>CM076570.1:147613649-148077938 GCA_034641835.2 Pinus albicaulis
CAACAACTTAAAACATCACAGAGGAAATCTTATTCGTTGTTAGAAATTTGTTGGAACATTTTGAGAAAATATTATCTGCAATGTAGTAAGGAACCCTATGCTAAAATAACTTATGACACTAGAATTAACTCATTCTGCAACTCAAAATGTTACTATTAAGCCTCATTCAAGGGTTAGAGATTTCCTGGAACAACTTGGGAAAAATGTTGTTTGTAAAATTATGAGAATCTCTTACATAATTGAAGAATAGTCAAGAACTCAAAATGATATAACTAATTCTTGTTCATGTGATAGTGATGTGTTAGAAGAAGTTGAGAACAAGAGAAGCTTATAAAATAATGAGGGTCTTTTAAATCTAATTAACAAGACTGAAATGCAATTAACCAACAGGACTGAAATGCAATGAACAGAACTGAACTAAAATGCAATTAACTCAAAAGTAATACAGCTATATCTCATTCACGTGTTAGTGATATATTGGAATAGCTCATGAGAACAAGTTTGACTGTAATATTCGATGTAAGTAAATTACATAAAGCATGATGCAAGAGGATAAACTCAGAAAATTGCCTAAGTTAAAAACAAAACAGAGTTAAAGGTCACTTATCTAGAAAATATGCACAAAGCCTTTCGGATAGTAGGGGCCCTCTACCATCAGATTGGCACACGAATCCTTAACTCCTTAAAGTTTATTCAGATCATGCATCAAAGTTATACTTCATTTATTAGAAGAAAAACGCTCAGAAACAGAGTATCACAGTCTTTGAAAACTAACATCAAAACATCAACTAACTATTTCTCGGTTCACCGAGTTATTTTTATAAGAAAATACATAACTGTCATTGAGTAGAAATAGGCATAGGTGTCTTTTATAATCAAAATCAAACTAGAACTCCTGTTTAGGACTCGTATTTTGCTAAAGACACCTGCAGAGTCCTTATCCTTGTAGAATTCTGCTTCTTGGTTTTGGCTTTGTCCACGTGCATAACCACTTTCAGATTTTTGCTCAGCCTTCGTGGAGGACAAGGAATGATGTAGGAGAGTTCTGGAATTTAAACATATGTGTCTTTCCCTCAAATGACACCTGTAATCTATGTAAACATAAAGATGGCTATGGAATATGTGACTAGCTATAGAATGACTACATTCTGTAGCTAAGTCTGCTCAAAAATCACTATGACAACAAAACCACAAAAGTATAATATGTCAGTCATTTCATGCATTCTTAAAGTGATTTTAATCATTCCTATTGATCTTTTAAGCCTATATCTAATAAAGGAAAAATGGAATGAAGTAAAATTTGATGAAAGGAAAGGACATTTTTAGGGCTTAACAGTAAGCTACCCCCGCAAGATGGTGGGGAGCCCACTATGACCATCTTCATGATTGGGATACTATTAGTCTACTATGATGCATCGATTTTCTTCTCTAGAGAGCCCCTTAGCAAAATTACTATTTATGATGGATGAACTAGCCCACAAAAGCATGTACAAAATTGTTTCTCCATCTAGACAGGCATTGGCTTACTAGTTGTGATGTCGATGCACCAATTCATTAATACGTTGGACACTATTATGCGAGATTGGTATTTGAAATAGTAATTGAAAAGAAAAATGGTGAATTGGGATATAATGACTGCTCAATTCTGTAGTGATTTCTCATTTTATGATACCGATGCAAAGATAGTTGAATATCTAAAATCTACTGAAAGGGTGTTATTCCCCTTTGGAAACACTATGGAAGAATGTAGAAGATAAGGATATTTTTCGCATCAATATGACTCAGGATTCCATGATGTTGTAGCCCACGGGGAAATCAATGGGAAATATTATGATGATTTGGACGAGTTTAGGAACTTGTGTTTTAAAGTATCTGAAGGAGAGAGGGCGATAAAGGAAGATAATTTTACAGATGCACCTCATTTGATTCTGCTAAACTTGAGAAAACTAAACATTGGGACCAAAGAAAAGGAAAAAATTGCTTCTATTGGCGACTATTGAGATGAGAGGACCACTAAAGAAGTTTTTGATTTATTAAAGAAGTATGAAGATTTGTTTCATGCTTGAGTCTCAAAACTAAAGGGAATTTAAGGAGATTTAAGAGAGATGAAGATAGCTTTGAAATTGGATGAAAAACCAATCAATCATTGACTTTACAGATTAAATCCAAGAGTCAAATAAAATGTGAAGAAAGAGATTAACAAGACATTGGTTGTGGGACTTATGTTTCTGGTTTATGAGGTAGAGTGGATCAGTCCAATTCTAATCTAAGATAAGAATGATACGTATGATATTAGGGTGTATGTTGATTATAGAAACCTTAACAATGCTTGCGTCCATGATCTGTTCACTACTCCTTTTAGTGACGAGGTCTTGGATAATGTTGCAGGGAATGAAGCTTATTCCTTTATTGATGGATTTCCTAGTTATCATCAAGTCTATATTGCAGAAGAAGATAACAATAAAACTATTTTCATGAATGAATGGGGTTCTTATGATTACAATGTCATGCCTTTCAAGTTGAAGAATGCTCCTGCTATATTTTCAAGGATTGTGATCACCAAATTTTGAGAATATATTCATAAATTTCTTGAGGTTTACATGTATGAATGGACAGTTTATGGTTTTTTGAAGAAAAATTCTAGTTTACTTAGAGTAATGTTCGATAGGTGTATGCAGCTTCAAATTTCCATAAATTTGAAAAAGTGTATTTTTGTCGTCCCTTTGGGAACATTGTTGGGCCACATAGTGTGTAAGGATGGGGTATATGTGGATCCTCCCAAAGTTGCAGTAATAGTGAATATGCCAACACCAATTTTTGTCAAGCAGTTGCGGTCAACTCTAGGAAATTGAAGATGTTATCACTCGGTCAGATCTCTAAGACTGAAGAAGAAATCCCAACAGAGGTAACCACAAACCAATGTTTTAGTTTGGTAGCTAGCCCTACCAAGCCAGATAGGGCTCTCTCCACAATTTCATAGCCAAGAGGGCTGGATGAATTATGGTTTTAGGCTAGGTATGAGTATAGGGGTTTGTTTTTTTGAAATTGGGTTGTTGGATGAGAACTAGGTCAAAGAGGCTAGGTTAGGGAAAATAAGATTAGGGTTGCAAAGATACAATGGGGCAAGGTAGGTAGAAAGTCTAACACTCTATGGTTTCAGGGTGAGATGGATCAGACGGATGAGGAGCTAAAAAGAGCAAGGCTAAGCATGAATTCTTTCTAAAATGAATAAGATGAACAAACTATGAATATTTTCCCAAAATAGAGCATGAGAGATGTATTTTGTTTATCAACTTCAAAACCAGCGTATCATATTAATGAAATGGATCATGAAACAAAAAATTTCGGTTTTTAAAACCAACATATCATATTAATGAAATGGATCATGAAATGAAACATTCATACATAATGAGACATAAGAAGAACAATTCTAAATTTCCATACCACATGTATCCCAAATAAATAGCTGCAACATTTTCATTAATTTCCTGCCAAATAATGATTCACTACAGTCATTGATCAATGCAACAACATCCAAGCTTCTCTAATGAGTCAAGATTTTAAAGATATAGGCAAGAAACTGCGTCTCCCAACCTCAGGGGTCGAATCCCTGAGTTGAGGAGCTGATCCACAATATTCTGAAATGATAACTATAGTGTAGGGAGGTCAAAGTGACTCATCCCTCACTTCCATGAAACTGATTCATTTGACTTCATGATGACATTTACATAATGCACTCACCCCTAGGTAAATAATAAACATGATAATTACATTTAATTCCATCAATTACATATTAAAAACATGATTTCCCAAGCTGAAAATAAAAATTGCAAAGAAAACTCAGAAAAACCAGACACTGGTCAGGAGCGTAGTGCTAGTGTTAGGTGCGCAGTGCCAGTGTCAGGAGCTCCCTCCATCTTGCTTTTGAGTTTTGGATGTGTTGTAGGTGTCCAAAACTAGCTCAAGATAGCTCATTGGAAATCTTAACCAGTATAATTTCTAGATCTATGCTTGGTTCAAAAATTTGGTGTGATTTTGCCTTCGAAAAAGTGGTTATCCCAATACTACTAAGGAGCACAGCGCCAAGGTGAAAAAAGAGGCAGAATTGTGATTTTTTGAGTGTTTTTTGACTTTTTCACCTACCCGTTTTACCAAAAAATACTAGAAAAGTAGTTGAACTATATGTTTTCCCTACTCTGAATCTAATGGTGGTCTCTTTTTTACCAAAATATTCCCCAAACAAAATCACAGCGCCTAGGGCCCTTTGCTCTTGACAGTCCAACTGTCACATGGCTATCAAGGAATGGACAAAAAAATTGAAAATTTGAAAAAGTGTATAAAAAATTTCCAATATTTGTTGAATGGTGGCTGATGATGAGGGTTAGGCATGGAGTGAGGCTTCAACAAGGATATCAAGCCTTCTTTTCTCTTCTTGGATGGTTAGGGTTTCAATTTTTGCATTAGCTTTTAAAAGTTTTGACCTTGAAATTTTGTTTCTCTTGGCATAATACTTTGCCATCCTTCTCTCAATATCATTGTATTTCTTGGACCTTTTCAAAAACTTCTCAAGGTGGTCATTTATTGCCTAAAGCCAACCTCCTTTATCCTCATTGATTACAACTGCAAATTTCTCATTAAGAGTGACCTCATCTGCTAGTTCTCTTTCTTTCTGCCTTTCTATTTCTAGGGCTCTTTTCAAACCTCTAGTCCTTGGCCTTTTTCTTGGAAATTGTTCTTCTGTTTCATCTAGCACACCATATTTTTCTAGTGTCTCTTCAAGCAAGAATTTAGTTTTTTCTGCCTCTGTTTGAGATTTATGAATTTCACTTCATCAATGAAGTGTTTGGTCTTTAGCTACTGGTTCTCCTGCTCAAGAAAGGTAATGAAAAATTTAGATTTATCAAGATTAGTTTGTAGATCTCTAATCTTGGATTTTTTTCCTTGATGACTATGATAGTGATCTCATAATCATCTTGCTGATCGAAGTCAACAAGGTCAAACTCTATTTCTGTCTCATGAATATTTTCCTCCTTATGCTTGATCTCTTCCTGAATATCTGCCTTTGTCATATTTTTCTTTCCTTTGTCTACCTACTTTGTTGATGATGAAGGCAAGGCCCCTTCCACAATCCATGGAGAGAACACTTTCCTATGACCTCTCTGATATGTTTTTGCCAATGTTTCTATCTCAGCCAATTTTGTCTTTTGAAGCTCACTAATCTTAGCCATGCTAGATGACCCAATATGAGTGTGAAATGGTGATGATGGTGGTGAAATGGGTGAATTAGTTTCAGTTGATGTAGAATTAGGTACTGTCGGCTGAGATGGAGGAATGGATATGGAAGGATGATATGGTGGAGGCACAGCTTGAGCATGTTGAATTGGTGGAGCAGTAAAGATTTCATTAGCTATGAAAGTGTCCCATGAGATGTTCAATTGATTGAGGTGATGGAGGACAATGATATTGATGAGAGAGTGGTGAAAAATACTATTCATCTACTAGTCATAATCTCTTTTTTGAATAATGTATGCCTTTTTTCCAATGATACTAAAGAGATAATAAGGTATGTTGAGAATTTTGATCCTTGTGAAGTCCATTAATAACCGGATATGGTAAGTGTAGAGTCTATAGAACATTCCTTCATGAGAAAAGTACTTCATGATGATTTTCATCATGGGGGCATACCTATCTAGTAGGTAAGAGAAAGGAAAGACCTTTACTTCATTCTTGTACCTTGGCTTGACGTATGGCTCATAGTAATGATCTTCCAAGTATTTTTCCTTGAACCACTTTTCACCAACATTTGGAATTCTAGTGGTAGCTGCTTTGATGGTTGTGGATACAGTGAAAGTGACACCAGAAAGGGTTATTTGGTTTTCATGAATATTAGAGATGAAAAGCCTGCTCAAAACAGGGTGATGTTGGACCCTTTGTATTTTTATGCAAAATTCAAAGCATCCTACATGCTTGAAACATGTCACGGCCATGGGAGAGGCCATGAGTTCTTTGGTGTTTTTAGGTTCAAGTCTGAGGATCGTCCCTCCTTTGTGTGGCCTCCTCTCTTCCCTTTCTTCTTCCTCACTGAATTCTCTATTTTTTTCTTCCATAGTGTCTTGGATAGAAACCTTAGGGAGATGAATTGGGAGTGAAATGTAGGTTTTCGGAGTGGGGAATGGGATGGAAAAAATTATGGATATGGGGGAAGGGATTATTAAATTGAAGGAGGTGATAGGGAGTAGAAATTTTATGGAATTTTGGAATAGGAATTTTATTATATGTATGGGGATTTCGGAGCCTAGGAAATTGAAATACCTAGGTCTTAGGGTTTAGCGAATAAAAGTCTTTGGGGAAAGGGATATAGTGAAATAGGAGTGGGAAGGGTTAATTGTAATGTGGGAAGGGTATTGGAAGTCTTACAAAGTGTAATTGAAAACTAGGAATGGAAATAGGGTTTATAACAAAGAAGACACCAAATTTTGTAGAGAACATTCAAACACCACGAGAATTTGACTTGAGAATTAATGCTAGGAGATGGTAATTTGGCGTTACTTAATTGGTAGAGGGTGAAGTCATCAAATGATCATTTTGATGGACTACAAACTCTTTTCACTTTAATATTTTCTTTGTTGGCATGTGGAACTCTGAGTTGGCAACTTGGGAACCTTGTACTTATTACATATTAAATGACATAAAATTACAACATAAAAATAAAAGTTACATATTTTTGGAATAAAAATTACATTTTAGGATGAAAATCACAACTTTGGAATCATAATTACATCTTTTAAAATCATCTTTACATGGTAAAGAGATGTTATTTTGTTCACTCTCTTACTTTGTTGGCTTTATGCAATGGAAATGTTGTGTTTATTGGACCTTGAAAAACCATAGAAACTTAATGAAACCTTGAAAAAAACCTAAAGACCTAATGAGAGCCTTGATTGAATGAAATTAATGGTGACATGACTGAAAAAGTGGTATAATATCATGACTAATGTACATTCAGCAAAGTATGAAAATGAGCCAGCAAGTAATGGAAATTTAGAAAAGTGAAAATTTTGACTTAGGGCTACCATCAGTGAGTACATTTTTGAATGATGACCTAGTGGAATGATAAAAAATTTCTGAGTGGGACTCCTAAAATGATATGAAAAGAGGATTTTTGATCACTGATGGAAAGATGAAAATATTGACACTAACATAGGATACTATCACATGTTCATCTAGAATTATGCTTTAATCACTGCACCATTGGAGAAGATCTTATAAAAATTTGAACGGTTTGTTTTCTTTAACGAATGTGATTATGCATTTGGCATCCTAAAGCTGACACTTGGAAATGCACCAATCTTGGTTTACCCTGATTGGAATAAATAATTCCATGTTCACATAAATGCATTCAGGATTGCGTTGTGAGCTATTTTGACAAAACCAGGAGAAGGTAACTCAGATCATCCCATTTATTTCACCAGTAGAAAAATTTCTACTATGGAGAAGAGTTACACCAATATGGAAACGAAAGTTCTTGCTATGTTGTATTCTCTCAAGAATATCAAACACTATCTGTTTGGATGTCCATTTAAGTTTTTCACTAATCATTCAGCTTCAAAGTACTTAGTTAATTAACATGTATTAGAAGGGAGAATATGTTGTTGGCTTTTTCTATTTCAATAATTTATCCTTGAAGTCATTGTTAGGCCAAGATGATCGAATGTGGGTCTAGATAACTTATCTCCCCTGGAATTAGGAGAATCGAGAGGCTCAATTGATTATCAGTCACCTGATGCACATTTATTTAAATTTCAAGCAAACCAAGATTATTTGGAGGATATCGTATTGTTTCTCACAACTTTTAAATGCCTTGATGATTACACATCCACTCAAAAGCAACATATGGTTGTTTGTGATACTGAATATCAACTGATTGTGGGACAACTATATAAAATGGGGATTGATCACATTTTTTTTAAGATATATATATATATATATTGGATCATGAAAGGGATGATATTATATGTGAATTCCATGTGAGAGTTGCAAGAGGCCATGTCGAAGGAAAATCCATTGCTCGAAAAGTCTTACAAGTTGGCCTCTAGTGGCCAACCTTATTTACGGATGTGAAGGAATATTCTAAGTAGTGTTGATGAAAGCCAAATATCATACCCAATCATAGGTTCGTTGAAAACCCACATGGCTCAGTCCTCTACTTAGAGGCACTCTCCTCCTTCCCTGGTATAAGTGCTTTACAGGATTCAAAATACCTCATCTATTAATTCTACAGTGGAAACCCAAAACAACATAAACTCCACAGTCAAGTCCTTCTTAATAGCCCCTAGTACCAAGATCCTTTTATAATATTCCTCAGAGCTAAGCCTCTGCCCTACCAATCTGTGTTTCCAATAACCAAGCATTGGAATCAAGTGCTACAACCATTCTTGTAAACCCCGCATGCGCGTAACTCTCTTAGAATTCCTTTTATAAAAACTTATAATTTTTTGTTTTTGGCATGGATCACTCCATGATATTTCCTTTCTATCATTTATTGGCCTCTCAATTTGATACCTCTGGTTGGGTCCACTTTTTTCTTATAAATAAAAAATCCTCCAATCCGATCCTCACCTGTCGATCCCACAACTCTTCCTAGTCCTAAATTTAAATAACTTCCAGGATTGGACATCCCATGGAAATTCAAAAATTCTCGTTGGTTTTGGATATGTTAATTGACCATCCCTATTCCCATATCCCCAACTCTCAATTAAAATTTGATTTGAAAAGGGTTACATGATTCTGAAATTCTGGGTATGGATTCTATCAACCATGGACTCCTCGCCTATTCCTCTCGACTAGGCACTGTCCACACTACAATGGAAAAAACTGAAAATCATCACACATTGACCTCACTCAATGTTCGACTGCTAAATTTAGATAAGTCTCTAGCCCTTGACGGTCTTGGGCAACAAATATTTCTCTATCAACTGCCACTCTATCAACTAAAAAACCCCAGTGCTCAGCGCTTTAAAGCAAAAATAAAAAAACTTATAGGGTTCTAGGCTTCCAGTGTCCCAATGCCACACTCTCCATTTACTATCTCCTGGCTCTATTGACTGCCATATATCGACACTGTCAATTGATGGATTCCAAAGCCTAAACTAACTTTAAATGAGTTACAGGATTCTGGTCTTCCAGGTTTCCAGGTTCTTCCTTTCTATTACGGTACCCATTAGTAGATGATCCCAGATCCATTACTCGACAACTTCCCCAATGATTAATTAAAATATCTTATGGGATCCATGATTCTTATTTTTTGGGCTATATTTCTGTCACATGATTCTGTCGATAGATGGTCCTAACTCCAATGATTCACAAACTTTCTCAAAAATAAAAAAATGGCTAAGTTTTTTTCCTTTTCAAGATTATGTTTGGTTCCTGACACTAGACTCCTCTACACTCTTGCGCACTCTTTAGCCTTCCCTATCGGCTCTGTGCCATGCTTCCATTTCGCCACTCTAATTTAGTTCTTTGGTACTTCTCCTCCTAAGCTTTTAGTCGCATAGACCTTTGATCTGACAATGTGATCCTTTTAGTATTTTTCATGGCTTTGCACACCCCTTTGTTCTCTATAAACTTGTGTATTTTATCTCTTCTTAGATTAGTAAATATACTCAAACCTCCAAAAATAAATCACTGCAGAGTATACGAGATAGACAATAACAAAAAAATCTTAATGAATAGTCTTATAGGCTCAGGATAAATTCTCCTACATTACAAGCATATAATAAAAAAATACCTTTGGCTTACAAGTACATTGTTTTTCCCTCTTTGACCTGATGGCCTCTCTCGGCCCTCAAGCCTCTCTCATACCTCTCAAATCTCTTCCTATTCCCTCATTATGATGACAAATTTGTGCTCAAATTATATACAAAAAGGGGTTTTTGAACCATAGTTTGTTTAGATCCATAATTCCTTCAACAATATCTAAATATAGCCTCTCTAGATCCACAAAATCCTCTAAAAACCCATCTAACTCCTAAATCTCTCCAACTCCAAAACATTCTCGAGATATATAATTTAGAAAAGAATTGATTACATCAATCCTCACTTTGATTATTTATGTACAATTATTCTAAAAAACTTAGGAAAATACATTAAATTAATTTCACACACACTTATGTAACTAACTCCATTAGTAAATGAAAAGGCCCACATCCTAGTCAAAATACATTTTAAATTGGCGGTAAGATGCTCTTGAATCATACTCCCATGTTTCAAAATATTCATGGTCTCCTAACCATGTGCTTCCATGGTTTCAAAATATTTAAATTAGCCATGGTGGAAACTCTCATAAATCCCCAAATTTTGTTTACAGCAAGTCAGTTCCTCTATCATGTTGTTGTTATCCCAATGTTGTCTTATTATTTCTTCCTGGTTTCTAGACTTTATGTTACAATTGCCCATTAATTTTTATGATGAAAATTCCTTCAGTTAGTTCCAACTTTCCATGGTTTGTCTTCCCCTATTTTCCACATCTTATATTCCTCCAAGATTTTTTCCTCATTAGCATCCACAATTCACCAATATCTATGTCCATTTTTTCCTCTGACTAGTATATGTTTTTCCAATCCTTGTTGTCTTCTTGTTGAACTCTGCTGCTATAGTTTATTGATTGCTAACCCCCACAAAAAATTTGTACAATTTTTGTCATGCTCAACTCCTTTTGTTGTTGATTAAAAAAACTATATGTCCTCTACTACATGCTTTTGAGTTGCAACTTCAAGTTGTCTGCCTACTTCAACAACTCAATATATTTCATTTTGTTCATATGAAAAATTTTCCAAAAATAATTCACACCTTTATGAAAGGTTTCTTCCATAGTTTTTCTCCATTCTTCTATATTATCTTTCTCTTTTATCAGTGCCATGCTTAAAATTTAGTAATCCTGCATAGTCTCCTCCAAAATTCCTTGTAATTTTCTAACTGAAACATCTCCAAGCCAACATATCATTTCCTAATCTTCCTCATCCTCTTCGAAAATTTCATTTATTATATCTTTCAATGATATTTCCTCCTCAGGATTGACATATTCATAAATCTTTCTATCCTTGCATTGCTCATCTCATGCTGACACAAAACACATATTAGTTTTAAAAACATGATACCTTAAAGTCTCTGTAGATTCTTTTTATGTCTCTTCCTTATACATTGTTGGAAACATGAAACTGTCCATTGGGTCCCTCTCTATTGCAATAGTTTCTTCCTCCAAAGTATCACCATCCTCATTACTTTCATTGCAAAAATCCTAATGTCTCCATCTCAAGAATCTCATCCAAAAATAAAAATTTCTCTACCTCAGGTTCTCCCTTCATAAATTCACTTTTCCAGCACTCACAATATTCACCTATTTTGTCTTTATAAGACAATTATTTTATTTATTCATTCTCTATGGAAATACTAAATTATTATTTTCCATCCTTATACTAAAAAAAATTGATGTTCAGCCCACCATATGCAAAAATTACTACATTCATACACCAATTATCAGTAAAAACATAATTCTCTCTAACCTTAGTTGATTTCTTTGTCATCATATGTTGATCCTCAAAAGGTTTCTTCTCAAAATTTTCCTCATCCTCACTTTCTCCAGGTATTGATCCTTTCTCATGTTCACAATAAGCTTCCATCCCATGCTCAACTACTTTGAGTTCTTCCTTCAATATGCCACATATATTTTGTAATGAAGGCCATCTTAACTTCTTCTTCTTCATCACCCAACCATATCCTTGATCTCACAATAGTTGTTTAAAATGATTTAATTATTCCTTCAAATCAATCATCTTTCTCTGAAAATATTCATCACTCATATTTCTTATGCCAACTATCTTTACCTCTTCCTTTATCTCACTATGACTTCTCATCAAATCCTATACATGACTATCAATAGTCATTCCTTCTTATATGAACACTCCTTTTTCCACCTCTCCTGAGTTGAAACAAGCCTCCTCTCTTTCTTCCTCTATATTTTTCTTTGTGTTTTTGAAATTCTACCCACAACTAGTGTGGAACTTGTAGAAAAAAATTCTACCCAAATCCTATGTATATAAGTTGTGTTGGGTCTCAATCTAGTCTCCTAAACTGAGCTCATTTAATTGTCAACCAGGATTTGTAAACTGCTGAAGTGAAGTGTACTATATGTACCTAGGTGCTTGTTTCCTAATGCGTTGTGTGTAGTGTTTTGTGATGTTTTTTTGTCTTTTATGTTGATTTATGATGTTTTTGGTCTTTTGGTGTTTTATGTTCACAATGAAAATGCCTAGAAACTAATGGAAAGAAGTTGGTGGTCAAAAACAGAGTTAAGCCTAATGTATGGAATGGCAAATGCAATTGGAAACACTGAAGCAGAATCTGAACTATGACTAAATAAAAGCAAAAGCTTGATAATGACTTTTTAAACAAATGACACAAACTAATCTTGAGAAATGATCACTAAATATGCAAATTCTCTACATAGACAGTGAACTATCTTACAATGATACAATACTCTATCCTAAGCTCTTCTATTCTATGACTAATTCCTAGTTCTATTCTGCAATTCAATTGAATATCACAGAACCTTTACTCAAAGAGTTATTGGTTTCTTTTTCAAAATAGTTCTTTTGAGGAAGAGCTCTGTTTATAAAATGATGAGGAGATTGCAGAGAGATTTCAGACCTTATAGTGATGTTGTCTTCTGTTCCTATGGCTATGGATCATTTGTAGTTTTTAGAACAAGAAGATGTTTGTGAATAATGAAGGTTGTCTTGTTAATCCTAACAACTAAAGTAATTTATTGTGCAATGGATGACAATTTGAATATGAGATGCAAGTGTAATGAGTTAATCTAAGAATGAACCTAAGATGCCACTAAACTAGAACAATGTTGAACTATAAGTCATCATCAAACTTGAAACAAAGTAACTGAACATGAATTAAATGCAATGAAACTCCGGAGCATTCTAACTATACTAACATGCATTATTCTATGAAGTTACACAATCTGTTTTTTCATCATTAGTGATATTTTGGAAGAGTTCCTTCTTTTGGAAGAGGTAGAACAATTCTGACTGTGTACTTGAGTGCAATTGTAAGCAAATGGACTGAAAGCAAATGAAAAACTAAGTTATCACATCCATACTCTACTCGTCATTATGATGTCTTGGGCAAGCGTTTAAGAGAAAGAACAGAGATGATACTTAGTACAAACACACAACTAAATCATTCATTATCACGGTCATGTCTTGAACTTCTTAAGGATGTCTTGGAAGAGTTTCTTCTTGTGGAAGAGTGATTAGAACAAGTGTAACTTATGATAGTGAATAGCAAAAACTACAACTAACTCCTACAATACTATAGCTATTCATCATTCATCATTATAATCTGTTGGAAGAGTGTCTTCTTGTGAAAGAGATGGAATGAAGATAACTACAGTAGCTAGTTAAAACAACTACAAATTCAACTCTTAATCCTACAATACTATAGTCATTCAACATTCATCATTATGGTCTTTTGGAAGAGTATCTTCTGGTGGAAGAGTTAGAATGAGTACGACTACAGTAGCTAACAAAAACAACTATTAATTCAAATGCAAAGCGTAAAGACAGCTAGGAAAACTTATCTAATTTACGCAAAATAAATCCGTGCAAGAGGCAGGGGCCCTCTACCACTTGACGGCATTCAACTCCAAATTAAATCACGCCTTCAAAATAACTTTGTCTGCTCCATTAACGATGCAATAGTTTGAACATAACACTCTGCGTTCTCAGGAATGTATCACAGAGTTTTAACAAAATCTAGCAGCAAATCTAACATAAAATCTCTAACATAGCTCTCGGTCTCCCAAGAGTTTATAAAGAAAATGCACGTAACAATAATTACAACAATTTAGGAACAATGTCTTTCCTTATCCGAATCACGTTAGGAATCTTTGAGGTGGCTGCGTGAAGGAGAAAAGACATCTGGACTGAGACAGTCCTAGTAGAAGTCTTCCTTCATAAATGTGTTCCCACGTGCATAACCGTACCCAGAATCCATTTCTTCCTCCATGATGAGCAACGAACCATGTAGACACGATGTGGATCATGCCCATATGCGGTTTTTCTCAAGAGGCCACCTGGAACATACTCAAACATGAAGGCAGCTGCAGAATCGCCGGTTAGCTACGGAATGTCTACATTCTGCAGCTAGTTCCGGTCAAAATGCTTAACAATGACAAAAATCACAAAATTCAACAAGTCAGTCATGTAAATCATTCTAGAAGTAATTTTAACTATATTTATTGATCAATTGGGTCTAAGATAGAAATGGACAAGGGAAAATGAGGTAAAATGAGGTGAAGGAAAGCACAAATTTGAGGCTCAACATACCCCCAATTTGAGGTTGTGTCTTTGCATGTCCTCATGCAAATTATCCTATGAATTCAGAGGCTTTTGCAAGGACATCTAATCCCCTTCTTCTCCTTTGTCTGGAAGCTAGAGGTCTTCTGGGTTTCCTGATAACAAGTTTGAACCTGAGGTTAGTGAGTGCCCTGATTAGCTTTTTGTTCCTTGTCTTCAACTTCTCATTGGTCCTCTCCACTTTGTCTATATGCAGGGATAAGGTTGAGTTCATATCAGTTTTGAGCTTGATTTGATCCTTGAGAATTTCATTCTCGTTTTTGATATGTCTATTCAGCACTGCCAACTCATATCTATCCCTCCTTAATATATCTATTTCAGACAGTGGAGGACTGGGGGTTCTCTCTCTGCTTTCTGAAGCTGTCCTCTCTAAAGTTTCCACATAATCATAAATTTCCTGTTGAGCAGGATCAACTTCAGGGGTTCCCTCATAAAAATCTTCTTCATCATCCTCTTCAATGGGTGTTTCTTCATCTTCTATATCGATTACCCCTGTTTGTTTGATTAGTATTTTCTTCAGTTTTCCCTTTAATCTGTGGCTTCTCCTAGGCTGAGAGGATCCCTCTCCTTTCTCTGTGGCAAATTCCTTGATTATCTTCTCTTCCTTAAGTTGCCTCTTGATTCGAGTCAACTTCTCTAAAATGATTTCCTCACTGCTCTCTTGGACTGGTTTGTCAATTTCAACTTTTGAAGCCCTCCATTTCCTACTTCTCTTTGTAGGCTGTGGTTCAGGTGATGGTTCTTTTGCTTCTTCAAAATGATTTCTTATTAAGAAATCATCCCATGTATCATTTGTTTTAGCTAGATGATGCTCAATCAAAATTTTGACCAAACCATGATGTTACAGGGTTGTCTCTAAAAATTGAACTCTTCTCTGAACACAGGAAGCCATCTTCTTCAGACTTTGAAGCAAGTAATATGGTAGGTTTAAGTCTTCTCCCAGAAAATGCATCATTAGTCTAATGTGGTAGACATAAAATGTCCCATATCTACCCTCACATGTAACATATTTTTGCAAAAGAAGTAATATGTTTCTCCATTTGTTTTTCAATGTAGAACTGGGAATTCCTTTCTTGAATACACTAACATCCATATTTGGTGATTTTAAAATTTGTTTCCAGGAGTCATTGTGGAATTCTCTATTTTTAAACCATCTCTCTCCAGTTCTGAGCAATCATGTAGCCTCTGCAATAAAAACTTCAGTGACAGTAAACTTGACATCCCCTACTTCAACTTCGGTTCCTTGAAATGATCTTGCAAATGTTTTAGTGATTTCCTTATGAAAGCCATTAAATTTTTCCAAAAATTGAAGCCATCCTATTTTTTGTAACATTTCTTTGCATTGTGGCTAGCCTTCTAAATATTTTGAACCCACTGGTTCAGTCCTTACGATGAAACCCATGATTTTTTTTTTTCAATATCAAATTAACACTCTTCTACCCACAAAATAATGACTTTCACTTTCGGATTGAAATGGCTTCAAGCTCTAAATGAAAATGGCTTCAATTTTGGAATGACATACCTCTGATTGATAATGACAAATGCCTTCAAAACCTCAGACTGATATGCTTCTGTTGACAATTGAACTTTGGAGTGATATGCCTCTGTTTGATAATGAAAGCAGTTTCAAATTTCGAGCTAATATGTCTCTGATAGACAGTGGCAGATGGCTTCAAATTTCTTTTTGTGCAATACCTCTGGCTCTTGGTAGCAAATGGTTTCGATTTTAACACTGCAATACCTTTGTCTTTTGGTGGCAAAAGACTTCAAACTCAACACTGCAACATCTCTGTCTCTGGTAGCAAAAGACTTCAAACTGCAACACCTCTGTCTCTGGTAGCAAATGGTTTCGATTTCAATCACTGCAACACCTCTGTCTCTGGTAACAAAAGACTTTAATTTTAACACCTCTGCCTTTTGGTAACAAAAGACTTCAAACTCACACTGCTACAATTCTGGGTTTATAGTGAAAATGCTTCAAACTCCGTCCACAGTGATATTTTATCTGCCCACTGGATCAAGTGGCTTCAAGTCCTCACACTGTTATACTTCCAAATTTACCCTTCTGCTCTGCTCTGCGTTTAAAATGCTCAATGCTATTCAAACTGATATCCTTTAGCTCTGCTCCTGGTGATAATAATATCTCTGTCTTCGGAATGGAATGCCGGCTACGGAATGAAGTTATGGTAGTGGTCACGGAATGGAGTAGTGGAGTGAGGTGGAGGGATTGTATTAATGATTGAAGAGACGGCGGAGGATTTTACGACGGCAGAGAGAATCATCATTGAATGATTTGATTAAGAGACGTGGAAAATTCAAACACCTCTGCCATTTAACCGCTTAAATGCTATCGGATATGAAATTTGAAATGGAAGATTTTAATCCAAAGTCTGTAGAGGGTTTGTTGGTATTGATCAATAAAAACAATTAAAACAACCTTTTTGAATAATCCATAACTAAACTATGCTAAACTTTTATGAAATGCCATTATAATTTTAAACTTGTTACCTCTGCCCTTTATTTGATTTTTGTAGCCTTTGTCTTCTCTGCTCATCTTTGGAGGAGTCTTCATAATTTTCTTGATGCTTTTGATTCATGAATACACTGGGTCACTTTGTTGCAATTATGATGTCTGCTGGTTGATGTCTTCAGGGTTTGTAGCTGCGGAAAGACTGTCGGGCTGCAGAAAGGCTGATCAGCTGCAGAATGTCCACTGAGCTGCAGAATGTTCCTGTAGAATACTTTAATCATGAAAATGGAATGTTTTTGGAGTATGGGTGAAATGTTATGTGGTATGAATGAAAATGGATAATGGATTATGATATGTATGAAGTGGATAATGGAATGGAATGGATTCAGTTCATGAAATGGAATGAAGGAACATAAGGGCTGTACTGCAATTCATGACATATTTTATTCACTTACAGCAAGATATCACATTTTTGTGTTTTGACATGAAAAATGAGATGGATGGAAGATGGAATGAGATGGGTGAAGTGTGGAATAGAGTGAAATATGAATGATGGATGAGATGGAGTATGGATGAATAAGTGAATGGAGTGAGATGAAATGAATCATAAGCACTATGGAACTGAACTTATGATTTTTATAACAGCTGCTTATAAAAACACAAAAATGGGAAAAGTTAGAGTGTCAGAGAGACTCTGATTTTCACCCTATCTTTTCTGTATAAACATGCCAATCAATGATTGGTTTTCATGTTTATACCTTTATTTTTTTTTATTTTTTTTTATTTTATTTTTTAGAAGAGAAATGCTTCAGAAAATTTAATCAAGTTGATGAAGAAGAGAGACTCTTCTTCATTAACTTCACATCATTGTCTTCTTGGAGCTTCTTGACAAACTCTTCTCTTGAGAGTGGCTTGTGGTATAGCTTCAGTCTATGGCCATTCACAAGAAAAGTGACCTCCTCTTCATCTATAGTTCTGATTTTTACTGCCCCATTATCAAAAATTCGAACAATTTCATATGGCCCAAGCCAATGTGTCCGAAATTTCCCTTGAAAATCCTTGAATTTTGAATCAAACAAGAGAGCCCAGTCACCCTCTTTGAATTTCTTCTCTTTGATGTACTTGTCATGCCATCTAGCCCTTTTTTGTTGGACTAGACTTGTTTTCTGAACTGCATCTTGTCTGATCTCATCCAATTCATTAATTTGCTCCAGTCTATGCTTTTGTGCCTCCGTTAGATCAAGTCCTAGCTGAACTGCCATCTTGAATGTTTGAATTTGGAACTCTATAGGAAACAAAACTTTCTTTCCATAAACAAGCTCATAAGGAGTATGGCCTGTTGTATTTTTCCATGTAGTTCTATAGGCCCACAAGGCTTCAGGAAGCCTATCTACCCAATCTCTTCTATGTAGATGAACAGTCTTTGTTAGGATTCCTTCAATGACCTTATTAGTGGATTCCACTTGACCATTTGTTTGTGGATGATAAGGAGTAGATGTTCTATGTCTGATTTTGTACTTCTCCATCATTTGCTCCACTAGCCTTGATGTAAATTGAGCTCCTTGATCTGTAACAATTTCCCTTGGGACACCAAAACGAGTGAAAATATCCTCAAAAAGAAAAGTAACTACAGATGATTCATTAGCAACAAGTAATGGTTTAGCTTCTACCCACTTAGTAACATAATCGGTGCAAACTAATATATATTTCTTTTGTCTTGATGGAGGACTAATAGGTCCTACAAAATCCAAAGCCCATTTTTCAAAAGGTTCAATGTGTACCTGAGGTTGTAATGGAATCTCACCTGAAGGAGAAGGTTTCCCTACCCTTTGGCAACTGTCACACCTTTTGACATACTCCCTTGCATCTTTAAACAAATATGGCCAATAATATCCTAAATTAAGGATCTTAAGCTGTTCTCTTATCTGCAAAGTGTCCGCCACAAGGTTCATCATGACATGCCTTGAGAATTTCAGGCATCTCATCTTCACGAACACACCTTCTAATAATCAAATCTGGACCTCTCTTGTACAACTCATTAGCGACCCATGAATATCTTGCACTATCATTAATGATTTTTCTTTTATCCCTTGCATTCATAATTGAAGGAAATTTTCCTGAAACTAAATAATTGGCAATATCAGCAAACCATGGAGTTTGAGTAGAGATTGCAAAAAGATATTCATCGGGAAATTGATCTTCAACCGGAGTGTCATCTTTGATATTTTGAATTCTAGACAGGAAATCAGCCACAGTGTTTTGTTTTCCAGGCCTATCTAGAATAGTAATGTTGAATTCTTGCAATAATAACAACCATCTTATAACTCTGCCATTAGTAATTGATTTATTCATTAAATATCTAATTGCAGAATGGTCAGTGTGAACAAAAGTTTCATAGCCTGTTATATAGTGTCTAAATATGTTAATGGCATGAACAACAGCTAAAAACTCTTTTTCAGTTACATTATAGTTTAACTCTACGGGAGTCAAATTTTTACTGATATAATAGATGGCATAGGGAATTAAATCTTTCTGTCCCAATACTGCTCCTAAAGCTGTATCGGAAGCATCTGTCGAGATATGAAAAGGTAACTTCCAGTTAGGTCCCCTTAATATAGGTGCTTCGGAAATTTTGGTTTTCAGGGTTTCAAAAGCTAACTGGCAATCAGAAGTCCACTTAAATTCACAATCTTTGGTGAGTAATTTGAAGAGAGGAGATGCTATTTTGGTGAAGTTTTCTATAAATCTCCGATAATACCCTGTAAATCCTAGAAAACTTCTAACATCTCTTTGACAACTTGGAATGGATAGGTTAGAAATAACTTCAACTTTAGCCTCATCAACTCTAATCCCATCCCCTGAAATGTGGTGCCCTAAAACAATACCTTCAGTGAACATCATAAAACATTTTTCATGACTAAGAGAAAGGTTTGTTTCTTGACATCTTTTTAAGACTTTTTCCAAGTTTTCTAAAGCCTCTTCAAATGTGTCCCCATAAACTGTGAAATCATCCATGTACACCTCTACACAGTCATGTATCAGATCAGAAAAAATTCCTAATACTGCCCTTTGGAATGTTGCAGGTGCATTGCATAACCCAAATGACAATACTCGGTAGGCATAGGTACCCCAAGGACAAGTAAATGTGGTTTTATCTTGGTCTTCAAGTGCTACTTGAATTTGATTGTAACCACTAAACCCATCTAGGAATGAAAAGTACTTTTTACCTGCTAATGTATCTAATACTTGATCTATGAAAGGTAAGGGAAAATGGTCTTTAAGAGTAGTTTTATTCAGTTCTCGGTATTCAACACACACCCTCCATTTTCCATTTTTCTTAGGCACAATCACCAAAGGAGAAACCCACTAACTATCTGAAATAGGATAGATGAAATTAACATTTAATAATTTTTGCAGTTCTTCCTTGACAATTTCCCTAAGATTTGGATTCATCCGTCTTTGAGGCTGTCTGATTGGTTTGCAATTTGCCTCTATATAGATGTGATGAGTACAAGTATTGGGACTTATCCCTTTCATGTCAGTGTATTCCCATGCATATGCAGAAGAATGTCTCTGTAATACTTTGACTAGTTCTTCTTGTTGAGATTTTTCCAGATTTTTGTTTATGTTCAAGGTTTTGCCTGGAAAAATTTCACTTGTAGAACTGCCAAATTTGTCCATAAAATGAAGAGACATCTGTCTAGATGACAAGAACTCAATATTGGATTTCTCTTGAAATGATTCTTGTTTGTGCTCTGGAGAAGATTCAAAATTTTCTAGAGTATTCAGAATTTGATTATCTTCACTAATTTCTGAAATTGTGAAGAGTGGTTGTAAATATTCTTCATCCTCTATCCATTGAGTGTCATCTAGTTCTGTAATTGTCCTAGCTAGAGGATATAAAGTGAATTTCTTTGTTGAACTACCATCAGAAATATACATATCACCGGACCTACAACTAATAAAAGCATCAGCTGTAGCCAACCAAGGTCTTCCTAATATAACAAGATGGCCTCCTAGATTATTCTTAGGAGTTAGGATCATGAAATCCACAGGGTACTCCCAAGAGTCTAGGGACACTGGAATATCTTCTATTACCCCATCTGGTCTGATCACAGATCTATCTGCTAATTGTAATAGTGTGGGTGTAAAAAGAAGATTAGGAAGTTTTAGTTTGTCCATGATTTGTCTACTCATGATATTTATTGCTGCTCCTAAGTCAATGAGTGTGTTTTGAATTTCAATTCCATTGATGTGAATTTTGACAACTGGATTTCCTAGGTCAAGATACTTTGGAATAGTAATCTTACCCATCATAATATCTGCTATTTGTCCTACCAGTTGAATTTTCTTGGTTTCTCTTATTCTTTTTCTTGTTGTCTTCATACTCAACTCCTTTATTGTTTTGGCTAAAATTGGGATTTCTTTGATGGCTTGCAATAATGGAATTTTAATGCAAACATTTCTCAATTCATCTAAGAAATCATAATTAGGCACCATTATTTGTTTTTCTACACCTTTATCAATTTGTAGTGTTTCCGGAAAGGGAGGTATAGAAGTAGATGTGGATGGTTGCTCTAATACTGGAGTTGGATTTATTGGATATTTTTGTTTCAGTTTTTCAATGTCTTGGTCTTGAAAGGATGTATCTTCCTCAAGACTTTTATTAACCCGTAGGGAGTCTTCCTCAGAATTGTCTTGTTCTTGTATGATCACAGAAGGTTTCCTCTTCTCAAGTATCCTTCCAGACCGAAGTTGAACATCACTAAGGTCTAGAGGAGTAATTAAATAAGTTGGAAATTGTTGTCCTTCTATCATGTATGTATTCTGAGGGTTCTTATTATTTGGGTTTGGTATGGGCTGAGCTGGCAATTGATTGGATTTTTGAGGGAATGGTAATGGAAGTGGCTGATTTTGATGAGGTTGGTTCGGATGATGTTGTTGAGGATTTTGTTGAAAATTTTGTTGAAGATTTTGAGGAAAATTTTGTTGGGAATTTTGAGGATAAAAATGTGGATGTGGTGGATAGGATGGTGGATACTGATAATATGGAGAGTATCTTCCATAGGGACCTTGTGATCCTTGTGCCCAAGCTTGAGATTGATTTTGAAATTGGGGCGAAGGTTGCTGCCAAGAATTCCAAGGTGGAGGTTGATTATACATTTGATCATGGAATCCTTGTGTGTCTGAGATCCCTGCCAAGGTCTTCTAGATACAAAGTTAAGAGATTCTGTGGAGTCTGTCGGAGTTTCTTCTTGAAAAACAGCCTTGAGACCAGGAAGAGAAGGACAATTCTTGGTCTCATGTTTCTCAGAACAAATAACACATGTTTCTACAACTTTTACATCTAAAGGACACTCTCTCAAGGCATGTTTCTTCCTACATTTGGGACAAAAGATTGCCAAGGCATCAGATTCAGCCTTTTGCTTGTTTTGTATCTTGAGGGTGTCTATTTGTTCACTAAGACTCCCTAAGATGTCAGATTTTAAATCATCAAGCATATGTCCTATTTCTGATCTACTTACTGTCCCAGAAGCAGATTTACTTGCCCTTGCAAGAGCAGGATCTCTTGGACCTTTGGCAGTTTTAGATTTCCCTCTGGAAAGGTTGATACATAACTCGGATATTTCAGGTAATGTGAGTTGTGATATATCCCCTTTTCCCATCATGTTAAGGATATCCAACCATTCATCCCTAATTGTTTTCAACAAAAGAGCTTTTAAAGTGTCCTGATCTAGGTTTTCCATTTGTGCCCTTTTTATGTTGTATTTAAATCTTTCCAACAAATCTTCTAAGTTTTCATCTTCTTTTGTAACATCTTGAACACTTCTTCCTTATGATTAACCGGCATACAATAATCCAAGTATCTCTCTAGAAATGCTTGTTTCATGTCTTCCCATGTTCTAATAGATCTACTGTTTAAACTCATAAACCACTTCAATGCTGTTCCCTTCAAAGTTGAGGGAAATAATTTCAGTTTTTGAGCATCTTGTAAGTAGTCATAAGTCCTACACAGCACTTCAAATTCGAATAAGAAAGTTTCAGGATCTTCAGTTTTAAGTCCATAGAAGTTCGGAAGGACAGAGGGTGAAATGTTTTTCATGGTTGTATTGGTTTCTTCATCAAGTATAGGAAACCCAAAAGAGCTTCCTATTCTACCTCTTCCTCCATCTGCACCTCTACCTCCTTCTCCTCTTCCTCCTTCTCCTCTACCTCTACCTCTACCTCCTCCAAATAATGTATGTTCTCCATTAACAACTCCTCCTCCTCCTTCTTCTGCCATGGTTGACTCTCCTGTGGAAGTAGAAAGGTTTGTGTCCCTAACAGGAGTCTTTAGATCTTCTTCTATAGTAGGTTCAGTGGATGAAGTGGAAGGTTTCTCTAATGGAATAGGTGACCTTAGATCTTCTAGAAGTCCAGGATCAGTAAAGGATGGAAGATGGGTTTGAGTTGAAGGTGTACTAGTTCTAGGTCTAGATGAAACAAGGGTGTTCTAGAAATCAAACTTCTGCCTCTGCTGCTTATAAATCTTCCCCTTGAATCTCTCTCCCTACGCATAAAATTGTTTTTGGATGCTAAAAAACAAAGGTTACCTAGTTTTCACTTCCCCGGCAACGGCGCCAAAATGTTTGGTCTCAATCTAGTCTCCTAAACTGAGCTCATTTAATTGTCAACCAGGATTTGTAAACTGCTGAAGTGAAGTGTACTATATGTACCTAGGTGCTTGTTTCCTAATGCGTTGTGTGTAGTGTTTTGTGATGTTTTTTTGTCTTTTATGTTGATTTATGATGTTTTTGGTCTTTTGGTGTTTTATGTTCACAATGAAAATGCCTAGAAACTAATGGAAAGAAGTTGGTGGTCAAAAACAGAGTTAAGCCTAATGTATGGAATGGCAAATGCAATTGGAAACACTGAAGCAGAATCTGAACTATGACTAAATAAAAGCAAAAGCTTGATAATGACTTTTTAGGCAAATGATATAAACTAAACTTGAGAAATGATCACTAAATATGTAAATCCTCTAACTAAACAGTTAAACACTAATCTTACCATGATGCAACATTTTGTTCTAAGCTCTTCTATTCTATGACTAATTCCTAGTTCTATTCTGCAATTTAATTGAATATCACAGAACCTTTACTCAAAGAGTTATTAGTTTCTTTTTCAAAGTAGTTCTTTTGAGGAAGAACTCTGTTTATAGAATGATAAGAAGATTGCAGAGAGATTTCAGACCTTATAGTGATGTTGTCTTATGTTCCTATGGCTATGGATCATTTGTAGAATTTAGAACAAGAAGATATTTGTGAATAATGAAGGTTGTCTTGTTAATCCTAACAACTAAAGTAATCTATTGTGCAATGGATAAAAATTTGAATATGAGATGCAAGTGCAATGAATTAATCTAAGAATGAACCTAAGATGCCACTAATCTAGAACAATGCTGAACTATAAGTCATCATCAAACTTGAAACAAAGTAACTGAACATGAATTAAATGCAATGAAAATCCGAAGCATTCTAACTATACTAACATGCATTATTCTATGAAGTTACACAATCTGTTTGTTCATCATTAGTGATATTTTGGAAGAGTTCCTTCTTTTGGAAGGGGTTGAACAATTCTGACTGTGTACTTGAGTGCAATTGTAAGCAAATGTACTGAAACCAAATGAAAAACTAAGTTATCACCTCCATACCCTACTCGTCATTATGATGTCTTGGGCAAGAGTTTAAGAGCAAGAAGCAGGGATGATACTTAGTACAAACACACAACTAAATCATTCATTATCACAGTCATGTCTTGAACTTCTTAAGGATGTCTTGGAAGAGTTTCTTCTTGTGGAAGAGTGATTAGAACAAGTGTAACTTATGATAGTGAATAGAAAAAACTACAACTAACTCCTACAGTACTATAGCTATTCATCATTCATCATTATAATCTGTTGAAAGAGTGTCTTCTTGTGAAAGAGCTGGAATGAAGATAACTACAGTAGCTAGTTAAAACAACTACAAATTCAACTCTTAATCCTACAATACTATAGTCATTCAACATTCATCATTATGGTATTTTGGAAGAGTATCTTCTGGTGGAAGAGTTAGAATGAGTACGACTACAGTAGCTAACAAAAACAACTATTAATTCAAATGCAAAGCGTAAAGACAGCTAGGAAAACTTATCTAATTTACGCAAAATAAATCCGTGCAAGAGGCAGGGGCCCTCTACCACTTGACGGCATTCAACTCCAAAATAAATCACGCCTTCAAAATAACTTTGTCTGCTCCATTAACGATGCAATAGTTTGAACATAACACTCTGCGTTCTCAGGAATGTATCACAGAGTTTTAACAAAATCTAGTAGCAAATCTAACATAAAATCTCTAACATAGCTCTCGGTCTCCCAAGAGTTTATAAAGCAAATGCACGTAACAATAATTACAACAATTTAGGAACAATGTCTTTCCTTATCCGAATCACGTTAGGACTCTTTGAGGTGGCTACGTGAAGGAGAAAAAACATCTGGACTGAGACAGTCCTAGTAGAAGTCTTCCTTCATAAATGTGTTCCCACGTGCATAACCGTACCCAGAATCCATTTCTTCCTCCATGATGAGCAACGAACCATGTAGACACGATGTGGATCATGCCCATATGTGGTTTTTCTCAAGAGGCCACCTGGAACATACTCAAACATGAAGGCAGCTGCAGAATCGCCGGTTAGCTACGGAATGTCTGCATTCTGCAGCTAGTTCCGGTCAAAATGCTTAACAATGACAAAAATCACAAAATTCAACAAGTCAGTCATGTAAATCATTCTAGAAGTAATTTTAACTATATTTATTGATCAATTGGGTCTAAGATAGAAATGGACAAGGGAAAATGAGGTAAAATGAGGTGAAGGAAAGCACAAATTTGAGGCTCAACAAGTTGTCTTCTCTTCTTTGTCTCACTTGTTATTTGTAGTAGAACCTCCTCCTCTAGAACACACCTACTCTTCAACTTCAAAATTTGTTGGTTGCTGCAAATTCAATTGCCCACTTATCCTAGAGAACTTATGTTGTTCTCATCTTCTCTTCAGCTCACAATCCTCCCCAAAATATTCTACTCTATGGCTACTACTTCTCTTCAATTTACTTATTGCAAGAAAACTCATACAAATTTCATACATGTGCCAATATTTCCTCAATCGTTACTTTGAATTTGTTCTTCCTTCTCCTCTATTCTCAAACATTTTTCTCTGTTTTGCAGCCTAATTTCACTCTACTTCTTCACAAAGTAGTTATCCTCCCTGTATTCACAACACTTCATTCTCAATTATTAAATTAAATTGAAAATATTTTTTTTGCCTTGTGGAACTGTAGTAACTCTACTTCCACTTCTCGTCTGAAATTTCAGAGAATTCTTTCTTTGATACCAAATGATGCAAACCTGATATCATACCTGAGCTTAGGTTCGCAAAAAATCCACATGGCCAGTAATTTACAAAAAGGCACCCTCTTCCTTCCATGCAGAAGGTTATTTACGGGATTCAAAATCCCTTGTTTATTAATTTTATAGTATCAATCCAACACTGCATAAAATCCACAACCAAGTCCTTCTTAATAGCTACCAAAACCAAGCTCCTTTTACAATATTCCTCGTAGCTAAGAATCTACCATACCAATCCATGTTTCCAAGACCAAGATTTGGAATCAAGCACTACAGCCATTCCTGTAAACCCCACAAGAATGTAACTATTTTAAAATTCCTTTTATAAAAACTTATGGGTTTTTGTTCCTTGCATGGCTCACTCTGTTCTATTTCCTTTCTATTGTTTATTTTCCTCTCACTTTGTTACCTCTAGCTAGGTCCAATTTTCTCTTAGAATGAAAAACTTTTCTAATTTGCTCCTCTACCTATTAGTCCCATAGCTCTTCCTATTCTGAAATTTAAATAAATTTTAGGTTTTGACATCCCAAAGAAAAAAAGACATTCCCATTACTTGTACATTTTTTAATTGACAATCCCTAATCCCCTATCCTCGATGCTCAATTAAAATTCAATTTGAAAAGGGTTATGGGAATCAAAAATTCTGGGTATGGGTCCTGCTGATCTTGGATTCATTGCCTATTCCTCTCGACTAGTCACTATCCATAGTACAATAGAAAAATCTATGAACCCTCACATGTTGGCCCTACTGAATGTCTGAATCTTAAATTTAGATAAGTATCTATCCCTTGGCAGTCCCAAACGATGAATATTTCTCCATCAACTGCCACTCTATCAATAAAATACCTCGATGCCTAGCACTTTAAAACAAAATTCATAACCCTTATGGGGTGAAAGCATTCTGGGGTCCTGACTCGACGCTCTCAATTTTTTGTTTCCCGAATTTTTCTACTTCCATATCCCGACACTATCAATTGATAGATCCTCAAGCCCGATGCTAATTTTAAATGAGTTACGAGGTTTCGATATTCCGAGCTTTTGGGTTCATCCTTTTTGTTAAAGGATCCATCAATAGATGATCCCGGCTCAATCGCTTAAAATTATTCCCAACCCTTAATTAAAATATCTTATGAGATCCGAGTTTCTGGGTTTCTGGGTTAGATGTATGTCACGGGATTCTGTCAATAGATGGTCTTGGCTTTGTCGATTAAAAAAATTTCTCCAAAATATAAAAATGGATAATTTTTTTTCCTTTTTCAGGCTTATGTCTGGTTCCCAACACTAGTTTTATTTGCACTCCTTCATACTCTTCGTCATTCCCTCTTGGTTCTGTGCCACACTTCTATTGCACCATTTTTATTGAGTTCTTTGGCACTTCCCCTCCTAAGCTTCTAATCATGTGGATCATCGATCTGAAAATGTGATCCTTCTGGGATTTTTCATGGCTCTGTGTACCCCTTTGTGCTCTATACACTTGTTTATTTTATCTCTCCTAAGCTTCACCAATATACTCGAACCTACAACAATAAAATAATTATATATTATACCAGATAGGAAATAATAACAAAATATCTATGAACAATCTTATATGATCAGGAGCAATTCTCCTACATGACAAAGATATAATTACAAAAGGCCTTTGACCTAAAAATACATCATTTTTCCCTCTTTGACCTTATGGCATCTCTTGGCCCTCAAGCCTCTCCCCTACCTCTTGGATCTCTTCCTATTCCATCCTTATGATGGATAATTTGTGTACAATTTATATACAAAAAGGGGATTCTGAAAGAGTTAGTTCCAATCCACAATTCCTTCAACAATATTTAAATCTAGATTCTATAGATCCACAAAATCCTCTAAAAACCCAACTAACTCCTAAATCTCTCTTAACTCCTAAATCTAATTTTGTAGTATCAATCCAACACTACATAAAATCCAAAACCAAGTCCTTCTTAATAACCCCCAAAACCAAGATCCTTTTACAATATTCCTTGTAGCTAAGACTCTACCCTACCAATCCATGTTTCCAAGAACCAAGAGTTGGAATCAGGCACTACAACCATTCCCATGAACCCCACAAGACCGTAACTATCTTAAAATTCCTTTTATAAAAACTTATGGGTTTTTGTTCCTCGCATGGCTCACTCTGTTCTATTTCCTTTCTATTGTTTATTGGCCTCTCACTTTGTTACCTCTAGCTAGGTCCACTTTTCTCTTATAACGAAAAACTTTTCTAATTCACTCCTCTTCCTATTAGTCCCATAGCTCTGCCTATTCTACAATTTAAATAACTTTGAGGCTTTAACGTCCCAAAGAAACAAAGATAGTCCCATTACTTGCAGATTTTTTAATTGACAATCCCTAATCCCATATCCTCGACACTCAATTAAAATTTGATTTGAAAAGGGCTATAGGAATCGAAACTTCTGGGTATGGGTCTCGCTAACCTTGGACTCATCACCTATTGCTCTCGAGTGGTCACTGTATATAGTACAATAGAAAACTCTATGAACCCTCACACGTTGGCCCTACTCAATATCTGAATCTTAAATTTAGATAAGTATCTGGCCCTTGGAAGTTCCAAATGATGAATATTTCTCCGTCAACTGCCACTCTATCAATAAAATACCTTAGTGCCTAGCACTTTAAAACAAAATTCACAAACCCTTTGGGGTAAAAGGATTCTGGGGTCCTAACCAGACGCTCTCCATTTTTTGTCTCCTGAATTTTTATACATCCATATCCTGACACTATTAATTGATAGATCCTAAAGCCCGACACTAATTTTAAATGATTTACGGGGTTCTGGTCTTCTGAGCTTCTGGGTTCATCCTTTTTGTTAAAGGATCCATCAATAGATGATCCAGGATGCATCACTTAACATGCTTCCCAACTCTTAATTAAAATATCTTATGAGATTCGAGATACTGGGTTTCTTGGTTAGATTTATGTCATGAGATTCTGTCAATAGATGTTCTTGGATTTGTCGATTAACAAAATTTCTCCAAAATATAAAAAATGGCTAATTTTTTCCTTTTCAGGCTTATGTCTGGTTCCTGACACTAAATTCCTTTGCACTCCTTTGTACTCTTCGTCATTCCCTCTCGGCTATGTTCCACGCTTCCGTTGCACCATTTTTATTGAGTTATTTGGCACTTCCCCTCTTGAGCTTCTAATCATGTAGTTCATCGATTTGAAAACATGATCCTTCTGGGATTGTTCACAGCTCTACGCACCCCTTTGTGCTCTATACACTCGAACCAACAAAAATAAAATAATTATATTTTATACCAGATAGGAAATAATAACAAAATATCTATGAACAATATTATAGGCTCCGGAGAAATTATCCTACATGAAAAAGATATAATTACAAAATTCCTTTGACCTAAAAATACATCATTTTTCCCTCTTTGACCTTATGGCATCTCTTGCCCCTCAAGCCTCTCCCCTACCTCTTGGATCTCTTCCTATTCCATCCTTATGACGGATAACTTGTGTACAAATTATATACAAAAAGGGGATTCTGAACGATTTAGTTCCAATCCACAATTCCTTCAACAATCTCTAAATCTAGATTCTCTAGATCCACAAAATCCTCTAAAAAACCAACCAACTCCTAAATCTCTCTAACTCTGCAAAATACTCTCAAGGTCTCTCATTTAGACAAGACACGATTACATAAATCCTTACTTTAATAATTTATGTACAATTATTATAAAAACTTAGGAAATACATTAAATTAATTTCACACACACTTAGGGAACCAACTCTTTTGATAAATGAAAATACCCCTATCCTAGTCAAAATACATTTTGACATAGAGGTAAGATGACCTTATATCAAGTGTGATATTTTCCAATGAATTGGTCAACTGTCTCAATGGGATGAACTCCCTCTGCATCTAGTTAGGGCACTTGAAGCATTTGAAAAATGGGTGGTTGATGTTTTTGGAATGATCAATCCACCTGCTCGCCATTTTCATGTCAGTTATATCATTACCACAATAGGCTATCTGACACATTGGGTAGAATAATCTCCTGCTAAATATTTCACTATTGATATAGCTACAAGATTTATTTTTGATAATATCATCACCGAGTTTGGTTGTCCCAGAGTCCTTACTAGTGATCAAGTTTCTCACTTCATTAATGAGGCAGTTGGTTCGTTTCTACAACATTTTATGATACAAAATCACGAGATAAGTCCTTATCGTTAGAAAGTGAATGGAATTGTTGAAGCTTTTAGTAAAAGTTTTGAAAATGGTCTTTCCAAAAAAAAATGTAAATAGGGATGAATAGGATGAAAGGATTATAAAAACTTTATGGGATTATCACACTATATTCAAGTAGTTATATAAATAAATTCCACATCAATTGGTTTATTACAGAGAATTAGTGCTTCCTGCATAATTTATAGTCTCTAATCTCTTTATTGCTTGTGCTACCAAGATTTCAGAATATGTGTCCATCCCAAAGAAATTGCAGGAGTTATGGAAAATGGATGAACAATGGTTCCTTGTAGATTTCCATCAGACCGCTGAAAAATAAATACAAAAGTATTGGAATGAAAGGCACATTAAGGAGGAAGTAATTTTTAGTTGGATATCAAGCATTACTTTACGACAACATATATCTAAAGAATCCTTGTAAATTTCAAATTTATTGGTGTTTGGTCTCAATCTAGTCTCCTAAACTGAGCTCATTTAATTGTCAACCAGGATTTGTAAACTGCTGAAGTGAAGTGTACCATATGTACCTAGGTGCTTGTTTCCTAATGCGTTGTGTGTAGTGTTTTGTGATGTTTTTGGTCTTTTAGTGTTTTATGTTCACAATGAAAATGCCTAGAAAACTAATGGAAAGAAGTTGGTGGTCAAAAACAGAGTTAAGCCTAATGTATGGAATGGCAAATGCAATTGGAAACACTGGAGCAGAATCTAAACTATGACTAAATATAAGAAAAGCTTGATAATGGATTTTAGACAAATGATTCAAAACACAAATTAGACTTGAGAAATGATCACTAAATATGCAAATCCTCTAACTAAACAGTTAAACACTAATCTTACCATGATGCGACATTTTGTCCTAAGTTCTTCTATTCTATGATTGATTTCTAGTTCTATTCTACAATTTAATTGAATGTCACAGAACCTATACTCAAAGAGTTATTGGTTTCTTTTTCAAAGTAGTTCTTTTGAGGAAAAGTTTTGTTTATAAAATGATAAGGAAATTGCAGAGAGATTTGAGACCTTATAGTGATGTTGTCCTCTGTTCCTATGGCTATGGATCATTTGTAGATTTTAGAACAAGAAGATGTTTGTGAATAATGAAGGTTGTCTTGTTAATCCAAACAACTAAAGTAATCTATTGTGCAATGGATGACAATTTGAATATGAGATGCAAGTGCAATGAGTTAATCTAAGAATGAACCTAAGATGCCACTAAACTAGAACAATGTTGAACTATAAGTCATCATCAAACTTGAAACAAAGTAACTGAACATGAATTAAATGCAATGAAACTCCGAAGCATTCTAACTATGCTAACATGCTTTATTCTATGAAGTTACACAATCTGTTTGTTCATCATTAGTGATATTTTGGAAGAGTTCCTTCTTTTGGAAGAGATAGAACAATTCTGACTGTGTAATTGGGTGCAATTGTAAGCAAATAGACTGAAAGCAAATGAAAAACTAAGATATCATATCCATATCCTACTCGTCATTATGATGTCTTGGGCAAGCGTTTAAGAGCAAGAACATAGATGATACTTAGTACAAACACACAACTAAATCATTCATTATCACGATCATGTCTTGAACTTCTTAAGAATTTCTTGGAAGAGTTTCTTCTTGTGGAAGAGTGATTAGAACAAGTGTAACTGTGATAGTGAATAGCAAAAAAAAAACTACAACTAAATCCTACAGTACTATAGCTATTCATCATTCATCATTATAATCTGTTGGAAGAGTGTCTTCTTGTGGAAGAGATGGAATGAATATAACTACAGTAGCTAGTTAAAACAACTACAAATTCAACTCCTAATCCTACAATACTATAGTCATTCAACATTCATCATTATAGTCTTTTGGAAGAGTATCTTCTAGTGGAAGAGTTAGAATGAGTACGACTACAGTAGCTAACAAAAACAACTATTAATTCAAATGCAAAGTGTAAAGGCAGCTAGAAAAACTTATCTAATTTACGCAAAATAAATCCGTGCAAGAGGCAGGGGCCCTCTACCACTTGACGGCATTCAACTTCAAATTAAATCACGCCTTCAAAATAACTTTGTCTACTCCATTAAAGATGAAATAGTTTGAACATAACACTCTGCGTCTTCAGGAATGTAACACAGAGTTTAAACAAAATCTAGCAGCAAATCTAACATAAAATCTCTTACATAGCTCTCGGTCTCCCAAGAGTTTATAAAGCAAATGCACGTAACAGTAATTACAAAAATTTAGGAATAATGTCTTTCCTTATCCGAATCATGTTAGGACTCTTTGAGGTGGCTACGTGAAGGAGAAAAGACATCTGGACTGAGACAGTCCTAATAGAAGTCTTTCTTCATAAATGTGTTCCCCACGTTCAAAACCATACCCAGAATTCATTTCTTCCTCCATGATGAGAAACGAACCATGTAGACATGACATGGATCATGCCCATATGCGGTTTTTCTCAAGAGGCCACCTGGAACATACTCAAACATGAAGGCAGCTGCAGAATCGCCGGTTAGCTACGGAATGTCTGCATTCTGCAGCTAGTTCTGGTCAAAATGCTTTACAATGGAAAAAATCAAAAAATTCAACAAGTCAGTCATGTAAATCATTCTAGAAGTAATTTTAACTATATTCATTGATCAATTGGGTCTAAGATAGAAATGGACAAGGGAAAATGAGGTAAAATGAGGTGAAGGAAAGCACAATTTTTAGGCTCAACATACCCCCACTGCTGTCTCTTTGCATGTCCTCATGCAAATTATCCTATGAATTCATAGGCTTCTGCAAGGACATCTAATCCCCTTCTTCTCCTTTGTCTAGAAGCTAGAGGTCTTCTGGGTTTCCTGATAACAAGTTTGAACCTGAGGTTGGTGAGTGCCCTGATTAGATTTTTGTTCCTTGTCTTCAACTTCTCATTGGTCTTCTCCACCTTGTCTATATGCAGGGATAAGGTTGAGTTCATATCAATTTTGAGCTTGATTTGATCCTTGAGAATTTCATTCTCGTTTTTGATGTGTCTATTCAGCAATTCCAACTCATATCTATCCCTCCTTAATATATCTATTTCAGACAGTGGAGGACTGGGGGTTCTCTCTCTGCTTTCTGAAGCTCTCCTCTCCAAATTTTCCACATAGTCATAAATTTTCTGTTGAGCAGGGTCAACTTCAGGGGTTCCCTCATAAAAATCTTCTTCAACGTCCTCTTCAATGGATATTTCTTCATCTTCTATATTGATTACCCCTGTTTGCTTGATTAGTGTTTTCTTCAGTTTCCCCTTTAATCTGTGGCTTCTTCTAGGCTGAGAAGATCCCTCTCCTTTCTCCGTGGCAGATTTCTTGATTACCTTTTCTTCCTTAAGTTGCCTCTTGATTTGAGTCAACTTCTCTAAAATTATTTCCTCACTGCTTTCTTGGATTGTTTTATCAATTTCAACTTCTGAAGCCCTCCATTTCCTACTTCTTTTTGTAGGATGTGGTTTAGGTGATGGTTCTTTTGCTTCTTCAAAATGATTTCTTATTAAGAAATCATCCCATGTATCATTTGTTTTAGCTAGATGATGTTCAATCAAGATTTTGACCAAACCATGATGATACAGGGTTGTCTCTAAAAATTGAACTCTTCTCTGAACACAGGAAGCCATCTTCTTCAGACTTTGATGCAAGAAATATGGTAGGTTTAAGTCTTCCCCCAGAAAATGCATCATTAGTCTAATGTGGTAGACATAAAATGTCCCATATCAACCCTCACATGTAACAAATTTTTGCAAAAGAAGTAGTATGTTTCTCCATTTGTTTTTCAATGCAGAACTGGGAATTCCTTTCTTGAATACATTAACATCCATATTTGGTGATTTTAAAATTTGTTTCCAGGAGTCATTGTTGAATTCTCTATTTTTAAACCATCTCTCTCCAGTTCTGAGCAACCCTGTAGCCTCTGCAATAAAAACTTCAGTGACAGTAAACTTGACATCCCCCACTTCAACTTCGGTCCCTTGAAATGATCTTGCAAATGTTTTAGTGACTTCCTTATGGAAGCCATTAAATTTTTCCAAAAATTGAAGCCATCCTATTTGTTGTAACATTTCTTTGCATTGTGGGTATACTTCTAAATATTTTGAACCCACTGGTTCGGTTCTTACAATTAAACCCATTATTAATTCTTCAATGTTCAAATAAATACTCTTCTACCCACAAAACAATGACTTTCACCTTTGAATTGAAAGGACTTCAAGTTCTAAATAAAAATAGCTCCAAAATTCATAATGACATACCTCTGATTGATAATGACAAATGCCTTCAAAACCTTGGACTGATATGCTTCTATTGACAATTGAACTTTGGAGTGATATGCCTCTGTTTGATAATGAAAGCAGTTTCAAATTTCGAGCTGATATGTCTCTGATAGACAGTGGCAGATGGCTTCAAATTTCTTTTTGTGCAATACCTCTGGCTCTTGGTAGCAAATGGTTTCGATTTTAACACTGCAATACCTCTGTCTTTTGGTAGCAAAAGACTTCAAACTCAACACTGCAACATCTCTGTCTCTGGTAGCAAAAGACTTCAAACTCAACACTGCAACATCTCTGTCTCTGGTAGCAAAAGACTTCAAACTCAACACTGCAACAATTCTGTGTTTATAGTGAAAATGCTTCAAACTCCGTCCACAGTGATATTTTATCTGCCCACAGTGATATTTTATCTGCCCACCGGATCAAGTGGCTTCAAGTTCTCACACTGTTATACTTCCAAATTTACCCTTCTGCTCTTCTCTGCGTTTACAATGCTCAATGCTATTCAAACTGATATCCTTTGGCTCTGCTCTCGGTGATAATAATATCTCCGTCTTCGGAATGGAATGTCGGCTACAGAATGAAGTTATGGCAATGGTCACGGAATGGAGTAGTGGAGTGAGGTGGAGGGATTGTATTAATGATTGAAGAGACGGCGGAGGATTTTACGATGGCAGAGGAAATCATCATTGAATGATTTGGTTAAGAGACGTGGAGAATTCAAACACCTCGGCCAATTTAACCGCTTAAATGCTATCGGATATGAAATTTGAAATGGAAGATTTTAATCCAAAGTATGTAGAGGGTTTGTTGGTATTGATCAATAAAAACAATTAAAACAACCTTTTCGAATAATCCATAACTAAACTATGCTAAACTTTTATGAAATGCCATTATAATTTTAAACTTGTTACATCTGCCCTTTATTTGATTTTTGTAGCCTTTGTCTTCTCTGCTCATCTTTGGAGGAATCTTCATAATTTTCTTGATGCTTTTGATTCATGAATACACTGGGTCACTTTGTTGTAATTCTGATGTCTGCTAGTTGATGCCTTCAGGATTTGTAGCTGCGGAAAGACTATCGGGCTGCAGAAAGGCTGATCAGCTGCAGAATGTCCACTGAGCTGCAGAATGTTTCTGTAGAACACTTTAATCATGAAAATGGAATGTTTTTGGAGTATGGGTGAAATGTTATGTGGTATGAATGAAAATGGATGATGGATTATGATATGTATGAAGTGGATAATGGAATGGAATGGATTCAGTTCATGAAATGGAATGAAGGTACATAAGGGCTGTACTGCAATTCATGACATATTTTATTCACTTACAGCAAGATATCAAATTTTGTATTTTGACATGAAAATGAGATGGATGGAAGATGGAATGAGATGGGTGAAGTGTGGAATAGAGTGAAATATGAATGATGGATGAGATGGAGTATGGATGAATAAGTGAATGGAGTGAGATGAAATGAATCATAAGCACTATGGAACTGAACTTATGATTTTTATAACAGCTGCTTATAAAAAACAAAAATGGGAAAAGTTAGAGTGTCAGAGAGACTCTGATTTTCACCCTATCTTTTCTGTATAAACATGCCAATCAATGATTGGTTTTCATGCTTATACCTTTATTTTTTTATTTTTTATTTTTTTTTATTTTTATTTTTTTCAAAAGAGAAATGCTTCAGAAAATTTAATCAAGTTGATGAAGAAGAGAGACTCTTCTTCATTAACTTCACATCATTGTCTTCTTGGAACTTCTTGACAAACTCTTCTCTTGAGAGTGGCTTGTGGTATAACTTCAGTCTATGACCATTCACAAGAAAAGTGACCTCTTCTTCATCTATAGTTCTGATTTTTATTGCCCCATTATCAAAAATTCGAACAATTTCATATGGCCCAAGCCAATGTGTCTGAAATTTCCCTTGAAAATCCTTGAATTTTGAATCAAACAAGAGAGCCCGGTCACCCTCTTTGAATTTCTTCTCCTTGATGTACTTGTCATGCCATCTAGCCCTTTGCTGTTGGACTAGACTTGTTTTCTGAACTGCATCTTGTCTGATCTCATCCAACTCATTAATTTGCTCCAATCTATGCTTTTGTGCCTCTGTTAGATCAAGTCCTAGCTGAACTGCCATCTTGAATGTTTGAATTTGGAACTCTATAGGAAACAAAACTTGCTTCCCATAAACAAGCTCATAAGGAGTATGGCTTGTTGTGTTTCTCCATGTAGTTCTATAGGCCCACAAGGCTTCAGGAAGCCTATCTACCCAATCTCTTCTATGTAGATGAACAGTCTTTGTTAGGATTCCGTCAATGACCTTATTAGTGGATTCCACTTGACCATTTGCTTGTGGATGATAAGGAGTAGATGTTCTATGTCTGATTTTGTACTTCTCCATCATTTGCTCCACTAGCCTTGATGTGAATTGAGTTCCTTGATCTGTAACAATTTCCCTTGGGACACCAAAACGAGTGAAAATATCCTCAAAAAGAAAAGTAACTACAGATGATTAATTAGCAACAAGTAATGGTTTAGCTTCTACCCACTTAGTAACATAATCAGTGCAAAATAATATATATTTCTTTTGTCTTGATGGAGGACTAATAGGTCCTACAAAATCCAAAGCCCATTTTTCAAAAGGTTCAATGTGTACCTGAGGTTGTAATGGCATCTCACCTGAAGGAGAAGGTTTCCCTACCCTTTGGAAACTGTCACACCTTTTGACATACTCCCTTGCATATTTAAACAAAGATGGCCAATAATATCCTAAATTAAGGATCTTATAGGCTGTCCTCTTATCTGCAAAGTGTCCGCCACAAGGTTCATCATGACATTCCTTGAGAATTTCAGGCATCTCATCTTCACGAACACACCTTCTAATGATCAAATATGGACCTGTCTTGTACAACTCATTAGCGACCCATGAATATCTTGCACTATCATTAATGATTTTTCTTTTATCCCTTGCATTCATAACTGAAGGAAATTTTCCTGAAACTAAATAATTGGCAATATCAGCAAACCATGGAGTTTGAGTAGAGATTGCAAAAAGATATTGATCGGGAAATTGATCTTCAACCGGAGTGTCATCTTTGATATTTTGAATTCTAGACAGGAAATCAGCCACGGTGTTTTGTTTTCCAGGCCTCTCTAGAATAGTAATGTTGAATTCTTGCAATAATAACAACCATCTTATAACTCTGCCATTAGTAATTGATTTATTCATTAAATATCTAATTGCAGAATGATCAGTGTGAACAAAAGTTTCATAGCCTGTTATATAGTGTCTAAATTTTTTAATGGCATGAACAACAGCTAAAAACTCTTTTTCAGTTACAGTATAGTTTAACTCTGCGGGAGTCAAATTTTTACTGATATAATAGATGGCATAGGGAATTAAATCTTTTTGTCCCAATACTGCTCCCAGAGCTGTATCGGAAGCATCTGTCGAGATATGAAAAGGTAACTTCCAGTTAGGTCCCCTTAATATAGGTGCTTCAGAAATTTTGGTTTTCAGGGTTTCAAAAGCTAACTGGCAATCAGAAGTCCACTAAAATTCACAATCTTTGGTGAGTAATTTGAAGAGAGGAGATGCTATTTTGGTGAAGTTTTCTATAAATCTCCGATAATACCCTGTAAATCCTAGAAAACTTCTAAAATCTCTTTGACAACTTGGAATGGATAGGTTAGAAATAACTTCAACTTTCGCCTCATCAACTCTAATCCCATCCATGAAATGTGGTGCCCTAAAACAATACCTTCAGTGAACATCATAAAACATTTTTCATGACTAAGTGAAAGGTTTGCTTCTTGACATCTTTTTAAGACTTTTTCCAAGTTTTCTAAAGCCTCTTCAAATGTGTCCCCATAAACTGTGAAATCATCCATATACACCTCTACACAGTCATGTATCAGATCAGAAAAAATTCCTAATACTGCCCTTTGGAATGTTGCAGGTGCATTGCATAACCCGAATGGAAATACTCGGTAGGCATAGGTACCCCAAGGACAAGTGAATGTGGTTTTATCTTGGTCTTCAAGTGCTACTTGGATTTGATTGTAACCACTAAACCCATCTAGGAATGAAAAGTACTTTTTGCCAGCTAATGTATCTAATACTTGATCTATGAAAGGTAAAGGAAAATGGTCTTTAAGAGTAGCTTTATTCAGTTCTCGGTAGTCAACACACACCCTCCATTTTCCATTTTTATTTGGCACAATTACCAAAGGAGAAACCCACTGACTATCTAAAATAGGATAGATGAAATTAACATTTAACAATTTTTGCAATTCTTCCTTGACAATTTCCCTAAGATTTGGATTCATCCGTCTTTGAGGCTGTCTGATTGGTTTGCAATTTTCCTCTATATAGATGTGATGAGTACAATTCTTGGGACTTATCCCTTTCATGTCAGTGTATTCCCATGCATATGCGGAAGAATGTCTCTGTAATACTTTGACTAACTCTTCTTGTTGAGATTTTTCTAGGTTCTTATTTATATTCAAAGTTTTGCCTGGAAAAATTTCACTTGTAGAGCTGCCAAATTTGTCCATAGAATGAAGAGACATCTGCCTAGATGACAAGAACTCAATATTGGATCCCTCTTGAAATGATTCATGTTTATGTTCTAGAGAGGATTCAAAGTTTTCTAGAGTATTCAGAATTTGATTATCTTCACTAATTTCTGAAATTGTGAAGAGTGGTTGTAAATATTCTTCATCCTCTATCCATTGAGTGTCATCTAGTTCTGTAATTGTCCTAGCTGGAGGATATAAAGTAAATTTCTTTGTTGAAATACCATCAGAAATATACATATCACCGAACCTACAACTAATAAAGGCATCAGCTGTAGCCAACCAAGGTCTTCCTAGTATAATAGGATGGCCTCCTAGATTATTCTTGGGTGTTAGGATCATGAAATCAACAGGGTACTCCCAAGAGTCTAGGGACACTGGAATGTCTTCTATTACCCCATCTGGTCTGATCACAGATCTATCTGCTAATTGTAATAGTGTGGGTGTAAAGAGAAGATTAGGAAGTTTCAGTTTGTCCATGATTTGTTTACTCATGATATTTATTGCTGCTTCTAAGTCGATGAGTGTGTTTTGAATTTCAATGCCATTGATGTGAATTTTGACAACTGGATTTCCTGGGTCAAGGTACTTTGGAATAGCTATCTTGCCCATCATAATGTCTGCTATTTGTCCTACCAGTTGAATTTTCTTGGTTCCTCTTATTCTTTTTCTTGTTGTCTTCATACTCAACTCCTTTATTGTTTTGGTTAAAATTGGGATTTCCTTGATGGCTTGCAATAATGGAATTTTAATTCAAACATTTCTCAATTCATCTAAGAAATCATAATTAGGCACCATTATTTGTTTTTCTACACCTTTATCAATTTGTAGTCTTTCCGGAAAGGGAGGTATAGAAGTAGATGTGGATGGTTGCTCTAATACTGGAGTTGGATTTATTGGATCTTTTTGTTTCATTTTTTCAATGTTTTGGTCTTGAAAGGATGTATCTTCCTCAAGACTTTTATTAATCCGTAGGGAGTCTTCCTCAGAATTGTCTTGTTCTTGTATGATCACAGAAGGTTTCCTTTTTTCAAGTATCTTTCCAGACCTAAGTTGAACATCACTAAGGTCTAGAGGAGTAATTAAATAAGTTGGAAATTGTTGTCCTTCTATCATGTATGTATTCTGAGGATTCTTATTATTGGGGTTTGGTATAGGTTGAGCTGGCAATTGATTGGATTTTTGAGAAAATGGTAATGGAAGTGGTTGATTTTGATGTGGTTGGTTCTGATGATGTTGTTGAGGATTTTGTTGAAAATTTTGTTGGGAATTTTGAGGATAAAAATGTGGATATGGTGGATAGGATGGTGGATACTGATAATATGGAGAGTGTCTTCCATAGGGACCTTGTGATCCTTGTGCCCAAGCTTGAGATTGATTTTGAAATTGGGGTGAAGGTTGCTGCCAAGAATTCCAAGGTGGAGGTTGATTATACATTTGATCATGGAATCCTTGTGTCTGAGATCCTTGCCAAGGTCTTCTAGATACAAAGTTAAGAGATTCTGTGGAGTCTGTAGGAGTTTCTTCTTGAAAAACAGCCTTGAGACCAGGAAGAGAAGGTCAATTCTTGGTCTCATGTTTCTCAGAACAAATAACACAGGTTTCTACAACTTTTACATCTAGAGGACACTCTCTCAAGGCATGTTTCTTCCTACATTTGGGACAAAAGATTACCAAGGCATCAGATTCAGCCTTTTGCTTGTTTTGTATCTTGAGGGTGTCTATTTGTTCACTAAGACTCCCTAAGATGTCAGATTTAAAATCATCAAGCATATGTCCTATTTTTGATCTACTTACTGTCCCAGAAGTAGATTTACTTGCCCTTGCAAGAGCAGGATCTCTTGGACCTTTGGCAGTTTTAGATTTCCCTCTGGAAAGGTTGATACATAACTCAGATATTTCAGGTAATGTGAGTTGTGATATATCCCCTTTTCCCATCATGTTAAGGATATCCAACCATTCATCTCTAATTGTTTTCAACAAAAGAGCTTTTAAAGTGTCTTGATCTAGGTTTTCCATTTGTGCCCTTTTTATGTTGTATTTAAATCTTTCCAACAAATCTTCTAAGTTTTCATCTTCTTTTTGTAACATCTTGAACACTTCTTCCTTATGATTAACCGGCATACAATAATCAGAGTATCTCTCTAGAAATGCTTGTTTCATGTCTTCCCATGTTCTAATAGAACTACTGTTTAAACTCATAAACCACTTCAATGCTGCTCCTTTCAGAGTTGAAGGAAATAATTTCAATTTTTGAGCATCTTGTAGATAGTCATAAGTTCTACACAACACTTCAAATTCGAATAAGAAAGTTTCAGGATCTTCAGTTTTAAGTCCACAGAAGTTCGGAAGGACAGAAGGCGAAATGTTTTTCATGGTTGTATTGGTTTCTTCATCAAGTATAGGGAACCCAAAGAGCTTCCTATTCTACCTCTTCCTCCTTCTGCACCTCTACCTCCTTCTCCTCTCCCTCCTTCTCCTCTTCCTCTACCTCTACCTCCTCCAAATAATGTGTGTTCTCCATTAAAAACTCCTCCTCCTCCTTCTTCTGCCATGGTTGACTCTCCTGTGGAAGTAGAAAGGTTTGTGTCCCTGACAGGAGTTTTTAAATCTTCTTCTATGGCAGGTTCAGTGGATGAAGTGGAAGGTTTCTCTAATGGAATAGGTGACCTTAGATCTTCTAGAAGTCCAGGATCAGTAAAGGATGGAAGATGGGTTTGAGTTGAAGGTGTACTAGTTCTAGATCTAGATGAAACAAGTGGTGTTCTAGAAATCAAACTTCTGCCTCTGTTGCTTATAAATCTTCCCCTTGAATCTCTCTCCCTACGCATAAAATTGTTTTTGGATGCTAAGAAACAAAGGTTACCTAGTTTTCACTTCCCCGGCAACGGCGCCAAAATGTTTGGTCTCAATCTAGCCTCCTAAACTGAGCTCATTTAATTGTCAACCAGGATTTGTAAACTGTTGAAGTGAAGTGTACCATATGTACCTAGGTGCTTGTTTCCTAATGCGTTGTGTGTAGTGTTTTGTGATGTTTTTGGTCTTTTGGTGATTTTTATGTTCACAATGGAGATGTCTAGAAAACTAATGGAAAGGAGTTGGTGGTCAAAAACAGAGTTAAGCCTAATGTATGGAATGGAAAATGCAATTGGAAACACTGAAGCAGAATCTAAACTATGACTAAATAAAAGCAAAAGCTTGATAATGACTTTTTAAACAAATGACACAAACTAATCTTGAGAAATGATCACTAAATATGCAAATCCTCTAACTAAACAGTTAAACACTAATGATGCAATACTCTGTCCTAAGCTCTTTTATTCTATGATTAATTCCTAGTTCTATTCCGCAATTTAATTGAATGTCACAGAACTTATACTCAAGAAGTTATTGGTTTCTTGTTCAAAATAGTTCTTTTGAGGAAGAGCTCTGTTTATAAAATGATGAGGAGATTGCAGAGAGATTTCAGACCTTATAGTGATGTTGTCTTCTGTTCCTATGGCTATGGATCAATTGTAGTTTTTAGAACAAGAAGATGTTTGTGAATAATGAAGGCTGTCTTGTTAATCCTAACAACTAGAGTAATCTATTGTGCAATGGATGACAATTTGAATATGAGAGGCAAGTGCAATGAGTTAATCTAAGAACGAACCTAAGATGCTACTAAACTAGAACAATGCTTGAACTATAAGTCATCATCAAACTTGAAATGAAGTAACTGATCATGAATTAAATGCAATGAAACTCCGGAGTTGTTCTAACTATACAAACATGCATTAATCTATGAAGTTACACAATCTGTTTGTTCATCATTAGTGATATTTTGGAAGAGTTCCTTCTTTTGGAAGAGGTAGAACAATTCTGACTGTGTAATTGGGTGCAATTGTAAGCAAATAGACTGAAAGCAAATGAAAAACTAAGATATCATATCCATACCCTACTCGTCATTATGATGTCTTGGGCAAGCGTTTAAGAGCAAGAACAGAGATGATACTTAGTACAAACACACAACTAAATCATTCATTATCATATTCATGTCTTCAACTTCTTAAGGATGTCTTGGAAGAGTTTCTTCTTGTGGAAGAGTGATTAGAACAAGTGTAACTGTGATAGTGAATAGCAAAAACTACAACTAATTCCTACAGTACTATAGCTATTCATCATTCATCATTATAATCCGTTGGAAGAGTGTCTTCTTGTGGAAGAGCTGGAATGAATATAACTACAGTAGCTAGTTAAAACAACTACAAATTCAACTCCTAATCCTACAATACTATAGTCATTCAAAATTCATCTTTATAGTCTTTTGGAAGAGTATCTTTTGGTGGAAGAGTTAGAATGAGTACGACTACAGTAGCTAACAAAAAAAACTATTAATTCAAATGCAAAGTGTAAAGGCAGCTAGAAAAACTTATCTAATTTACGCAAAATAAATCCGTGCAAGAGGCAGGGGCCCTCTACCACTTGACGGCATTCAACTCCAAATTAAATCACGCCTTCAAAATAAATTTGTCTGCTCCATTAAAGATGAAATAGTTTGAACATAACACTCTGCGTCTTCAGGAATGTAACACAGAGTTTAAACAAAATCTAGCAGCAAATCTAACATAAAATCTCTTACATAGCTCTCGGTCTCCCAAGAGTTTATAAAGCAAATGCACGTAACAATAATTACAACAATTTAGGAACAATGTCTTTCCTTATCCGAATCACGTTAGGACTCTTTGAGGTGGCTGCGTGAAGAAGAAAAAGACATCTGGACTGAGACAGTCCTAATAGAAGTCTTCCTTCATAAATGTGTTCCCCACGTTCAAAACCATACCCAGAATTCATTTCTTCCTCCATGATGAGCAACGAACCATGTAGACATGACGTGGATCATGCCCATATGCGGTTTTTCTCAAGAGGCCACCTGGACCATACTCAAACATGAAGGCAGCTGCAGAATCGCCGGTTAGCTACGGAATGTCTGCATTCTGCAGCTAGTTCCGGTCAAAATGCTTTACAATGGAAAAAATCACAAAATTCAACAAGTTAGTCATGTAAATCATTCTAGAAGTAATTTTAAATATATTCATTGATCAATTGGGTCTAAGATAGAAATGGAAAAGGGAAAATGAGGTAAAATGAGGTGAAGGAAAGCACAAATTTGAGGCTCAACAATTGGCTTGGTTCACTTTACATTGTGGAGATTAGAGATTTAGGAGTTGTCAAGCTTGCTAAGTTGGGTGGTATCATTTTTCTTGGTTGGGTGAATGGTGCATGCGTAAATCCCTATTTCGGTTCATAAGCTTACTTTTTGGAATGATCTATGAAAATGGAGTATTAGTTAGGTTTTTACGTTAGGATAGTTACGTCAATTTTTGTCATAGTTTGTTTTCATCCATCAATTACATCAATTTTAGTTACAGTTTGTTTTGATTCGTCAGCTACGTTAAAAAAATATTTTTGGTTGTGACCCACTACAAGTCATTATGGTTGAGGAAGTGTCAACATGTCTAACCTTTGAGTTCATTAGTCATAAATTCTTGTCTTTTCAGTTATTAAGTCTTTTCTTTTCATAATCATTAGAAATCAAATTTGATCATATCTCTATAGGATTTTCAGTTCACTTTTGATCTTGCTAGTCAGTGATTTAAGATTTTTGGGAAAGTTGAGTGATTTTAGCCATAATTGTGGGTGATTTTGGGTCTATATAAAATTTCTTGGTAGTAAATTTATGGGATAGCAATCCATCTATTTCAAACTTCTGCCAATTTTTTCTAGATAACCCTCGCTCTTTGTCGTTTCCATGTCATTCCACCTGCGAGATTTTTGAGTCTTTCATCCTGGATCTCATTTCATCTACCTCTGTTTCTCCATCTTATTGTTGACCACCCATTAACATTGTCTGCACACGTCGTTCCACTACCATGGGTCGCACTTCAAAGCCTACCATCTCTCTCGCTCCGTTCAATTCCCATCTCCATGACACTAATGATCTACTTGGGAAGTATGATAAAACTTCCTTAGTCAATATCGATCTATCTGATTGTGCCTTGTTTCCTGCTCTTTGATCTCAGGTCTTCATGCATCCCAATATGCGACTTGTGGTGTCCATACATCCCATAAAATAAAACCTAAAGTTTTCCCTTTAAAGCAAACGTTTTTGTTGATTCTGCTTGATTTACTTGTTTTTTGGAACCATAGGGGAAGTCATGCTCTAAAAAAGGTTTCTCATAAGAAGACTCCATGGAGGATCCTTGTGGTTGGGTCAGGAGTATCCAATCCATTTTCATGATATCCAAAATATCACAGGATTCTCTGCCTATGACTCTGACATTTTTAAGGTGTTTCAAAGTGTTTCCAAGTGGGGCAAGAAAATTGGTGATAAAAATTTGTACACAAAATATTTCACCAAAAATAAGGGTCGAGGAGCTGTAATTGAAATTATTAACCATGAGCCTATTAACGTTTATTTTTTATATCATTATAGACAAACTTATGCACCACTACAAAAGAGGGGAATGCTCGCTTGATACCATATATATTTTTCAAGCATGTGTAAGTGGGAATAACTCAATTGGTCCAGTTGTTTTCTCAATGCACTCTTTGAAGTCAGTGAGGATTTATACAAGAGGGAAAACTAATTTATTTTTGGATACCTGGTCATTCCTCTCACCATGATGAAATGGTGCCCACCCAAATTTCAATATCTTGCTCAACTAGCCAATGATGAGTTGTTAGCATATTCCTATGCTCCCTAGCGAGCCAATGAAGATCCAATAGACAGATATTTCAATAAACATGTGTTCGATCAGTGGTACAAAAATATGGACGTTGTCACCTATCATGTTTCCAAAGTGCCTCTTCCATTGATCTATCGATATTATAGGAAAATGTAGTTTGGTGTTATCTATAGGAACACTTATGTTCAGCCCCTTATTGAAAATTCGACCACTTTCTCTATGTGTAAGCCACCCTATCATTTTAATGATACTTCTTTCCACTCTCAGGTTATTTCATGGCCAGGAACTCACAGATACTTCCATCCAATATCAGGAGAAAATTTCCCAAGAGATTATTGCAGCCTGATCAGTCAAAGATACTCTCCCACATTTTATGAATGACTCGCAATATATTTTCAGTGAAGTCTCGGACTGGAGTGGCATGCTAGCTAAGAAGAACCAGCCTGTGTACCCACTCCATGAAAATTTCAAGCAACTATTCGATTAAAAAATGAAAACCTCAGGCTTAGAACAAAAAAATGAGCTACTGGCACAAGCAAATATATTAGTTACGTATATTAACTAAATCAAATAAGCCTCGTAATATACTAAGAGAGTGCTTAGGTACCTTCGTTCGATCACACATAAGCACTTTGTCACACTTAAGACCCTCAATTCCAATGCAAAAGGACAACTACAGGATGTTCTCTAGTCCCAACCTACTAAACTCATTGTGGAGGTTACAAAACAATTTTTAGGAAAATTTTCCGCCATTTTGTAGACATGGAACAATGTTGTTTCTATGTTCACCATCTTCAATATGAAGTTTTACGAATTGTGCCAAAGTTTGTTCCTTCGTTTGCAGGACACATAGTGATATAGAAATACACAACAGCAAGCGGAGAATCAAAACCACAATATGGACAAGATGCACCAACAACAAATTGACGTAAGGGTGAGTCAATAGATTTTGGTCAAGGCTTGTTAGTTCCTTAATGTTTTGAAGGTATTTTAGAGAAATAAGTGCATATAGCAGTCACAGAGAATAAAATGGATAGATCCACAAAAATCAGGCCACCAAAAAATAGAAAGTGATAAGTAAGTTATGATGGGAATCGTGCAGCCACAAAAAAAAGGAAAAAATCACCGCAAAAGAAGGAAACACATGATTAATTTTGAAAGGATCAAGAAGGTTAAGGAAAAAGGTACCAAAGTTTTTCAAATTGGACGGGATCAAGGATGGGACCAAGGAACCTATGCAACGACCAAATCAAGTGAGAAATTTTATATATGAAACCACAGATGGGAAAATCGAGCAGCTAAGAGCTAGAGCTAGAATTAGATTACTCATGTTCATTTATAATAGTCTGCATGTTGAGAATCTCTAATCTATGGAGGGTCATGGTATTTCCTTTTGTAAATTGTAATATTATGGTGTAATGCATTTTTCTAAAGAGATGCGAACATGCGAGTTTGTGTGGATATGTGGTGTAATGACTGCCTAAATAATAAATAAATGGTTGTGAGAATGACATGTGTTATATAATTGATGAATTCATGGCCCCTTTTAAAATTTTAATTATGTATGTGCAATAATTTATTTATTAATCTATGGGTGAATGCTTTACCATTATATCTGGTTTCAAAGAATGGTATCATGTTTAAAATGAATAAATAATATGGTGATAATTTTGGTTTCATGCCATTGATCTCAACCTCTCTTATAATTATTTATTCCAACATGCCTCGGATGAGACTCTTCCTTCCTCTGAAGGGAGTGAAAATGTCGGCGGTAAGCTAGACTACAACAATGATTCATTGGAAACCTTAGGCCAGACCTTGGGTCTATAATGTTCAAAATTTTCACCAACATTTGCATGATACAAATGGTGGTAGTATATTAATACCTTTAAAAAATGAAGCAATCTCTCCTACAACCAAATCCAATCAGGATTACATAAGTATTCATAAGAGGTATGCACCCATCACACAATATTATCTTTCATACTTTAGAAAGAATTTGAATAAATAAATAAATAAATAAATATATATATATATAATATATATATATATATATATATATATATATCTATTAGGTGGTCTATCATTTCTCTATCACAAATATTAGTTGATCTATTTAGGAACCTACCTATACACAAGAGGATATTCCTCATAAAAGAAGGATCCAAGGGATAATTAATATCTAGCTAGTTGGAACAATAAAAAATCTTGTGGTTACTTGAAAAACATGGTAAAAAACCATTTCTATAAGGTCACTTCCATATAATAATAAACTATATTTAGTGTATGACGGGCCATACAATCATAGGGAAATTAATGGGTAATTGATCTTAAAGAAGGCATTACTGTAGTGAATTAACAACAAATGGAATCCCAAGGTTAGGTCAACTGGAAGCTAAGATCGAAGGGTTATTTTACAACCATTTCTACAAGTATGGATGAAAAAGAGTGACTCTTATCAGATGGCCCATTTCTTTAGTTTGGTGGGTCTGCATATATGAATCTTGATGGTTGCAATGAAGAATTTGGATCTAGGTAGAAAATAAAAAAGAAACCTCATCGTCACTTAAAATAGAAGGTAGAAAACCCTTTTTGTGATGTCACATCCCCTATAACAGGAAACTATATTCAACATATGAAGGACCTTGCAATGATAGGGAATATTTTGGTTTTTTTTCCTTCAAAGAAGGAACTATTCTCTTATATTAACATTATATTGAAGCTCAATTGTTAGGTCAACTTGAAGATATGATTTAAGGGTTTTTTTAAAACCATATTTACAAGTATGTAGTGATATTAAGTCTTATATAATGGCTCATTTCTTCAACTCAATGGGTTTTCCTCTATTAATCTTGGTGGTTATAATCATAAAATGTTTATCTAGCTAGATAAGAAAACAAAAATGGTAAAAATTTTCTATGAGATGTTAGGGTCCTAGCCTCCTTAACCCCTAATAAGTTGATTGATATATTGTTATGTAATAATGGCCATAACTAGTAAAAAAAGCTAGTAGTATTGTGAATGTAATTATTGTAAGAGGGCTTACTGGTAGGTTTCACATATTAGAAAGTTCCTCCTCTAGAATGTTATAGAAGGATAGAAAGTAGTATATATAGAGTATATCTAGAGGTAGAAGCATTGTAAAATATTTTTTTAAGAATTATTGTAACTGTTATTTCCTAAATATACCTCAGGCTGAAATAAGGCAGAGTTCAGGGTAACATCAAACCACGTTCAGTCTGGTAGCTAGCCCTACCAGAACAGGAGAGGGCTCTCTCCGAGTCAATCTCAGCAAAAATAATCAATAGGGCTTGAGATGACTTGAAATAAAGGCTAATTTTAGGCTAGGTATATAGGTGAAGGAGTTTGATTTTGTTTTTGGGGGTTTTTGTTGGATCAAAGGGAAAGGCAGTTTTGGGTGTGGGGATAAGGCCTAGTTTTTGCAGAGTTCTGATTGGGGCAAGGAAGGAAATTGTTTTGATGCTTTAGAATGAATGAATGGATGGATCAGACTGTTGAGGAGCTGAAGAGGGAAAGAGGGTCTCAAGAGTCCTCCTCAAATAGATGAAAACATGGAAAATTAAACAAAACTAAAGGTAGAACAAAGCAAGCTAATGAACTCCACCTTTAACACTGATTTGTTTAATTTAAGAAGAAAATAGAAGGGAAAATGATACACATAAACATCAATGAACTTAAAATTACATAGAGAAAAACACCATCAAAACACAGAGCCACATGGATCCCAAAGAGTGCTGCAAACACTGGTCTATTCCTTTTCCAAAAAAGCAGAGATGAAATGTACAATGAAGTGCCAAGCAATCCCAAGTGTCCAACCCTAAAAATGACTGAAGAACTACATGATATAGAAAAGCCTAACCCACTCCCATGCCTCTAGGGGTCGATCTCATCATTCTAGGAGTCATTTCAACCATATCTAAACTAGGAACTAGAAAATAGGCAATGAAACAACTTGCCTCTATATGATAGGAAACTAATTCATTCACTTACATTTCACTTTTTTGGTGAATGAATCTAATAGGATGAGTAAAAATGTGCCAAAATTATATCATGGTCATGAAATTAAATCAAGTTACATCAATATTTACATGAAAAAGTCAAACTAGCCAAAACTAGGCGAAATTCTGAGCTGCTGAGCGAAAAATAGGCCAAATTTCCCTATGCGTCGCGCCTGAAATCTCTATGCGTAGCACAAGTTTGAGGCTGATTTTGAGGCCCTTTCCAAAGTCCAAATTGAGCATAGGATAGCTCGTTTGAAAGCCCTACTTGTCTACTTTCCAACCCAAGTGGAATTTCTGGATTTGGTTTCCATTTTCCCCTCCAAAAGTTCAATCTTCCAACACTGCTTCCTATGTATGCAAAAAGTGGCAGAAAGGCCATTTTTAGGGTGTTTTTGACCCTTTAGGCAACCCAGAACTCGATGAAATGCTTAGGTAATCCATAGGCATGCATAAATTTTGATGAAAAATCCAAAAATGCAAAGTTTTCCTCCAGAAGAGCTGCCAATTATAAGCGCGTGCCAAGCGGCGCTACGCGTCGGGCAGGAAAATCTGTTTTTAGGCCCAAATATTCAGAATTGACAAAAAATTTTCCAAATTTATTTAAATTTGGGCTAAAGGTCCCTCATCAAGCACTATGCTGGGCCAAAGAAGCTTCAGCCAAAATTTGGAGCCTATCATGCCTTTTGTGACACTTTAGTGCCCTCCTTAACCTTGCCTTCAGGATCTTGATCCTCTCTTTGCAAACATGATGTCGCGCCAAATAATGGTTCTTCATGTGTCTGAGCATGTTATTCTCCTTGTTTTCCTTCTCCAACAGCTTCTCAAGATGAATGTTTACCCTCTCAAGCCAAGTCTCTCTATCAGCCTCAATCTCCCGCTCAATGGGTGTCATCTCCATTGGGCTTCTTCGGGCAGCTTGCCGGTTCTCATGGATGTTTTGAAACTCCATGATCGTCTGTTGATCCTCCAACTGCTTGTTACACTGATCCAAGTATTTTATGACCCATTGAGCTCTCTGCAACTTGTCGGTCAATGTGTCGATTTCAGCCTTCTTCTCTTGAATGATCTCTCTCAACTTTGAGCTTGGAGAGCTCAAATCCTCATCAATCAATATGAAATCAGTATCCTGGCCTCCTGAAGGGCCCTCATCCTGCATAGGCCTATTTCCTCTATCCTGTACCTATACCTATGCTGCTGATGATGGCAACAAGATCCCTTCCACCCCGGGTGGAGATAGTACTCATCGGGCTGCTGCAAATAATGCTCTAGTGCCTCTCTGATAAGTAAAAAACACTGGCACGTTGATAGGCTCTGTTTCGTGACCTTCAGGCTGATGTGAAGGTTCACCTGCATCATGGAAAACCTCTGGAGGAACCTGAGGAGCTGTGAAAAAGTCATGGGAAATGAAATCCTCCCATGCAATACCCTGCAATCCAAGTTGATGTACAACAACAATCTTGATGAGTGCATAGTGATAAATATTGTTGTACTGCTGCTCGGGAGTCTTCTTCTGCACAAGAGTGGTCATTCGCTCGATGTTGCGGCACATGAAATAAGGTATGTTCATCATCCTCACTCTCTTGAAATGCATCAATAACCTAATGTGGTAGGCATAAAGGCGTGAGAACTGGCCCTCACAACTGAAGTATCTGATAATGAGTCTCATCAAAGGCGCATAGGATTCTTTTAGGAATTGGAATGGGAATACACTACTGAGCTGTCTCACATAGCTAGGCATGATGTATGGTTCATAATGCACTCTGTCCACCTGTTGTCTCTTGTTCCACTGTTAACCCACATTCGGTATTCTGGTTGCTTGAGAAATGGTTTCCGGTGTCAAGGTGAAATTTACACCAGCAAGAGTTACCTGACCATCATGCAAATGTAAAACAAACAACCGAGCCAACTCCTGATGATGTTGAATCCTAGCAATCATCTCACAGTACTGATAGCATGACTGCTCTCGAAAACATGCCATGGCAAGTGGGCAAGCCTGCAATTGAGTCAATGAGGTGGGCTCTTCTCTCACATGTTTTCCACCTTTACGAGGCCTTCTCGGTGCATGTAGCTCAGTGGTAGAATCACTATCTCTATCATATGATGTATCAGTGCCTGTCTCCATGGTGTTGCAAGGTCTATGCCAAGTATATGTTGATTTGTATGAGATGCAAATGAGAATTTGGTGTCTTTGTCTTGATTTCCAAATGTGTCAAATAGGAAGGGGCTGTGGGAAATAAGGCAGTGAGAATGATGGATTTTTGTCAAGTGAATTTAAAGTGTAATAACAATCACTTTGACTGTTTAGGAACTTGGAATTTAGGGATTTTATAAGTGAAATGAGAAAGGGAAAATGATAGGGAATGAAGTAGCTTTTAGGGATAGGAAAATGGGGCTTAGGAATAAGTAACTTTGAGGATGAAAAGGGGTAAGGGATGAACTGTAGTGATATAATAACGGTGGGAGGGAAAAACAAGGTGGGAAATAAAAGGGTTTGGCACCAAATTATTTTTAGAACACCAATTCAAAACTCTAAGGAGAAGTTTTAAACAAGGTAATAGGGTTTACAATTTGACATTACAAATTCTCATATTCCTTCTTTCAAGCAACACCAAACACAAGCTAATAGCAATTCAAAGTCTCACACACTTACTCGGAGCATAGGAGATTGAGTCAATTTGAAATTTGTGGAGCAGTGGTAAAATTTTTGTTTGTCAGTCCTATGCGCCGCGCGCACAACCCAATGCACCACGCCTGGTGTATGCGCCGCGCACGTTCAAAATAGCACGGTGATGGGTGGCTCTATGCACCGCGACTGCTATGTACGCCGCGAACTTCTCCCAACGTGCCGCGACCCTGAATCTCACCCACAGTTTGCCTTCCAAGACTGGCTTTTGCTTCCTCCACAATTTTCTCTTGGGTCCTTGATAACTCTTGGTATGGAAAAGATTTATGAAGACACAAAAATATCTTTTATGGCATGGGCTTTGATTTTTTATTTGAAATAACCCACTTGCTAATGTTTGAACTTTGGCACTTTGCACTTTTTAATATAAACTCTGTTTTTGTTTGTTTCCTTTGATTTTTGAACTGATGATGAATCTCTTGTCTATTTTTTGCAGGGATAGCTAGCATTGGATTTGGCAAAAGCGACCAGGGCTATGCCTGAAGATCTTCACAACTGAAAAACTTTTAAAAATTACATGGCATTTATTACAAAAGACAAAATTGACGATTTTTCTTCAAAATAGAGTTTTGAAGAAGAATCATGATCAAGCAATATGACGATGAAATTTTTTCCATGAAAACTTATTTTGAGCCTCCCTCATGTGCCTGCTGACATTATTAGACATTCTGAAGACCAAATTTGTGAAACCCTAGACCTAATGAGGTTTGAAACCCTAAAATGACTATTTTATGACCAAGAGACCAAACGTGACTGTGAATGACTCTAAATGATTTCGATGAACTTTGATGAACAGACCTGGGCCAGCATGTACAAGACATGAGGGATATGAGTGACAAGACCCTTCCGTCAGATGATCCATGCTCCTAATGGAATGCAGCTGACTGAACTGAATGAGACACCTAAAATGAAATGCAACAAAAGAGATTTTGATCTCTAACGGAGGGATGAAGAGACCGACTCTAACAGTAACAAGTCTTTGTTTTATTGGAGTTTCCCCAGAAAGAGGCAAGTGAACATTATTCTTTTGACAATTAGGGTATCTTATTTTGGCAACTATTATCATTGCATTCTTCCTTTTTATTTCTTATTTTTATTTATCTAGATATTAATTTATTTTATGATTTGAATATTTCTATTTGTTACACTTCTAGTATAGATCCATCTTAATCATGGATCTATCATGATTAGAGAGGGATCATATCTCTTTAGGTGAAAATCATTTTTTCTAGTGCAAAACTTAAAAAAGTTTCACCTCCCAAGTTTGCATCCATATAGGGACTTGATAGATGATTGTTAAAATAATATATATATATATATATATATATATATATATATATATATATATATATATATATATATATATATATATATATATATATATATATATATATATATATATATATATATATATATATCATTTCTATTAATATATTTTTTTAAAAATTTCAATATTGCTTAATTTTATATTGAAATATTTAATTTAATATATGACATTTTAAAAATACTAATAGTAAGTAATTCAACGTGCATCATAAATTAAATATTTCAATATAAAATTAAGCAATATTGAAATGTTTTTAAAAATATATTAATAGAAATATATATATATATATATATATATATATATATATATATATATTAGTATTTTTAAAATGTCATATATTAAATTTATATTAAGAATTGAATTACTTATACCTCTCTCTTATTACAATTATAAGGAAGGAATTGATTTTTTTTACTTTAAATTACTTTACATATATATATATATATATATATATATATATATATATATATATATATATTATTGAAGTCGACATTATATTTTTAATTTGAAGAATATTGTTTATTTTATTTTAAAAGTGATATGTGTCTACTCCAAGATGAGCATGGACGAAATTACACATCCCCCTCATACTGTGTTGGAGAAAGTGCCGCTTGGCTCAATAAGTGGTGTCGAAGAACTTTCTTTTGACATATATTTCAATTTTATTTTTGTTTGCATGTTAGCCTGATGTGTCTTGATGTTTATAAAAAACCATAGTGATATGTAATTAGGAAGATAAAAATATGGTCATGGATGAATACATGCAATAACTACACATGGTATCACCTAGTTGGAAACCCTTGTAACCCCTGCTGGTACCCCTTTGAATAATATTGTATTAGATAGCACATGCACATGGAATATCACTTTGACATACGTTTAGGTGCATGATAATTCCTATACACATCCTAAAACTATCCTTGGATCAACTTCTCAATCCCCTAATTGTTATAAAACCACCAAGAACAAAGGAAGAATACTCTCATATACCTAGGTAATTAGGTAATACTACTAAGGGTATGTTTGATCCTACTTAGTTAGAGCCCTCAGTTTTTGGGGTGAGTACTAATTTTTTACCTCGCAAGTATATTAGAGAGTTATATAAAAGGAAAATCCCTTATCCTTAGGACCCTTCAAGCCCTAATATTTTTTTCTTCACTTCCTAGAAAACCTCTTGACTTCCTTAAGCTACAAAATTCCTACACATTATTAATATTCAAAATTTGGGCATGTTATCAGTGTAGTGTTATCCAGTTCAAAGAAGTTTAAAAAGTGAGATTATAAAGTGGACCCACTAACACCATTATTTATTACCTATATCAAAATATTCATTATGTCATGTTAATCAAGATGGTACCACTCTTTCTTAAGCCATTCGTTTTTGGGTCAACTTCCATGTTATCACTCACCTATATTCCCAAACTCTATAATGCCATGTTGGGCTAACTTTATCACTTCCCTTACACCCTTATCATTAGACCTACCCTCCCATCAAAGTCTATGTGCCCTCTTGAACAGGAAAATTGTGAATAAGATTATAACAACACCAAATTTCTTCCCTCAAAAAGCAAGTTGCCATGTTGCACAAAAAAATCTAAGAGGTCCACTATTAGTGTAATTTTTTTGGAGAAGTGTACCAAAATCCCTTACTTAAGTTATAGGCTACTTACAACCCTAAAAACAAAATATTGTTGTGTCTATGCTTCATATTTTTAGAAAAAATTTAGAAAAAACATGCAAAAAAATATGGCATGGAAATCAAAACATATAACAGTAGAAATATAAGTGCAATAACCCAATGGATATTGTTAAAGATAAATTTTATTAATGATGAAAATATAACACCTGATGAGGAGTGATTACATAATCGAGCCTATAGATCCCCCTCCAAGGGATGGGTCCTTCTTGACCGTGTGCTTCAACAATGTGTTTCTCTCTCTCAATATGTGGTATGCAATGGGAAAACAAATATTCTTGAGCTCAAGTGGGAGCTCAAATGCTATGAGATAATAAAGGGGACAATTAAAATGGTCATGGTGAAGAATGGAGAGAAAAACCTCTATTTATAACAAAATATTGGAATAAATTGAGAATTATAAAATAATAAAATATTTTTGACTAAATCAAAATCTAGTTATTGTGAATATTTTATTATATTTATTGAGACGGAAAAAAATATTCAAAAAGGAAAAATACCTTTATTTAGAAAGCAGGTGAAGTAATTAGGAAATAAAAATGATTTATTAATCACTTTGTGAGGATTAAGACATGCATTTGAAATCATTATTAAATAATGATTTATTTAATTATTCTTATGGGTTTTTTGGACTTTAATATGAAATAATTTAGGAAAATGGCTCACTAAATATTTTCTATGGTGAAAGTGGGTTCTACCATGGTAAAACTCATCCTACATGGTGTATTTTGATCAGAATAGTAAGAAATGACTACATGAACATTTTCAGGTGATAACATATTTCCCCCCAATGTAAGAGCATAAGGAGAAAATTGTATGACCGAAATACATTGTAGTTTGCACTTTCACGGGACACCAAAGGGGAGAGAGAGAGAGAGAGAGAGAGAGAGAGAGAGAGAGAGAGAGAGAGAGCGAGCAAGGCAAGGGAGGACTGAGAATGGAGGGTGAAAGATCTACTTGTATGATAGAAGTATCCTTTTATTTGTAAGTACATAATCTCAAATGAGGCAGGGGAGGCATACCCATACCTGCCGATTAAATGAGTACAAATAATAATGGTGTGCCCAAAAATGTGGGTTTAAGCACCAAATTACATGATACATGATATGATGGCATCAATGGGCAAAAAAGTCAATTGATATAGGCCATTTTTTCGCATCTGGTCAATAGTTCACGACTTTTGTTAGTTTGGATTTTGACTTAATAATTGTGTTTTTTGCATCTTGTATGTTGCATTACTCTTTGTTTTTTTCCCTCTCATACATATATTTTCGTTGAAAATAAAAAATAAATTTTTCATGCTAGATTGCATATTTAGGATGTTTAGGTGAAATTCGTGGTGAGCCTTGATGTACCAACCCCAGGCTAAAACTTAATGTAATAAAGTTAATAACGGAAAAATAAGACCATGGTCATGGGACACATATTCCAAGCTGAATTTTGGGCAAAAGCATAGTGATAGAGATCACTTGTGATTAATTAATGGCTATGGAAATTGGAAAAGGATTTGGAAAGGAAAAGTGACATTTATTGGCATTTATTTATGAAAATAATGGAAAATAGGAGAAAAGGAAGGTGAAAGGTCACAGGTTGCATGTTAGGAGGAATTTGAAGGAAAATTAATGGAATAAAAAATTAGTGGCTTCATTAATAAAAATGCTTAAGAGCATGAGTTCATGAATTTTGTTAGTTTGGCTTTTGACAGTTCAGTTTCAGAGCTCTCTCTTCTATTCTCTCTCTCATACTCTTGGAAACATCGAGTTTTCTTGGAGGTCTCTTAGAGGAGTGTGGCATACTTGGGATTTGGAGAAAAAAGGAAAATAAAATCAGGAAAGAATTATATGATAGTCATATTAACAACTATAATGAGTTTTTCTTGTAGGTACCGAGTTGCATATATGATTTCCTTGCTATTTTTGGCATGCAAGGCGCATGCATGTGGTTTATGATCTGTCATTGGAATGGAGAATTTCATGTACTAATAATGGTTTTCCCTAGCATTGCCATTTCCTGGATAGCCATGGTGTTGTGGGTTTACCATTTTTCAAGTTGGTTCTCATGTTCCTTATGGTTGTGGGTTGAGTTACTAGTTACAGGAAGCCTTTTTTGGAAAAATTCTCTGGAAGCCCTGTAATAGCTTGGGTTGAGTTACTAGTCCTAGAATCCTTGGTTGGAAAAAATATTTGGACGCCCTTGGCAAGTTGAGTTACTAGTCCTGGAGAACTTGGTTGGAAAAACACTCTTGAAGCTGAAAAACAATTGCAAGTTGAGTTACTAGTCCTGAAAGCCTTGGTTGGAACAAATGTTGAGATTGCAACAAGATGATGAGCTTAGTGGAAAGGGGTCGCCTTCACTAAGTGGGCCCGCAGGGTATTTTTGGCGCAAAGTCTATTTTTAGACATATGGATCATGTTCTATGAGTTTCAGGATGCTATTTGTGGATGGTTGGTCAAGTCGGAAAAAATAGATGGACTTTTATTTTTAGACATACTGGGCGGAATCTATTTTTAGATTGCCAGTCTAAAAATAGATATGTCGAATATTATTAGCTCTTAATAATATTTGGACTATAAACATTATCTTATTCTCTTGGAGCACTTCAGTTAAGTGCACAGATGTGGCACAGGAGCTGACAGAAGGAATTACGCTATTCCTGAGGGTTAAGTGGAGCTATTGCATGGAGACTTCGGTTAGAACTCATGTGAGAGAGTTTGGTGGAGTTGATTGAGGAAGTTAATGGAGTTGTGTTCAGTTTAACTAATCTAAACATAGTTGAGCTAGTTGTATCTAGTCTAACTGATTGATACACTAGTGAGAGTGATGTGAATTAATTATTAATTAATTCACTAATTATAAACTCATTAATCAACTAAAGAATACATCAGTTAACTTCAGTGCATGGACAGTTTCAGTGGAGACCAGTGAAGAGGTAGGTGAAAGAGCAGTGTGACTATCAATTGTGAATATACTGGTGCATGAGTTTGCACCACACATTGATGGAGATGCCAATGAGGATTGCGCAGTACATACTAGTGGGATTCGAACCTGGATCTTGGTATTATCCATATTGGATTGTGCAGTAGAGGCAGGCTAACAGGTGGAGCAGATTGGAGCATGTGTTTTGTATGATCTGAGCTTGTGTAGTGTGTAACAATTGGAGATTGTATTGAGAGCTTGTGAAGAGTTTGTACAATGATTGTTACATGATCTCTATCATTATAATATACAGATAGTTGGGGGTTTTCAGCTTTAAGCTTTCCCATAAATACTGTGTTTATATGTGTGATTGTTTATGGTTTTAATGTGCGCATGCGATTGTTTATATTTCGCAAATTGATGATCAATAATAGAAGAGGTTATGTATTATGCATGAAGCTCAAATAGTGTGTGATCAGGATAATATCGGTGAATAATTTAACAGTTATTCAAATTTCTACATGGTATCAGAGCGATATTGATCATTGGAGAAATTGCAAAATTAAGAGGGGCGAGACGAGTTTTGTCTTTAGAAAAATTCGAATTTGTATGGTTTTTCTTGGTGTCGAAGTTGAGATGTCTTTCAACGGATTGCGATTGGAGTATGCCCTTGAGGGCAGCTCGAATTATATTGCATGGAAGGACAGGATGGAGGCGGTGCTGGATGACAATGGGTTGAAGGAGTTCATAGATGCTGAAGTCCCAAAGCCTACTTCTAGCGATGCTGCCGTAATTGAGGCTTGGCAAAAGAAGACAGCAAAGTGTCGAAGGATTATGTTGGAGGGCGTGAAGGATCACATAGTGTCCAGCCTGCATGGTAAGGCTTCTCCATTCTTGATGTGGAAAGCCCTGAAAGATTTATTCCAAAGCAAGAGCGACCAGAGGAAGTTGGCACTCAAGGACAAACTCAGAAACATAAAGATGGAGAAAGGCGACAGTATGCCCAAGTACCTCATGAAGTTCATCCAATGCAGGGATGAGCTGGGAAGTGTGGGGGTGACTATAGATGATGAGGACTTGGTGAGCTTGGCTCTCCTTGGGCTTCCGAAGAGTTGGCACTCCTATCAGGACTCTGTCAATGGTCGGGAGAAATTGCCAGGATGGGAGCGACTTTGGTCGGATCTTGTGCAAGAGGAGATAAGGCGGAGTAACAGGGATGGATTTTCATCAAAGAACTCTGATGAAGAGAATTGCGCTAGGCTGCCAAAGCAAAGAAGGGGAAGAGCAAGAAAGCTTCTCATTCCGGTGCGAAAGGCAAGAAGCAGGACATGTCCAATGTGAAGTGCTTTCACTGTCACCAACACAAACATTATGCCACAAATTGTCCATAGAAGAAGAAAAATAAGCAGGCTGCTGGATCTGCAGCTGGAGAGGCCTTAGCCTCACAGTTTGAGATGGATTTTTCACTGATCGCATGCTTGGTTTCAAGTGTGATGGGTTCAGTGTGGTTTCTGGACAGTGGTGCGTCTTTTCACATGACAGGAGATCGATATTTGTTTACTGATATGGATGAGAAAGATCTTGGAGTGCACATCGAGATGGGTGATGATGGTAGATACAATTCGACTGGTATCGGTACCATTTCCTTTGAGAGGGAGTCTGGTAAACCCTTCAGATTGAAGGAAGTGATGCATGTTCCAGGATTGAAGAAGAATCTTATCTCTATGGCGATGTTAGAAGAAAAGGGATATGATGTTGTCTTTAGCGAGGGAAAAGATTTCCTGCGCAGTAAGGCAACTGGTGAGACCCGAAGGATAGGGGTTCGAGTTAAGAACCTTTATCAATTGCAGGTAGATGGCTGCGCAGCAATGGCAGGCAAGGCAAAAGGAGTGGTGAGTTGGGATGATGGCGAGTTGTGGCACCGGAGATTGGGCCACCTTCACCATGGAGCTTTGAAGATACTGCAGCAGATTTCTACTGGGCTTCCTAAAGGCACTCTTGCGCAGTCAGATCAGTGCAAGGGGTGTACCTTGGGAAAATTTGTGAAAGCCACCTTTCACGAGAAGGATAATCGCGCCACGACGATCCTTGAGAGAATTCACACAGACGTGTGTGGACCTTTCTCAGTAGCTTCGACAGCAAAGCACAAGTACTATGTGATCTTTGTTGATGATTTTTCTCGGAAGTGCTGGATCTTCTTCATGCAGAAGAAGAGCGAGACATAATCAAAGTTCTGTGAGTTCAAGGCGCTGGTTGAGAAGGAATCGGGGAAGCATGTGAAGGCTCTTAGGAGTGACAATGGTGGTGAATTCATCTCTGCCGAATTCAAGGACTTTGTAAGCATAAAAAAGAAATTTGAAAGAGAGCTCACCAACACCTCACCAACCACGGCGAACGGGGTTCTTCCAAGGCGGAAGAACGAACGATCGTCGTGGAGGCAACTGCAGGTGATGTTGCATGATCAGGGCCTACCCATTCACTTGTGGGCGAAGGCATGCAATACTGCAGTATATGTGCAGAACCGTTGTCCTCACAGGATACTTGGCATGAGTACACCCGAGGAGGCGTTTTCTGGTAAGAGGCCTGATATTTCCCATTTGAGGATTTTTGGTTCACCTGTTTACATTCATGTGACGAAGGATGCCAAGAAGAAGCTGGAGCCGACTGCAGAGGTTGGGATATTTTTGGGGTACACTGATATGCCCCACAACTATCGTGTGTATTTGCCAGACAGTCGTAATACCGTTGTGCGATGGGATATCAAATTTCAGGAGGAGAAAGCCATGAAGTGTTTGCTTGAGAGGGAGCCACAATTTCATGTAGATGAGGAGCTATTAGTTCCTAAGGATGAGTCTCAGGATGTGGATCAGCCACAAGATGAGGTTCATGGAGTGGAAGAGACCACTCAGGCAGCGCCAACCATCAGAGGGCAGAAGCGCACTACAGAAGCTAAACGATTGGCTCAAGATGTAGAGACGGTTGTAGGAGCACCTACATCACAGCACAGACAGAGACAGTCACCTGACCGGTAGACTGGATACATGGCTCTTGTGAGCAAGCGTATCATGACAGAGCCATCCTCTTTCAAGGAAGCTGTGGAGGATCCCGCATGGGTAGATGCCATGGTGGAAGAGTATGATTCGATTGTCAGAAACAGTGCATGGGAGATTGTCCCGAGACTGGAAGGGAAATTAGTGGTGGGTTCGAGATGGATCTACAAAGTGAAGCAGGCAGCTGACGAGAGTGTGGAAAAGTACAAGGAAAGATTTGTTTCCCGAGGCTTTTCACAGATAGAGGGGATCGATTATGAGGAGACCTTTGCACCTGTCGCAAGGTATTCTTCCATACGGATGATTCTTGCTCTCTCAGTGCAGATGTGGTGGCACATTCATCAGATGGATGTGAAGACTGCGTTCCTCAATGGAGTCATTGAGGAGGAGGTGTACATAGAGTAGCCTGAAGGTTTCGAGATCTTCAGCAGCGAGTCGCATGTGTGCAGGCTCAAGAGAGCGTTGTATGGGTTGAAACAAGCACCTCATGCTTGGTACACATGGATAGATAGTTATTTCACCAGACTTGGATTCTCCAAGAGTGAGGTGGATCCTAACCTATACTAGATTGTGGCGGAGGGTAAGTTGCTGATCATTGTACTTTATGTAGATGATTTGATTTTGATAGGTGATGAGCTGTTGATACTCTCATGCAAGGAGGATATTTCAAAAGAGTTTTAGATGAAGGACTTGGGCCTCCTTCATTATTTCCTGGGATTGGAAATTTGGCAACGCAGTGGTGGACTGTTTGTTTCTCAGGGTAAGTATGCCCGGGAGATATTGGAGAAGTTCAACATGCATGGTTGCAAGCCTGTTGATACTCCTCTTCCTGGTGGATGGAGGAAGGAGGATGCTACTTCAGCGGAGGTAGTGGATGCCACTGTTTATCGACAGTTGGTGGGGTCGGTTATGTATCTGGTCAATACACGACCCGATATATGCTATGCAGTTAACCAACTTTCACAAGCTATGGTTAAGCCTACCAAGCTCTTTTGGAAGGCGGGGAAGCATGTATTGTGTTATCTCAGAGGCACATCAGGATATGGATTATGGTACAGACAGTCGGATGAGGTGAAGTTGTGTGGCTTCACGGATGAAGATTGGGCAGGGAGCCCAACGGACAGAAAGAGCACATTTGGAGGGATTTTCAGTATCGGGTCGACAGTAGTTTCTTGGTACAACAAGAAGCAAAGATCCATGGCACTCAGTTCAGTAGAGGCCGAGTATATGGCAGCGAGTTTGGATGCATGCGAGGCTATATGGATGAGGAAGATCCTGGTCGGGTTGTTCGATTCACACTTAGAGCCTACTGTGATTTATTGTGATAATCAGAGTTGCATCAAACTCTTGGTTAATCCAGTATTTAATGATAGATCTAAACACATTGACATTCAGTATCATCATATCAGATATTGTGTGCAGCAGAAGATCATGTTACTTTCATACATTCCTACGGCGGATCAGGATGTTGATATCTTGACGAAGGTGCTCACCTGGAGCAAATTCGAATACCACAGGGGCAAGATAGGGGTTCTAGATAATCCATATCTTGTTGAGAGGGAGTGTTGAGATTGCAACAATATGATGAGCTTAGTGGAAAGGAGTCGCCTTCACTAAGTGGGCCCGCAGGGTATTTTTGGCACAAAGTCTTTTTTTAGACATATGGATCATGTTCTATGAGTTGCAGGATGCTATTTGTGGATGCTTGGTCAAGTCGAAAAAAATAGATGGACTTCTATTTTTAGACATACTGGGTGGAATCTATTTTTAGATTGCCAGTCTAAAAATAGATATGTCGAATATTATTAGCTCTTAATAATATTTGGACTCTAAACATTATCTTATCCTCTTAGAGCACTTGATTCGAGTCATAGAAATTGCTTTGTCTGTGTGGGGCAGCGAAGAAATTATGCTATTCCCTAGGGTTTAGTGGAGCTATTGCATGATTGACTTCAGTTAGAACTCATGTGACAGAGTTTGGTGGAGTTGATTGAGGAGTTAATGGAGTTGTGTTCAGTTTAACTCAATTAAACATAGTTGAGCTAGTTGTATCTAGTCTAACTGATTGATACACTAGTGAGAGTGGTGTGAATTAATTATTAATTAATTCACTAATTATTAACTCATTAATCAACTAAATAATACATCAGTTAACCGATTTGTCGACCGATTTCGGTGGAGACCGGTGAAGAGTAGGTGAAAAGCACTTGATGTGACTATCGAGTTGACTATCTTTGGTGTGAGTTTGCACCATTGATGGACATGCAGTGAGGTCACCGCGGTACATACTATTGGGATTCAAACCTGGATCCAGTTATTATCCATATTGGATTGCGCAGTAGAGGCAGGCTAACAGGTGGAGCAGATTGGAGCATGTGTTTTGTATGATCTGAGCTTGTGTAGTGTGTAACAATTGGAGATTGTACTGAGAGCTTGTGAGGAGTTTGTAAAATTATTGTTACATGATCTCTATCATTATAATATACAGATAGTTGGGGGTTTTCAGCTTTAAGCTTTCCCATAAATACTGTGTTTATATGTGTGATTGTTTATGGTTTTAATGTGCACATGCGATTGTTTATATTTCCGCAAATTGATGATCAATAGTAGAAGACGTTATGTATTATGCATGAAGCTCAAATAGTGTGTGATCAGGATAATCTCGGTGAATAATTTAACAGTTATTCAAATTTCTACAAGTTAAATTAAATTATTCAAAATTTAACACTTATTCAACTAGGTATAGGAGTTCCATGTACCACCTGACCGTAGATTGGGATGAACCAAATCGTTCTTTTAGCCAATCACCCCCATGCCATATTCCAATCTCGAATGTGGGATTTGATGGAATAAACTAATCAAAACCAAACTAGGACTTCCAGAGGCCAAACCACCTCAAACCTCAACTAGTGATTCCAACTCCTGGTCAGACATCACTAACCATCACCAGATCGGTCTCTACCGAAGTTGTTCTGGGTTGGAGAGAATTTGTTCCAACCAAGGTTTCTAGGACTAGTAACTCAACTTGCAATTGTTGTTCAGCTTCCAGAGAATTTTTCCAACCAATTTCTCCAGGACTAGTAACTCAAGTCGCCAAGGGCATCCAAATATTTTTTCCAACCAAGGATTCTAGGACTAGTAACTCAACCCAAGCTATTACAGGGCTTCCAGAGAATTTTTCCAAAAAAGGCTTCCTGTAACTAGTAACTCAACCCACAACCATAAGGAACATGAGAACCAAATTGAAAAATGGTAAACCCACAACACCATGGCTATCCAGGAAATGGCAATGCTAGGGAATAATTTAACAGTTATTCAAAATTCAACTAGGTATAGGAGTTCCATGTACCACCTAACATGGAACTCCTATGGAATAATTTAACAGTTATTCAAAATTCATGAACCGTGTATAAATTTGAATAACTGTTAAATTATTTACCGAGATTACCCTGATCACACACTATTTGAGCTTCATGCATAATACATAACCTCTTCTACTATTGATCATAAATTTGTGGAAATATAAACAATTGCATGCGCACATTAAAACCATAAACAGTCACACATATAAACACAGTATTTATGGGAAAGATTAAAGCTGAAAACCCCCAACTATCTATATATTATAATGATAGAGATCATGTAACAATCATTGTACAAACTCCTCACAAGCTCTCAGTACCATCTCCAATTGTTACACACTACACAAGCTCAGATCATACAAAACACATGCTCCAATCTGCTCCACCTGTTAGCCTGCCTCTACTGCGCAATCCAATATGGATAATACCTTGTTCCAGGTTCGAATCCCACTAGTATGTACTACGCAATCCTCATTAGCATCTCCATCAATGTGTGGTGCAAACTCATGCACCAGTATAGTCACAACTGATAGTCACATTGCTCTTTCACCTACCTCTTCACTAGTCTCCGCTGAAACTGTCCATGCACTGAAGTTAACTAATGTATTCTTTAGTTTATTAATGAGTTAATAATTAGTGAATTAATTAATAATTAATTCACACCACTCTCGCTAATTGTATCAATCAGTTAGACTAGATACAATTAGCTCAACTAAGTTAAACTGAACACAACTCCATTAACTGTCTCATCAACTCCACCAAACTCTGTCACATGAGTACTAACTGAAGTCAACCATGCAATAGCTCCACTAAACCCTGGACAGACAGACCATGGACAGAATGGAAAATAAACCTAGGCAGGGGTGCTCGAGAGGATAAGATAATGTTTAGAGTCCAAATATTATTAAGAGCTAATAATATTCGTGTATCTATTTTTAATTTGGGAATCATGGAATTCACTTGATATCTAAAAATAGAAGTCCATGTATTTTTTCTGACTTGACCAACCATCCACAAATAGCATTCTGCAACTCATAGAACATGATCCATATGTCTAAAAATAGACATAGTCTAAAAATAGACTTTGCGCTAAAAATAGCCTGTGGGCCCACTTAGTGAAGGCGACTCCTTTCCACTAAGCTCGTCATCTTGTTGCAATCTCAACCATGTAGAAATTTATGCATGAGTTCATGAATTTTGTTAGTTTGGCTTTTGAAAGTTCAGTTTGAGAGCTCTCTCTTCTATTCTCTCTCTCATACTCTTGGAAACATCGAGTTTTCTTGGAGGTCTCTTAGAGGAGTGTGGCATACTTGGGATTTGGAGAAAAAAGAAAAATAAAATTAGGAACGCATTATATGACAGTCATATTAACAACTATAATGAGTTTTTCTTGTAGGTACCGAGTTGCATATATGATTTCCTTGCTATTTTTGGCATGTAAGGCACATGCATGTGGTTTATGATCTGTCATTGGAATGGAGAATTTCATGTACTAATAATGGTTTTCCCTAGCATTTCCATTTCCTGGATAGCCATGGTGTTGTGGGTTTACCATTTTTCAAGTTGGTTCTCATGTTCCTTATGGTTGTGGGTTGAGTTACTAGTTACAGGAAGCCTTTTTTGGAAAAATTCTCTGGAAGCCCTGTAATAGCTTGGGTTGAGTTACTAGTCCTAGAATCCTTGGTTGGAAAAAATATTTGGACGCCCTTGGCGAGTTGAGTTACTAGTCCTGGAGAACTTGGTTGGAAAAATGCTCTGGAAGCTGAACAACAATTGCAGGTTGAGTTACTAGTCCTGGAAGCCTTGGTTGGAACAAATTCTCTCCAACCCAGAACAACTTCGGTAGAGACCGATCTGGTGATGGTTAGTGATGTCCGACCACGAGTTGGAATCACTAGTTGAGGGTTGAGGTGGTTTGGCCTCTGGAAGTCCTGGTTTGGTTTTGATTAGTTTATTCCATCAAATCCCACATTCGAGATTGGAATATGGCATGGGGGTGATTGGCTGAAAGAACGATTTGGTTCATCCCAATCTATGGTCGGGTGGTACATGGAACTCCTATACCTAGTTGTATTTTTCAGATGTAAGTATAGCTATTTTCATATCGTATTTTATGGATAAATTTATTTTTTATTATGTGATCTTAATGATTGTTCTATCATTTTTATCAACATTGGTTATAAGCATGGTTTTATGAAAAATCTTAGTCACAACTTTCATCATGTTTTGATTAGTAAATGAATAAATAATGAATGAATGATCTAATATATGATCTTTCAACAATTATTATGAGGCATTAGTCCTTCTTGATAAATCTTAGATAAGTATGAAGTCCCTATGTTCATATGTGTTTATATGACCTGTAGATTACATGTTCATGATGTGTTTGATGAAATTTATGTCACAAATAGGAATTGTTGGATCAGGTCCTTATTAAATTCTTTTATTAGAGGCCTTGTTATCTTGTTATTTATCCTTTCTGAGAGTTTCATCAATTTATGGGAAAATGCCTCAGTCTTAGCCTTGAAAAAGTGGCTCAAGATCTCAGGTCGTAGGCATAAAACTACCTAAAAAATGTTGCAATCGCATGGATTCCTTGTTGTGCAAGTGACTAGAGGGTTTCACTCGGATGTATGGCTTGTCATTAGTGCGACTGGGGCTCTAGTTAAGAAAAACAATGATTTTACTTAGGGTTGGACACCTGGAAGGGTTGGTTGGCCCTTGAAGGTTCTGTAGCACCTTAAGAAGGTCAGATTGGTATTGTCTTGTTAGTTCCACTTCTTTAACTATACTTGGGGAGTTCAATCATATAATAGTAACTATTCGTCACATGCTTACCACCGAGTTTACCTCGGTGGACCGGTTAGCTTCAGTAAATGTGGGAGGAGGTGGTTATAGGGTACAATCAGAGCATGGTTCTATTCTCCTTGGGTGATCTCTAGTTTCCATTTATCTTTGGATGAATGTGTTGTCATGTGTACAAATTAGTTGCATATATGTTCATTATTCCCGTGTTCTATGTATTTTTTATGTATCCATGGTAAGGGACATTATTTTCGTTGTCTTTTCATGAAAAATGTTATGAGGTTTTTGCTGGAATGTGTTTTCTATGAATGTTTATATGTATTGTTTATGCACATGTGTCATCCATACATTTTTTATGCATTGTAACCAGTCAGTGTTATAATTATGGCATTATGCATGGTAACTGTGATAATGATTAAGATGATGTCTATATATTGTTAGGATTATGATTATACACATATTGTGATAATCTAGCTGATCTTGCAGATGAGATATCCTCCCTTGAACTATACTGAGGTATGTTGGTTATGTTTATGTTTTGGTTTAGCTGACATGATATGATTGTAGGAAGTGAAGATAAAAGATGACTAGCAAGATAGTAGACTACAGTTCATGAGATTCTCCCTATAGATCAGATGAGGAACATGGCGATGAGTAGTCCCCTCACATAGTAGACACTATGAGAAGTTTGAAGGACGAAATAAGAAGTTGCAAGGAGGATAGTGACTAAATCATTCAATCACCAGAGATACTTGCTAGGGTAGGGGAGAAGCAAGTAGAATTCAATGCAACGATCCTTCAAATATTTTTATACTTGTAGAGATAAGGACCATTAGAATCATTAATGGGAAAGAGGATAGGACTAATGGAGCATATGGTAGCAGGTCACATGGTGGGAATAGGTTGGATAGAGATGATACAATCATATATGTAATATTCTTGGATACACCTAATAGACGAGATATTGGACATGGGATTTACTCTAGTTCTAGTTTAGATAGGTTTCATGATCATCATTTTTATCATCCTTGAAGGATGAATGACGGGGGATATTTGCTGCATGAGTTCAAGAAATAAAATCCACCTACATTCGATCAATAAATGAAGAAGTCACAAGATGCAGAAGCTTGGTTACTTGGGATGTGTTGGAGCGGGGTCCCCTGGGGCACACCTTTGATGTAATTTTGTATAAATTTTGTATATGTGTGTTGCATGAATGACTCAAGGGGCTTTGGGGTGGGTCAAAGTCCCTATTTTTTACGCAAATGGGTTTAAGGGTAAATTGTGGGCCTCAAACCATGGTTTGGGACCATAGTATCTATGCACTAGAAGAATATAAATAGATAGATCGAGTCTAAGGAAAGTAGTTAACTTCAATTTGGATAGAATATCATGATCTGAGTGCTGAAGCTTCTATAATACTTTGTAAGGATTGGTCTAGGTTTGGTAGAAAGGATCCTGATGGCTGTGTGCGTGGAGACCTAGTCCTAGCCGAGTGCAGAATCTGTTGGTGGGGAAGGTCTGATGTATTGAAAGGATTTGAATTAATATAAAGAATAGATTTTGGTGAACTTGTTGTGTTATTGATTTGAGTTATTTATCTATTGTTTCTAGATCACATAGTTTCTGTGTTTCTTATTTATCATTGCACGAGGATATCTGTTATGGTTATTTAGGCATATTGATGGTTGATAAATTTGCTTAAGTGATTACAAATTTTTTAGATTTGGATTTGGTTCTATTATGATTTATATGTGCTGAAGTGATCTGTGATTTTTCCTTATTCTTTTAATTATTGCGCACATATATTTATGATTGATGAAAGTCTACATTCGATCTTCTTAGGGAAAATTCATTATTTTCTTCCTTAGGGTGCGAAAACCTCATTCCAGCACCCCCCAAACTAATTTGGGTGATACTTTGATTTGTGAAAGCAGATCATTGCCGGAAGGGCCATTATTTGGATGCTTTATTGGTTGTGTGATAAACTCTGAACTTAGATCAGGACCCCTCAAGCCAACAAATGGTTTTGTTGTCAGGGCCGGGATAATTTTGAGGGATATTTGATGTTGTGGCACCCTTCGTGAAACAAACTACAAGATTGGCTAGATAGAAAGATCCTTGAATTCTCACTCCAAGAGAATAGAAGTACTAAGTTATCTGAAAAAAAGTGGGTCTAGAAATACATCTATACATAAGTGCATGAGATATTATTTTTCTCCTTTGAAAATGAGCTATAGGAGTGGCTGTCACACTTAGTTGAATTCAATACCTATGTGAAGGGAAATGCAGTCACTTAGTGGACTCCTGAATTGATTCAACAAGTAGAGAAGTTATATTATAATATCACTTGTGCAGTAGATCACTGGATCGATTGTCTCATGGGAGGATTTGGGACTGAATTTTCCATTTATAAATTTGTGTCCTATTCTGAAGTAGAAAGAAGGTTTTTCAAAGTCCGTAGAGGTAAGTTCATGCACTCTTTGAATTTTTTGATAAAAATGATTTTATGTGAACAGGGTTGTCTGTGAGAACATATTTCTTGAATTCATCGAAGAGGCCCGGCTACGCAAAGCGGAAAAGTTTACCGCAAAGATTCAGAAAAAAATATTTATAGTCCTCTGAAGCCCTAATAGTGTGGGTGAACTAGAAACTAGTAGCTCTAGTGAATCTGAAAGAGAAATTTCATCACACTAGAAACCCTTGACTCCATTTCTAACTCCATCCACTCCACTTATGCACTCACATGACAAAATTACCACTCCACCACGCAGTCCATCTCCACCACCACCTCCACCTCCCCCAGAAGTAGATATGACTACGTCAACGAAGTTACCTAATTTTAGAGGCATTGGAGATGAGGATACTAAAAATTTCTAGCTTGTGACCGAGGTTGTATGGCAGTCTGAACCGGTTATCAATAATTATATTTATAAAGTGAAGCTGGCTACTGCTTTCTAAGATCATGCATTAGATTGGTACACTAGGTATGTTCAAACAAACCCTAATACCACCTTGGACCAAATAAAATATGCCCAAAAAGAGAAATTTAAGAAGCCGAATTCATATGCGTAGCTGGTGACAGAAATGAAAGAGATTCATCAAGAGGTTGCAATGAAACTAGAGGCTACTCCGATGCCTATTGCGCTTGAGACTCAACAAATACAGAATCAGTTGGAAGCCATGCATCTAGAAATTCAAAGCCTGCACAAGGACAAGGGGAAGGATGTCTGCAAAGAGGTTTGGTGCATAAAATGTAAAGCTTATGGGAACCATAAAGATCAATGTCATGTCTTCAACAATTATCTGAATGCTGGAGGTCCTGGTCCATTGAATATTCCTATGTGGTGGACAATCTATCAAATCGCTAGATGACATGACACAGATTCCTTCCCAAGGATCATCAAGTATCAACCTAAATTTAACTTATGATATGATGTTAGATAAAGCTGAAATATATAGGATGCAGGTTGAGCCTACTTCAACAGCATCCCCCTCTGGGCATGGAGGATTTTAGGGTAGAGGAAGAAGGAGAGGAGGTGGATCAGATGGTCGAGGAAGAGGAAAAGTTATTTGCTATAACTGTGGATATGTTGGTCATTTTACGTGCGACTGTCCTAATTCAGCACGACATTCATGCAAGTATTGTAGGAAATTTGATCATGTAATAGAATATTTTCCTGCATTGATTGCTAAAAGTCAGGAGAAGAAGACGTAGACTACAACACAAAATCTTCAGATGGTTAGAGTTGAAACCCATGAAGAAGATCCAAGTGTGAATATGGTTACTAGGAGTGGAGTAGCCACCAATGAAGATAAGGGAAAGCAATTGACCAATGATGTATGGATCTGTAAGGCACCTCAAAACAAAGAAGGATTTGATCTTCAACATGAAAATGAGACTTTTGTTGAAGCGTGGAAAGAATTTGCAGAAGGTTCTGCATCCACATTAGGAATATCAATGTAGAAAGAAAGAGGAGATGAAGAGATCAAATGATTTCCACAAGCATGTATAAAGTTACTACGCAACGAAAATGCAATAGAAAATCTTCAACCTCTGACAAATAATTGCACAGAGAAGGAAAAATCGATGGTAGAACAATGAGAAGTCAACAAAATATACAAGAATAAGAAGAGAATGGGTAGGGAGATGCATATGACCATGTGGATTGGTGCTTATGAGATGGACCAAATTATTCTAGATCTGGGATCAGATGCTAATATTATACCTAAGAAAACATTTTAGCGCATGGGAGAGCCCATGCTAGAATGGTCTGCCATTAAATTGCGCATGGCCAATTGGCAGAAGATCATTCTGTTAGGGAGGCTATCGAAAGTTGTGGTCAGTATCGAGGGTGCTAAGGTAATGGTAGACATTGAAGTCATACAAATTGTGGTGATACTAATCCTTATCCTGCACTACTTGGATTATACTAGGCTATTCACATGGATGGTGTTATAAATATGAAGAAAATGAGAATGTATTTTGAAAGAAATGGATTCAAGGTAATCATTCCTCTAGATCTTGCAGAAGGACAAATATATATAGAACTGGTGCATGTTGATGATGAGATATATCAAATCTATAAAATGAACTTGCATGAGGAAGATTGGATTAATCCAACAACTGATGGAAATCTTAACTAGGAGAAGGATAGTTCTTTTTTTCAGACTCTGATGAAGAATTAGAAAACTGGAAAAACCAATTCCATGAGGTACATGCGCTGTGTTGTAATCGTGTGACTCGATCTATAAAATTTATAAAATTTAAGGTATGTGAATTGCCACAATATGATGGACTAACTGATATAATATTTTTTAGAGGGGAGCTTGAAAGGACTGTGCTTGAAGGATAGAGATTCCATTCTTTGGATCTCGGCTTACGCACTACTCCAACAAGGTGGTGGAAAACTCATAAGGAGAACATGCACAATTGTGAGGAATGTGCATGCATGATGAGGTTATGGTTTGAATGTCCAGCCATTAAATGGAAGAGGTGTACTCTAGAAAAGATGATACGCGCAGACATTTGGAGAAATGGAATCAGGTATGTGGCATAGAACCAAGACCCGAATGGGTCTCCATGTTTATTCACACATTGGGGAAGGTACCTACTGAATGGTATTTGGAGAGAGATTTGTGCTGAGGTACTAGTGAATGGCCTGCACTGACAGATTGTTTTATTCTTACATTCAACTTTGAGAGTGGATTTTCTAAGAATGGCCAAACTTTGATTCCAGAAATCGCTAATGCACCAATGAAGGAGAGTTTGCACTGAAGACATTTGGAAATTGTGGAATCTAGGGGACATTGTGTAGTCGCTGAAACCTTGATTCCCTCCCCTGAGAATGTTAGACTCATGTGTTCCATGATGAGCCTTGTTGGATACTATAGGAAGCACACTCCGAGTTATGAGTTGATAACTGTGCCCATGACTAAAATACTCAGAAACAGTATGAAATTATTTTGGGATGACGAATGTCAGAGGATTTTGCATTTATTGAGGGACGCGATGGAAACTTCTTGATATGCTTTGAAGCACCTGCTCAATAGGCCTGTGTTGGGGGGGAAAATCTATATATGGTTATCATTAGCTCTAGAATATTTGCGTAACAAGGTACGATGCACGTGTAGTAGCTGCACGTAGAGGTTGAATGGGTGGTAGAGGTGTCAAAAACTAGCCTTTGGAACAGTAAATCTGGAAAAGACAACTTTATTACAGTTTAGGGGAGCATCTAGGTTTCATTTAATGAAAGGATTTTTCCATATTTGGGACCGTTTTTCATTTCTGGAGACACATTAATGCATAAGGATCCGTTGAAGATGCAACACAAGTATAAATATGACCTATGGGGTCACAATAGTTCCATTTTCTTTCTGAGTGAGTTATTTTCTTTGAGATCCCTGGTTGTTGTTGTATACTTTGTGTATATTTTTGGTTTAGATCCAGGATTTGAGGAAGCGACGAGTTGCGCAAGGTTGGGTTACGTAATTATTTCAAGTATGATGGCCACACACCCTGGAGATGACCCTGCTGCACCTGAAGTCATTATTTTTGAAATGCCTATGCCCTCGAAGTCTAAGAAGAGGTAGTAATTTGGTATTAGAAAATCACCAAGGGAGAATATCCCAAAGCTGCTCTCTACTGCAGCTAAAAAGGCATATGGTCGAGTTCCTTGAAATAGTTGTAGAAGGCAAGGAGTATGTAGTTGAAGTGGCCCCATTATCATGATTTCTGAGTTATATCACACCGTGAAAACCCTTAGTATGTATTCTTAAATATATGGACAAGGTGCGTGCAAGTAGCCAGATGCCGTTAATCCTTGAAAATGTCCCGATGGAACGGGACATGTTTGATAAAGTGCCACAACTCAGACTAGAGGAATGGGATATTACAGATGTAGATACATTTCCAAAAATTTTGCCAGAGCTGTACCTAGATCGCATCACATATGAAGGAGGCATCATGCACCTTGAGCCAAAGATATGGGTGATGGGTCTACATAAGGCAGGCCTACTAAACTTACTGCAGATCCCTCATTTTTGGCATAGCCCCAGATACGACATATGCGTCTGGAAATTTCTCATGTTAGTGCATGATGATTTGTTATGGTTTGGAGAGTGCATCCCCATTGATTCTTCATTGATCCATAGGATCATGGGTCTTCCCGCTAAAGGCGTCGACCCCATTGCTAATTTCGGTGGTAAATACCAAGAGAAAGCTTTTGTGGCACAAATTAAAACTAAATACCAAGTCTCACGCAAGAGCCGAGGCTTCTTCGTAAATGAAATAAACGATTGAGAATTTCAATTCGACATGCTCATCTTGGCCTGCAAGGTGATGCACAAATGAAGACCAAAGGAGGTTCCTGTGCATGTAGTTTCTCTTGCTAGATTGTGCGAGAAAGGAGTTATTTATAATTGGTCTAAATATTTGTGCGAGGAGTTCTTAGAAAATGTGCGTGAAGCACAGGAGGAAGGCAAGTACTTTGATTACACTTGGTTATTACTATTGATCGCATTGATTTGGTGGAAGACCCCTAAGGAAACCTAGTTTCTTGAGTTCGAGCCTCACATGTGCGAGGTTTTGTGCTATGCTACATTATGGAACTCATCAGACCCAGTGCACGGGAAGGAGAATAAAATATTTTGGGTCCTTTATGATGCTACCCTCTATCAAGCTGTACAATGAAAGCCGTGAATGTCACCCACGATCTATGATCAATACAATATGTAGCTGAATTCAAGGGTTCATTCCATAACATGCACATCCGCACGAAAGGCATCGTGGAAGGAGTTTGGTATGAGTTACCATGCTTAGTGATGAAGGATAATTTGATTAGAGTTAGGACATAACTTCCACCTATGTGGCTGGCACCTACCACGCCGACAAAGTCGTGCTCTTGCACTTAGCCAGTGAAAACAATAGAGAAGGTGACGAAGAAACCTACCGAGAAAGAAGACACGCCAACCACAACGAGTGAGACCATTGACCTTGAAAAAGAAACAGATCTGGATAATAATGGGTCTACACTGAAATACACAGTAGAGGAGGTAGAAGTGCATACCTCTAAGGGAATAAAGTGCGGCTCTCAGGCCGCTGGTGGATCAAGAAAGCAGAGAAAGGGATCCAAATATGTCGGGCAGGAGGCATTGATGTTGACAGAGGATGATTTGAATGAAATTTCCAACACAGTCATGTCTGCGACCAAGAAATGTTGGACTGACATGGAGGTGTAGTATAAGACTGTGTTGGATATTATTCATGTTTGGATACAAGAACTCAAGATGCAAGCAAACCAGATACAAGCGAATGTTGCTCAGGCAAGCCAGACCAACGCACAAGTCACTAGCATGTAGGCATTTGATGTAGAGTTACCAGCCACTAGATATGCCCATCTTGTACAAATCCTACACCATCCATTCATGTGGATGCCAGATAGCGCACCCAATTCCAAATCGAATCAGTCATCATATGTGAACATGTTGTCATTATCCCTACAAAAATATCTAAGCATGAACTTCCAAATTCCTAAGTTTATGGGTATGAATACTTAAAAATAGTTCTTTTAAGCCCTAACGCACCATGTCCCTTTAGAGATCTGGGTTCAACAATAGGTCACTCCTTACTGCACCAATTTTGATCAACATTAGCCTGTCCCTTGTCGGGGGTGCGTTGATTCTAGAAATTAGGGAAAATTAAAAAGGATATGAAGCTTCCTCTTCCAGAATATTCCAAGATTTTTTTCAACCATTTACCTTAGATCAGAATCTCAACCCTATTTGATCCTTCCTTGGATATTTCACCTCTTATCCCTTGAGCTGATCCTCCCATATTAAGTGGAAGTCAAACCTAGTTTGGTAAATGGATAATAATTCCTAAACTACCACACTCTCCTATATATTAACTATCATCCATGACATCAAGGTTGGATTTTGGATATTGATCATGCCCTCATGCTTCTACCTTGAGTCTAAGAGAGTCATCAACTTTATGCATTAGGGTGACATTGAGGTGTGCTTTGTGACAAGGAAGGACAAGTCAACTTGGGTATATCTCTACAAGATCAAAATTATCTCTGGTTGTAAACTCTCTCCTATTACTATTAATACAAACAATATATTGTTTTACTATATGTGTTATGTTATGTTTACATTCATATATTTCTATGCCTCATTGATTGATTGAATAAAGTGATTGAATCATACTACGTAGATGTTGTATATCCTTGGCTTGTTTTGGTTGTACGTACAAGTTCTAATTATAGAAAACTAAGCTACATTTGGAGGTTACAATCTAGGAGGAAAGTAAAGTTTCTGACGTATTCCAAGTAGGCATATTTCCATATTTCAATTTCCCTAAGGGAAACTATATATTTTTTCTTTTTGTTGTTCTAGATGAGTCCACTAGGTCTAGGGGAGAATTTTTGTCTGCAATCATAAATCCAGTATAACAAATTGGCGACTCTAGTGAGGATCATTTCATTCCCTTAGTGGTTTCCTTGATCTTAGCACATGTTTCACATCTTGACCTGACCTTCATTGCCTCACTCAAACCTTTATTGACCTTAGAAATACCTTTCTCTAAGTTTTAGTTTATTTTTTGTGTCGTAATTTGGTCGGATTTTCATCAACACCCCGCCTTGTTTGGAGATATACTGGTTCAACACACTGTATCCTTATCTACACTTGTGCTAGAGAGCACTAGTGCCCTCTTAGTACTTGAGCTAACCCTTATTTCATGCAAAAAATCACTATTTTGTGTCTTCCTATCTGATTTTCTTTGTTCCAACTACTCTTCCTTCTATCCTTTAGTGTTTTTTGGTATTTTAAAATCCTCCATTTAGTATTCTTTTGGTTTTTGTAACCTTTTATAAGAATTTATTTGTAATTTTATTTATTCTTAACAATTAAGTCATCAAAATTTTTTTGCTTCATCATTGATTTCTTGAAAGAATCGATATTACAGTCATGATTTTGTATATTTTATTTTCTTAGTGATTTAGAAGGCATCTTAGTTTTCATCTTATTTGAAAATTAAGTTTATTGAAAAGAAAAATCACATGCATTTTGCATTGCATTTATGGTTTTGTGTGTGAAATTGGAAATATGAACAATTACATTAATGGAATTGACTTAATAATTGTGTTTTTTGCATCTTGTATGTTGCATTACTCTTTTTTTTTTTCCCTCTCGTACATATCTTTTTGTTGAAAAGAAAATTTCATTTTTTCATGCTAGATTGCATATTTAGGATATTCAAGTGAAACTCGTGGTGAGCCTTGATGTACCATGTAATATTCCAAATCTGGAATTTCTACACTATTGGGAATATCTCAAGATATTAACAATGTGGAGATCAGCAATACATAAACATGAGCTGGAAAATAGTAATGAATGCATTAAAACCAAAATGCTGGAAGATCCACATAACCATTAAATTAGATTATAGCAGCAAAAAATGTATACAAGATCTTGAGGAAATGATCTCTTAAGCTAGGCAATGCAGCCCCAATGAAACATATACATGAAAATGGAGAAATACTGCTATACAAGAGAAGCCCTGGCTATGACTGTGCAATCCTTGAAGGATAACTTCTGCAAAATATAATTAATATATAGATATGAAAATTGATAGCTCAAATAAGAAGGGGGATCGAGATCTCAACCCCTAAAAACATACAATACACAATCCTCAGAAGGATTGGCTGAAATACAAGAAAAATGGCAAATCTCCAGAAATGCCGGAGTTGCTGGGTAGCTGCAGCAACTCAAGAACTGGAAACAAATGGAGAATACTGAAGATGTTGCAATAAATGACAAGATCTCCTCCAATGGATCTCTAGAATTAAAGTCTGATCCTCTCACCTAATATCTAACCCTCCAACATGTGGAGCAAGTCCCCACTGCAAATGCACTCATAAATAACACAGTCTAGAGAAGGGACTGTGTTGTTGGTGAAGAGAAATGCTTGGCCTGATTACAATGATCTGCAATATGCTCCTATATCTCCCTCATTTACCTATGAGAGTAATAGAAGCTCCCTCCTCTAACATATGAGCCAAGGAAATGGTGTATGGTGTCCTCCACTACAACGCCCTAGCAACACTGCATTATACTTGAGAAGAAATAATGCAATAACTGAAAGGAGAAGCTTTGGCCTTGAGCCAAGAGATATGGAGAATGAAGAAAAATTCTTCAAGAGCCCTCTCAATAAGGAGAAGGAATCCTAAATAGGAATTCCCTGGAAATTCTTGCTAATCAGCAAAGAATGCACAATGTCTGAATAGACATGAAATGAATAATCCAAAGCATGAGAAAAAATGGTTGCCTTGCCCTCCTTTTAAACAAGTGAAAGCTCTCTCTCCATGGGCCCCATCCATTAGGGTTTCCTCCACCAAATATCCTCTTCCTCATTCACACTACTCTGTCTTCTAAAGTAATCCACTCCTTCTATGGCAGTGTTGTTGACTTGTTCAAACCTGACTTTGTCTTCATGCATTTTCCCCTTTTCACACTTGAGGGTGCAAAATAAAGCTACTTTGATGATCCCTTTCACATTATGAGGGATCTTATTCATGTCTTCAATAAGAATGGATTCCCTTACCCATTTATTAAGCTGCTAGGTGATAAAAGAAAATTTTTAATATTCCATTTAGCTATGAGCTAAAATGGGAATATTACAGTCCTCCCCTCCCAAATGTTTCTTGTCCTCAAGCAACTGCAAGGATATAACTAAGGAATCTCCACCCAATTCATGGAGTCTGAAATATGTTGAGGAACATCTTCCTCATGTGGATCCTCCATCCCCCAAGCAATGATCCATACAAAGTGAGTTACCTCCCAACACGGTAACTCCTGAAAATCATCTTCCACCTTTGGCTCCTACAATATAGGTGGGCTGAAAATCGAATCTTCGTAGAAAAAATAGACCACCCCACACTGTCCTCCTCTCCAATTAGGATAAGTGTAGAGTATATGTTGATCTTGGGCTGCAATAAAGTTGCCCTCCAATGGCAAGATGAAGACTAGACCTCCAAGGATCTCTTCCCCAACGTTATGAAACATGTTGTCCCAAATCACCTCATATGTGATGACTTGGAAGTCACCATCATATGGCATCCAATAAATCATATGGCTCACCTCAAATGGAAACAAATTTTCTTTTGTAGTGGCCACATGTCCTCTCATGCTCCCATTAGAACATGCAATGCAAATAATGTGGGAGATCTCTCCCCCAAGGGACACATCCAACCAATGTGCCATTCCCCCAATCATGCTCTCAACAGATACTAAGACAACAACAACATAATGAACCATAATGGAAACCATGGTTGCTATCATATGTGGAAAGGGAGAAGGAAAATGGTCCCTCAATTTTAACCAATGGAGTTTGGTGCTCAATTTCCAAAGAGTGTGACAAAAAGTGTGGCCTCTCAACCACTTTCTTGCTATCCTACTCTCCTCAAATGTATGGAGGAAGTGAATGATATATGGTGCAAGGTGAGTAGGTCCTCCAAAATAAATTTCCTCCCCAAGTCCTCCTACAGAGTGGTCACCAATAGTGCTTATGGTCTTGAGTAGACCATGGGGTCTAGAAAGAAGAATGCTCCTCCTTGGAGCAACATACTATACATATATGGTTAAGGGATGATTATACAAATCATCATGAAAATAAACGATACCCTTACCATAAGTCTTGCTCATACAAGTGGAGTGGATAAAAAATGAGTCTCCTCTCATCCTCAAAGAGAAAAGAGGTGGCTAGGCTAACTCCTCCAAAGAGTTATGTAGCTCCTCCACCTACACATGATCTATGCATCTCCTCATATGTTGATATGTCAATATCATGCAAGCAAGATGATCCTGGGAATACTCCACCAATAACCCGGAGTTCCAACATGGATCTATCCTCCATAGTGACAGCGTTGATGATTCCTTGTGAATGACATCTGTCATATGGTTATCTCCCAAGGTCTCCACTCCTATGAGATAAATGAATGGTGCCTCAACATGTGAAGCACCCCTCCTCTTCTGCTAGTCTAGTGGTTTCCCCGGCAAAATGTCTCCATGCAATGAGACATCCTCAACAAGAGATGACTGAATATATGAATGAACAAGTCTTTCCATGCTTCCACTGAACAATCCAATCACCTTCTTAGGTGTATCAACCTCCATAAATGAATAGGGATGTGCACTCCTCATCTCATGATGCTGGGTCTTTTCCCTATCTCCTCCTTATTTCTCTAAGGTCCCACACCTCCTCAACAAAGGCACATGTAAAACATAAGTTGTGCCTTGATCTCCATACATGAGATCCTGGGGACTTCCTTGCAAGGATGCAAGAATCCCTCTACTTGGAGAAAAATCTCCTCCTTCCTCTGCATGAAGCACTAGATAATCTCTAGATGGCACAACGATGTTGCCCTCAACATGAATGGGCAACCCTCCAACCATGTTGCTACAAATATGGAATATCTCCTAGGGTGGAAGTAATTCCTGAACATAAAAGGTCAAGGAGTATCCCCTTTGCACCATGATAGTGCCCTCTCCTACTCCTGCAACATCATACAAGAAATGAGAATGAATCTGCCCTTGCTCTCCAAATAATGACCCAAACAACAAATGTCTTTGATGCTTTCTCATGCTCTCATCATGCAAGATATGTGATGAAGACATAGTGAATGACATGAATGTTGCATAATCACTATGCACCCATACTCTTTTCTTCTCCATGATACCAAAATTCTGCCACATCTTCTCCATCCTCATACCCTTGGAAAGAGTGTATGCCAAGTGATGACCAAACTCCTTCAAGAGTAACCAGCACAACCAAGCCTCCTGTTGCCCGGTATCATAAATCTGTAAGTAGTTGACCTTCTCCTTGCTCACAATCCACATCCATTCAACCCATTGTGGATGCCTTCTTCCACCCTTCATCTTGGTACTCCTCCCATGAGGGCTACCATCAGAATCCTGCATTTCATGCGACCTTGAAATGCAATATTCCAGAGGATAAATTTGACTCTGTGAGGATCCAAATAGGTGGTAGGAAAAAACCTCCCATCATGTTGTGCATGGCTCAAGGAATTTCCAACATAGTCATGAGAGATTTTATCCATATGAAGATGTCCTCCATCTACTATTTGTTCCTGTGATAAGGGAAGTACCTCCTCAAACTGATGAATAATCTTTCACTCCATGATGTGTGGGAGCGCACCTCTACTGAAATCTCTCCGGGAGATCTCCTCCTCATGCATGTCCTTCCAAAACCAAAGAGGCCTTGGATCTGCTGTAAGTAGAAGTCTCTGTTTGAGCTATGTCATGCCCATTGAGAGAGTTTCATCTAGAGAGGAGAAAGAGTTTCTTACCTCCAGATTTCTACTCCTTCTCTCTGCTTCCTTCATGGCTTCCTGAATGAAGTTGTATTTTGAGTGCTCACATGAGAACTGATTCCTCGTTTATCCATCATTTCTCAAAGTAGTTCTATTATTCTGCTCTAGATCAACTACATGCAATGATATAGACCCATCCAAAGTGTTTGCTGAAATGACAAGATATGGATTTTCAATCATACCTTGGTGAAATGTGGAAGCTCCTTGCAGGGCTGCAAGATTTTATTCTTCACAAGTGTTGGCCTCCCAAACTGCTGAAGATGAAGGTTGCTCCTCCATGGTCTCAAAAGTGCTGGTAAATTCCTCATTAGCTGGTGGTGAGGGCTCCTCCCTCCTTTTTCCAAACCTCCCGATCAATCTCTGAGAAAAATCAACAAGAGTAGAAACCCTTGCATGGCTTAGATGGCTGATCCACCAATTATTTGCTTCACCTTCAAGGTGCAGCACTGTAATTTCTATAGCCTCTCTATCTACTATAGGATGTAGCAGGAAGAAAGCCTCTAGCTTCTTTATCCAAACCTCTGCTGCACATGTGAGTGGTCCATCAAATGTGGACAATAGAAATCTATTGCCTCTCATCATCCCATAGCTGTGGGGTCTTCTTTATTCTTTCTGTTGAATAAATTGTTGAAAAGCTAGAGTCTCTTGGGAGGCTCTAGGTTTTTCTAGGTATTCAGCTAGGTACTCACTTATAATTTCAAATTCCAAGTGCTCTCCATGCTTCTGGTCTTCTTCTTTGTGAGAGTATGAAGTGCATGGTCCTCCCTCTTCTCCTCCTTCAATCTCCTTGACCTCCTTGGAGAAGTCTCCTCTGGATCTGAAAATAGATGAGAGTAAACTCATCTTCTTCATCATATTGATCTTCTATGGCTGAGACTCATAGGTTGAGCCAGAGATCATGCTATGATACCACTGTAATATTCCAATTCTGGAATTTCTACACTATTGGAAAGATCTCAAGATATTACCAATGTAGAGATCAAGAGCTGGAAAATAACAGTGAATGAATTAAAACCAAAATGCCGGAAGATCCACATAACCATTACATTAGATTATAGAAGAAAAAAATGTATACAAGATCTTGAGGAAATGATCTCTCAAGCTAGGCAATGCAGCCCCAATGAAACATATACATGAAAATGGAGAAATATTGCTATACAAGAGAAGCCCTAGCTATGAATGCACAATCATTGAAGGAGAACTGCTGCAAAATGTCAATAATATATAGATATGACAATGGATAGCTCAAATAAGAAGGGGGAGCAAGATCTCAACCCATGAAAACATACAATACACAATCCTCAGAAGGATTGGCTGAAATACAAGCAAAATGGAAAATCTGCAGAAATGCCGGAGTTGCTGGGTAGCTGCAGTAACTCAAGAACTGGAAAAAAATGGAGAATATTGATGATGCTACAATCAATGACAAGATATCCTCCATTGGATCTCTAGAATGAAAGGTTGATCCTCCCACCTAATATCTAACCCTCCAACATGTGGAGCAAGTCCCCATTGCAAATACACTCAGAAATAACGCAGTCTAGAGAAGGGACTGCATTGTTGGTGAAGAGAAATGCTTAGCCTGATGCCAATGATCTTCAATATGCTCCTGGATCTCCCTCACTGACCTCCCAGAGGAATAGAAGCTCCCTCCTCTGAAATATGAGCCAAGGAAATGGTGTATGGTGTCCTCTACTAGAACACCCTAGCAACACTGCGTTATACTTGAGTAGAAATAATGCAGTAACTGAAAGGAGATGCTTTGGCCTTGAGCCAAGAGATATGGATAATGAAAAAAAATCCTTCAAGAGGCCTCTCAATAAGGAGAAGGAATCCTAAGCAGGAATTCCCCGGAAATTCTTGCTAATCAACAAAGAATTCACAATGTCTGAGTAGACATGAAATGAATAATCCAAAGCATGAGAAACAATGGTTTCCTTGCCCTCCTTTTAAACAATTGAAATCTATATCTCCATGGGCCCCATCCATTGGGGTTTCCTCTAGCAAATATCCTCTTCCTCATTCACACTGCGCTATCTTCTAAAGTAAGCCACTCCTCTTATGGCAGCACTGTTGACTTGGTCATTCATAACCTTGTATTCATGCATTTTCCCCTTTTCACACTTGAGGGTGAAAAATCAAGCTACTAGGATGATCCCTTTCACATTATGAGGGATATTATTCATGTATTCAATAAGAATGGGTTCCCTTACCCATTTATTAAGCTGCTAGGTGATAAAATCAATATTTTAATATTCCATTTAGCTATGAGCTAAAATGGGAATATCACATACCAACCCCAGGCTAAAACTTAATGTAATAATGTTAATAAAGGAAAAATAAGACCATGGTCATTGGACACGTATTCCAAGCTCAATTTTGGGAAAAATCATAATGACGAGGATCACTTGTGATTAATTAATGGCTATAGAATTTGGCAAAGGAAATGAAAAAGGATTTGGAAAGGAAAAGTGACATTTATTGGCATTTATTTATGAAAATAATGGAAAATAGGAGAAAAGGAAGGTGAAAGGTCACTGGTAGCATGTGAGGAGGAATTTGAAGGAAAATTAATGGAAAAACAAATTAATGGCTTCATTAATAAAAATGCTTCAGAGGATGAGTTCATGAAATTTGTTAGTTTGCTTTTGACAGTTCAGTTTCAGAGCTCTCTCTTCTATTCTCTCTCTCTCATACTCTTGGAAACTTCGAGTTTTCTTGGAGGTCTCATAGAGGAGTGTGGCATACTTGGGATTTGGAGAAAAAAGGAATAAAATAAGGAAAGCATTATATGACAGTCATATTAACAACTACAATGAGTTTTTCTTGTAGGTACCAAGTTTCATATATGATTTCCTTGCTTTTTTTGGCATGCAAGGCACATACATGTGGTTTCTTGGTTATGATATGTCATTGGAATGGAGGATTTCCTATAATAATAGTGGTTTTCCCTAGCCTTTCCATTTCCTGGATAGCCATGGTGTTGTGGGTTTACCTTTTTTCTCATGTTGGTTCTCATGTTCGTTATGGTTGTGGGTTGAGTTACTAGTTACTGGAAGCCTTTTTTGGAAAAATTATCTGGAAGCCCTATAATAGCTTGGGTTGAGTTACTAGTCCTAGAAGCCTTGGTTGGAGAAAAAAATATAGAAGCCCTTGGAAGGTTGAGTTAATAGACTTCGAAACCTTGGTTGGATAAATGCTCTGGAAGCTCAACAACAATTGCAGGTTGAGTTACTAGTCCTACAAGCCTTGGTTGGAACAAATGCTCTGCAACCCAGAACAAATTCGGTAGAGACCAATCTGGTGATGGTTAAGTGATGTCTGACCATGAGTTGGAATCACTGGTTGAGGGTTGAGGTGGTTTGGCCTCTAGAAGTCCTGGTTTGGTTTTGATTAGTTTATTCCATGAGATCCCACATTCATGATTGGAATATGGCATGGGAGTGATTGGCTAAATGGATGTTTTGGTTCAACCCAATCTATGGTCAGGTGGTACGTGGAAGTCCTATACCTAATTGAATTTTGCGTATGTAAGTATAGCTATTTCCATATCATATTAATGATTGTTCTATCATTTTTATCAGCATTGGTTATAAGCATGGTTTTATGAAAAATCTTAGTCATGGATTTCATCATGTTTTCATTAGTAAATGAATAAATAATGAATGCATGATGTAATATATGATCTTGAAAATATTATGATGAGGCATTAGTCCTTCTTGATAAATCTCAGATAAGTATGAAGTCCCTATGTTCATATGTGTTTATATGACCTATAGATTACATGTTCATGAAGTGTTTGATGAAATGTCTGTCATTGATAGGCCTTGCCGAATCAGGTCCTTATTAAAAAAATTTATTAGAGGCCTTGTTATCTTGTTATTTATCCTTTTTGAGAGTTTAATCAAGTTATGGGAAAAGGCCTCAGTCCTAGCCTTGAAAAAGTGGCTCAGGATTTGAGTTCGCAGGCATAGAACTGCCTAAAAAACATTGCAATCACATGGATTCCTTGTTGTGTAGGTGACTAGAGGGATTCACTCAGATGGATGGCTTCTAATTAGTGCGACTGGGGCTCTAGTTAAGAAAAACAACGATTTTCTCAGGGGTTGGACACCTGGAAGGGTTGGTTGGCCCTTGAAGGTTCTGTAGCACCTTAAGAAGGTTAGATTGGCATTTTCTTGTCAACTCCACTTCTTTAATTATACTTGGGGAGTTGAATCATATCATAGTAACTATTCGTCACATGATTACCACTGAGTTTACCTCTATGGACCGGTTAGCTTGAGTAAATGTGGGAGGAGGTGGTTATAGGGTACTATCAGAGCATGGTTTTGTTCTCCTTGGGTGATATCTAGTTTCCATTTCCTTTGGATGAATGTGTTGTCATGTGTACAAATCAGTTGCATATATGTTCATTATGCCCGTGTTCTATGTATTTTTTATGTATCCATGGTAACGAACATTATTTTCGTCGTATTTTCATGCATAATTTCATGAGGCTGTTGTTGGGATGTGTTTTCTATGAATTTTTACATGTATTGCTTATGCACGCGTGTCATCCATACATTTTTTATGCATTGTACCTAGTCAGTGTTATAATTGTGGCATTATGCATGGCAACTGGGATAATGATTAAGATGATGTCTATATATTGTTAGGATTATGATTATACACATATTGTGATAATCTAGTTGATATTGCAGATGAGATATCCTCCCTTGAACTATAATGAGGTATGTTGGTTATGTTTATGTATTGGTTTAGCTGACATGATATGATTGCAGGAAGAGAAGACAAAATATGACAATCAAGATAGTAGACTACAGTGCATGAGATTCGCCCTATAGATAAGATGAGAAACATGGTGATGAGTATTCCCCTCACATAGTAGACACTATGAGAATTTTGAAGGATGAAATAAGAAGTTGCAAGGAGGATAGTGATTGAATAATTCAATCAAAAGAGATACTTGATAGGCCAAGGGATAAGCAAGTATAATTAAATTCAGTGATCCTTCAAATATTTTAAAATTGTAAAGACAAGGACCATTAGAATAATTAATGGGAAAGAGGATAGGATTAATGGATCATATGGTAGCAGGTCACATGGTGGGAATAGGTTGGATAGAGATGATACAGTCATATATAAAATTCTTGGATACACGTAATAGACGAGGTAGTGGATATGGGATTTACTCTAGTTCTAGTTTATTTAGGTATCATGATCATCATTGTTATCATCCATGAAGGATGAATGATGGGGGATATTTTTTGGATGAGTTCAAGAAAGAAAATCCACCTACATTTGATGGATAAATGAAGAAGTCACAGGATGCAGAAGCTTGGTTACTTGGGATGTGTTGGAGAGGGGTCCCCTAGGGCACACGTTTGATATAATTTTGTATAAATTTTGTATATTTGCGCTGCATGAATGAGTCAAGGGGCTTTGGGGTGGGTCAGAGTCCCTATTTTTTATGAAAATGGGTTTAAGGGTAAATTGTGGGCCTCAAACCATGGTTTGATACCATAGTATCTATGTGCTAGAAGAATATAAATAGATAGATCGAGTCTAAGGAAAGTATTTAACTTCAATTTTGATAGAATATCATGATCTGAGTGTTGATGTGTCTATAATAATTTGTAAGGGTTTGTCTAGGTTGGGTAGAAAGGCTCCTGATGGTCGTGTGCACGGAGCCTAGTCCTGGCTGTTTGCGGAATCTGTTGGCTATGCACATGGAATGGTTATGTATAAGGGGAAAGTCTAATGTATTGAAAGGATCTGAATTAATATAAAGAACAGATTTTGGTGAACTTGTTGTGTTATTGATTTGAGTTATTTATCTATTGTTTCTGGATCACATTATTTTTGTGTTGCTTATTTATCATTGCACGAGGATATCTGTTCTGGTTATTTAGGCATATTGATGGTTGATAATTTTTCTTAAGTGACTAAACATTTTTAAGATCTGGATTTGGTTTTGTTATGATTTATCTGTGCTGAAGCGATCTGTGATTTTGTATTATTCTTTTAATTATCGCGCACATCTTTTTATGATTGATACAAGTCTGTAATCAATCTGCTTAAACCCACTTCATTATTTTCTTCCTCAAGGTGCAGAAACCTCATTCCAGTACCCCCCATACTACTTTGGGTGATACTTTGATCTGTGCAAGAAGATCATTGTCAGAAGGGCCATTATTTGGAGGGTTTATTGGTTGCGCGATAAACTCTGAACTTGGATCAGGACCCCTCAAGCCAGAAAACGTTTTTTTTGTCGAGACTGGGATCATTTTGAGGGATATTTGATGTTGTGGCACCCTTCGTGAAACGAACTACAAGATTGGCTAGATAGAAAGATCCTCAAATTCTCACTCCAAGAGAATTGAAGTACTGAGTTATTTGAAAAAAGTGGGTCCAGAAATACATCTTTACATAAGTGCATGAGATATTATTTTTCTCCTTTGCAAATGATCTACAAGAGTGGCTGTCGCACTTAGTTGAATTCAATAGCTATGTGAAGGACAATGCAGTCACTTAGTGAACTATTCTAATTCAGCATGACATTCATGCAGGCATTGTAGGAAATTTGATCATGCAATAGAATATTTTCCTGCATTGATTGCTAAAATTCAGGAGAAGAAGACGTAGACTACAACACAAAAACTTTAGATGTTAGAGTAGAAACCCACGAAGAATATCCAAGTGTGAATATGGTTACTAGGAGCGGAGTAGCCACCAATGAAGATAAGGGAAAGCAACTGACCTCTGATGTATGGATCCATAAGGCACCTGAAAACAAAGAAGGATTTGATCTTCAGCATGCAAAGAAGACCTTTGTTGAAGCGCAGAAAGAATTTACGAAAGGTAGCGCATCCACATCAGGAATATCAATGTAGAAAGAAAGAGGAGATGAAGAGATCAAACATTTTCTAAAAGCATGTATAAAGTTACTACGCAATGAAAATAATTGCGTAGAGAAGGAAAAACCGATGGTAGAACAACGAGCAATCAACAAAATATACAACAATAAGAAGAGATTGGGTAGGGAGATGCGTATGACCACGTGGATTGGTGCTTATGAGATGGACCAAGTTATTCTAGATCAGGGATCAGATGCTAATGTTCTACCTAAGAAAATGTTGTAGCACATGAGAGAGCCCAAGCTGGAATGGTATACCATTAAACTGGGCATGGCCAATTAGAAGAAGATCATTTTGTTAGGGAGGCTGTCGAAAGTTGTGGTCAGTATCGAGGGTGCTAAGGTAATGGCATACTTTGAAGTCATACAAATTGTGGATGATACTGATCCTTATCCTGTGCTACTTGGATTGTAATAGGATATTCACATGGATGGTGTTATAAATATGAAGAAAAGGATAATGTAATTTGAAAGAAATGGAGTTAAGGTAATCATTCCTCTAGATCTTGCATAAGGACAAAGATATACAGAACCGATGCATGGTGATGATGAAATCTATCAAATCTATAAGTTGAACTTGCACGACGAAGATTGGATTAATCCAACAACAAATGGAAATGTTAACTAGGAGAAGGATAATTCTTTTTTTTCAGACTCTGATGAAGAATTAGAAAATTGGAAAACTGGTTCCATGAGGTACATGCACTGCGTTGTAATCGTGTGACCTAATCTTTTCGATTTATAACATTTTAGGTATGTGAATTACCACACTACGATGGACTAATTACTATAAAAAAATTTATAGGGGATATTGAAAGGACTGTGCCTGAAGGATAGAGACTCTATGCTTTGGATCTCAGCTTACACGCTACTCCAACAAGATGGTGGGAAAATCATAAGGAGAACATGGGAAATTGGGAGGAATGTGCATGCATGATGAGGTTATGGTTTGAATGTCCATCCATTAAAATGGAAGATATGTACGCTGGAAAGGATGATATGCGCAGACATTTGGCGAAATGGAATCAGGTATGTAGCATAAAACCAATACCCGAATGGGTCTACATGTTTATTAACACATTAAGGAAGGTATCTACTGAATGGAATTTGGAGAGAGAGTTGCGCTGAGGTACTAGTGAATGGCCTGCATTTACAGATAGTTTTATTCTTACATTCAACTTTGAGAGTGGATTTGCTAAGAATGGCCAAACTTTGATTCAAGATATTGCTAATGCACCAATGAAGGAGAGTGTGAACTACAGACATTTGGAAATTGTGGAATCTAGGGGATAGTGCATAGTCGTTGAAACCTTAATTCCCCCCCTTGAGAATGTCAGACTCCTGTGCTCCATGATGAGCCTTGTTGGATACTATAGGAAGCACACTCCGAGTTATGAGTTGATAACTGCACCCATGACTAAAATACTCAGAAACAATGTGACATTTTGTTGGGATGACGAATGTGAGAGGAGTTTGCAATTATTGAGGGATGCGATGGACACTTCCCGATATGCTTTGAAGCACATTATCAATAGGCCTATGTTGGGGGGGACAATCTGTATATGGTTATCATTAGCTCTAGAATATTTGCGTAGCAAGGTGCGATGCACACGCGGTAGCTATGCACAGAGGTTGAATGGGTGGTAGAGGTGTCAAAAACTAGCCTTTGGAACAGTAAATATGGAAAAGACAACTTTATTATAGTTTAGGGGAGCATATACGTTGCATTTATTGGAGGGATTTTTCCAGATTTGGGACTGTTTTGTCATTTATGGAGACACATTAATGCATAAGGATCCATTGAAGATGCAACACAAGTATAAATATGACTTTTGGGGTCACAAAAGTTCCATTTTCTTTCTGAGTGAGGTCTTTGTTTTGAGATCCCTAATTGCCGCTGCATACTCTATGTCTATTTCTAGTTTGGATCCGGGATTTGAGGAAGCGTTGAGTCGCGTAGGGTTGGGTTACGTAATTATTGGAAGTATGATGGCCACACAACCTGGAGATGACCCTGCTGCACCCGAAGTCCTTATTTTTGAAACACGTGCACCCTCAAAGTCTAAGAAGAGACCGTCATATGATATTATAAAATCACCAAGGGAGAAGACCCCAAAGCCGTTCTCTACTGCAGCTGAAAAGGCATATGGTCGAGGTCCTTGAAACAGTTGCAGAAGGTGAGTATGTCGTCAAAGTGGCCCCATTCTCATGATTGCTGAGATATTTCACACCGTGAAAACCCTCAGTATGTATTCTTAAAGATATGGAAAAGGTGCGTGCAAGTATCTAGATGCCATTAATCCTTGAAAATGTCCCGATGGAAGGGGACATGTTTGCTAAAGTGCCATAACTCAGACTAGAGGTCTTGGATATTGTAGATGTAGATACATTTCAAGAACTTGTGACAGAGTTGTACCTATATCACATCACATATGAAGGAGGCATCATGCACCTTGAGCCAAAGAGATGGGTGATGGGTCTACACAAGGCAGACATGCCTACTAAACTTACTGCAGATCCCTCATTTTTGTCATTGCCCCACATATGACATATGCGTCTGGAAATTTCTCACACTACTGCACAATGATTTGTTGTGGTTTGGAGAGTGCATCCCCATTTATGCTTCATTGATCCATAGGATCACGGGTCTTCCCGCTAAAAGCGTCGAACCCATTGTTGATTTTGGTGGTAAATACCAAGAGAAAGTTTTTGTGGTGCAGATTAAAACGAAATACCAAGTCTCGCACAAGAGCTGAGGCTTCATCGTAAATGAAATAAATTACCAAGAAGTTCAGTTCGGCATGCTCATCTTGGCCCGCAAGGTGATTCGCAAATGAAGACCAAAGGAGGTTCCTGTGCATGTAGTTTCTCTCTCTAGATAGTGCGAGAAAGGAGTTATTTATAACTGGTCTAACTATTTGTGTAAGGAGTTCTTAGAAAATGTGTGTGAAGCATAGGAGGAAGGCAAGTATTTTGATTATGTTTGGTTATTATTGTTGATCGCATTGATTGGGTGGAAGACCCCTGAGGAAACCTAGTTTCTTGAGATCGATCCTCAAATGTGCGAGTTTGTGTGCTACACTACATTATGAAACTCATCAGACCTGATGCATGGGAAGGAGAATAAAATATTTTGGGTCCTTTATGATGCTACCCTCTATCAAGTTGTACAATGAAAGCTATGACTGTCACCCACGCTTTATGATCAATACAATATGTATCTGAATTCAAGGGTTCGTTCCATAACATGCACATCTGTACAAAAGGTGTTCTGGAAGGATTTTGGTATGAATTACCATCCTTAGTGACGGAGGATCATTTTATTAGATTTAGGACATAATGTCCACCTACGTGGTTTACACCTACCACGCCGACAAAGCCGTGCACTGGAACTTAGCTAGTGAAAACAACATAGAAAGTGACGGAGAAACCTGCCGATAAAGAAGCCACGCCAACCACAACGAGCGAGACCATTGACCTTGAAAATGAAACAGAGCTAGAGAATAATGGGTCTACACCTAAATACACATTAGAGGAGGTAGAAGTGCATACCTCTAAGGGAATAAAGTGCGACTCTCAAGCCGCTAGTGGATCAAGAAAGAAGAGAAAGGGATCCAAAGATGTGAGGCAGGAGGTCTTGACGTTGACAGAGGATGATATGAACGAAATTTCCAACACAGTCACATCAGTGACTAGGGAAAACTGGAGTGGCATGGAGGTGTAGTATAAGACTGTGTTGGATATTATTCATGTTCGGACACAAGAAATCAAGATGTAGGAGAACCAAATACAAACGAGCATTTCTCAGGTGAGCCAGACCAGCACGTAAGTCACTAGCACACAGGCATTTGATGTAGGGTTACTAGCTAATGGGGATTCCAATCTTGTACAAATCCCTATACCAGCCATTCATGTGGATGCCAGCTAGTGCACCCAGTTCCATGGTACATTTCATATAAACATTAATCTTTATTTTTTACCTACAGGGAATCTGCACTTGATGCATACAATGATTGTATATGAACTTCAATTCAGAGAGGTTGTTACAAACACCAATAAAATGGAATCCTTGAAGTAGGTCGAAGAGGCACATCAAAAAAATCAAGCAGCAAAAGTAGCATGTCGCATAGCCGAAGCGCAGCGTGCTGTGCTAGAGGCCAAAATCCATTAATTCCATTGCGATATTCTAGCAATCTTGGCCATGACTACACTAGAGGAAAAATTGGAAGGACTGGCTATAGCTCTGAAAACATCACATGATGAGGTGTAGACTGTTAGATTAGAATATGAAAATCAAATCGTATATCTGTAAGAAAAGTTTCATCCTGAGACTCCACCAGAAGTTCGTTCCCAATGCGCAGCTGAAATAAAACAAGCTAGAGATAGTATTGTTGTTGCACTCACATAGTGTGACAGCCTGCTAGATGAAGTTATGGGTGTACGGACGCCCGTACAAAATGATCCAATGGTTCAGCAAATGCATAATGAGCTACATCATAAGAAACAAAAATTTTAAGATATCTAGGCAGTGGCGCCAACCCTGGTTCTTACACATTGCCTATTTCGTCTGTAGGAGGGTCGAATGATCCAAACAAAGATTGAATAACTATGCCAAAAATAACAGTTTTTGGAGGCCCGTATGCAACCATGGGTTGAGGAAGCTCTTCAACTTTCATAGACTGTGGACACCACCTTGAATAAAATTCAACAGACATAGCGCAACAGAGAGATGGCCACTAAAGGGCCGACCATGGAGCAGTTAGTTCAACAAGCGTAGGGAGCTACGACATAAAGTTTGGAGTTGGCTCTCCCTCTGAAATTTTCCATTAGCGTGCTCCAAGCCAAGCTAAAGGATCAGACACCTCATTGACTCAGAACGAGTCACATGTTTGTGTTGGGGGCATGTTGGAGAGGGGTCCCCTGGGGCACAATTTTGATGTAATTTTGTATAAATTGTGTATATGTGCACTACACGAATGAGTCAAGGGGATTTGGGGTAGGTCAAAGTCCCTATTTTTTATGTAAATTGATTTAAGGATAAACTATGAGCCTCAAACCATGGTTTGAGACCATAGTATCTGTGCATTAGAAGAATGTAAATATATAGATTGAGTCTAAGGAAAGTAGTTAAGTTCAATATTGATAGAATATTATGATCTGAGTGTTGATGCATCTGTAATACTTTGTAAGGGTTTTTCTGGGTTGGGTAGAAAGGCTCTTGTTGTATGTGTGTGCGGAGACCTAGTCCTGGCTATGTGTAGACTCCGTTGTTTGTGTGCATGGAAGGGTTATGTGTAAGGGGAAATTTTGATGTATTGAAAGGATCTGAATTAATATAAATAATAGATTTTGGCGAAGTTGTTGTGTTATTGATCTTAGTTATTTATCTACTCTTTCTGGATCACACTATTTCTGTGTTTCTTGTTTATCATTGTGCAAGGATATCTGTTATGGTTATCTATTCATATTTATGGTTGATAAATCTAATTAAGTGATTACACATTTTTTAGATTTGGATCTCGTTCTGTTATGCTTTATCTGCGCTGAAGCAACTTGTGATTTTGTCTTATTATTTTAAGTACTTTGCACATCTTTTTATGATTGATGCACATCTGCAATCTATCTTCTTAGGGCCACTTCATTTTTTTCTTCCTTAGGTGTGAAAACCTGGTTCCAGAACCCCCCCCCCCCCCCCCATACAACTTTAGGTGAGACTTTGATTTGTGCAAGCATATCGTTACTGAAAGGGCCACTATTTGGAGGGTTTCTTATTTGCGCGATAAACTCTCAACCTTGTTCAAGACCCCTCAAGCCAACATGATGAATAAGCTCTTTCGGTTGCATGATTACTGAAATAACATGAAGGCCATAATAGTTATGTCCAATATTAAAGGTACATTAGACATTTGGTGGGAATATGTAAAGAAAATCAGAGGCATTCGGGAAGAGGAGTTGACTTGGAGTGAGTTCAAGAGATTTTTCAGGAACAAGTATCTCTCTGAGAGATACTACGACGATAAGGAAAATTAATTCTATGAGCTAAATATGGGATCCATGACTGATGAGGAGTATACTAGAAAATTCTTGGAGTTATTGAGGTATGTGCCTTATCTGGAGGAGGAGAAAGAGAATATTCAGAGATTCAATAGTGGATTTTTGGTAGAATTCAAGGATATGATTGATTTCAATGAGACTATATCATTGAAGGAATCCATTAGGAATCTAAAACATTGTTATGAGAAATCAAAGCACAGATATGAGACTAAGCAGGATTGGAGAGTTAATGCAAAGAATAAAGGAAAAAAGGAATAAAAATTGTGCAGGACCGCATAATAATTTCAATGCATCTGATAGAGGAAAGGAATTTCAGTTGGAGGAGCAGAACAAGGGTGCAAGCTAGAATCCCTTATAGTGTTGGAATTGTGGCAAAGATCATCACAGGTGATACTATCCACATCATCAGGGTGGTAGAGAGAATATCTATGGCGATAAGGAGGCACAAACAATGGGGGATGTTGGAAAAAACATTTCTCAAATTTATATAGTTCTCAATAATGGGCAGGCTGATCATTAGGAATCTATTATCAAGATGACTGGTAAGATTTGTGATCAATTTGTTTCTATTTCGACTGACCCTGGATCTAATTATAGTTATGTTAATATTGACTTGGTGGATAAGTGTGGTTTATGTAAGGAAAAGAATTGAGATAATTGGTTAGTGCAGTTGGATATAGGTACAAAGAAAGGAGTTCATCATTCGGTAAGAGCTTGTGCATTTGAGCTAAATGGTATGCCTACATCGACACATTTGAATAATCTACTTCCATTGGGATCATATAGTATTTGTTTTGGTATGGATTGGCTATATCTTCACAGGACCAAGGTGGATTGTTATAACAATGATATTGAGTGATTGGATGACAATGGAGAACAAATAAGCTTGTACGGTAAGAAGAAGGAAACATCAGTTAGAATGGTCATGGCTATGCAGGAAAAGTGTAGTTGCAGGAAAGGGTGTGTGTTATTTGCAGTACATATTTCCAGTGATAAAGTTAAGGATGTTTAGGATGCAGAGGTATTAAGAAAGTGCCTGGTTCTGTAGCAGTTTCAGGATGTGTTTTCCGCAGAGATTTCAGAGTTGTCGCATCATAGGGAAGTGGAATTTTTTATTGAGTTGGTACCAAGGAAAACATCAGTATCAAAGGCACCATACAGGATGAGCACACCAACGTTAGTGGAATTGAATTTATCTTTGAGGAAAATTTTTGACAAGGGTTACATTAGGCCAAGTGTGTCATCTTGGGGTGCACCAATATTGTTTGTAAATAATAAGGATGGTACTCTCAGGCTATGCATAGATTATAGGAAGTTTAAAAAGGTATAAATCAAGAAAATATATGTGTTTCAAGGGATTGATGATTTGTTTGATCAATTGAAGGGAGAAATAGTGTTCTTGAGTATTGATTTGAGATCAGGATACCATCACATATGCATTAAAGAAGAGGACATCTACAAGAATGAATTTTGAACCAAGTATGGGCATTATGAGTTTGTTGTAGTTCCTTTTGGTTTGAATAATTCTCCAACTAATTTTTTGTTCTTGATGAATAATGTATTGTGTCCTTATCTGGACAATTTTTTTATTGTTTTCATTGATGATATATTGATATATTATAAGAATGAGGAAGAGAATGTCGAACACTTAGCAGGAATCTTGATATTTTTAATAGAGAATCAGTTGTATGCCAAGCTTAGCAAATGTAGTTTCTTTCATATAGAGGTACATTACTTGGGGCATGTGGTTTCCAAGGAAGGCATACCAATGGACCCAGATGACTACACATTCCTCTGTCCATTCAAATTTCTTACCTTTCCTTCGCAACGATGTAATAAGATAAGAAAACTGCGAGAAGTTTTTGAGAAACCTTCTGTTGCACACTTCATTCGAGTGAAGTATACGTATTCAGCTAGTGATGTGGCACAAGCATTCATCAGATATGTGGCGATGTTGCATGGTGTGTTGAAGAATATTGTGTCAAACAGGGATTATAAGTTCACTTATAGGTTTTGGAAAGAGTTATTTGCAGGTTTGGGTATAGAGTTTTCCTTCAACACAACTTATCATCTACATACAGATGAAAAGACAGAGAGGTCAACAAGATTTTGGAGTACGTGTTGAGTATGTATGTTATCCATCAACAACAGAAGTGGGAAGAGTATCTACCACTTGTTGAGTTCGCTTACAACTATGTGTATCAGGAGTCTCCAAGGGTGAGTTTGGTCGAGGCACTCTATGGGCACAGTTGTAATACTCCTATTAGTTGGAGTGATTCAGTTAATAGGTTGTTGATTGGACCAGACATGTTGGCAGAGATGGAACATGAAATGTAGGTTATCAAGTAGAACTTAAAAGCAACAAAGGATAGACATAAGAGATATGAAAATCAACACAGAGTGTCTAAGGAGTTCTAGGTTGGGGAACATGTGTACTTGCACATGAAGCCAAAGAATAGCTCCTTAAGGATTGGGACATGGGAAAAGTTGGAACCTTGGTATTGCAGGTATTTTGAGAGCCTTGACAGGATTTGACCAATGGCCTATCGACTTGCACTACCTTCGAAAGTGAAATTCTATGATTTTTTCCATGTTTCATTGCATAAGAAGTATGTTAAATATGTTGATCATGTGATTGACTTGTATGTATTGCAGGTGGATCCATAAGGATAATTCTAGCAGAAAACTTAGTGTGTTTTGCAAAGAAATATGATCGTGCTATGGAACTGAGCAATAAAGCAGGTTAAAGTGAATTGGAAGCACTTTGGACCCAATGAAGCTACATGGGAGATGGTTGATCAGATGTGGGCTATGTATCCTTCCTTGTTTACCGATTGAGGCAAAAAAAATTGTTATATGTGTTTATGTATGACGTAAATAATGCTTCGTTCTATGTTATAAATCTCGAATAAGCGGTATGGTTGTTGTGTTGATTATGTTTTTCATGTTGGTTTTTTTGGTTTGTTTTCAACAAGTTGTTCATTATAAATACTACAACAAGCTAAGTTATAAATATCTATGGGAGATATTTTTTTCTTTTAGCGGTCTTTCTATTTTTAGGTGTCAATGAACACTAAGGATGGTGTTCCCTTAAAGGGGAGGGGTCTATAACAACCCTGGGTTAAAACTTCATGTAATAAAGATAATAAAGGAAAAATAAGACCATGGTCATGGGACATGTATTCCAAGATGAATGTTGGCCAAAAACATAGTGGCGGGGATCACTTGTGATTAATTAATGGCTATGGAAATTGGCAAAGGCAATGGAAAAGCCTTTGAAAAGGAAAAGTGGCATTTATTAGAATTTATTTATGAAAATAATGGAAAATAGGAGAAAAGGAAGGTGAAAGGTCACATGTTTCATGTGAGGAGGAAGTTGAAGGAGAATTAATGGAAAATGAAGAAAATAGAGGCCTCATTAATAAAAAGGCTTTTGAGGATCTGTTCATGGCATTTGACAGTTCAGTTTTGGAGCTCTCTCTTAGATTCTCTCTCTCTCATACCCTTGGACACTTAGATTTTTCTTCGAGAAATCTTGGAGGAGTGAGTTATACTTCGGATTTGGAGTAAGAAGGAAAAGAAAAGTAGGAAATCACAAGAGGATAGTGGGATAAGCAGCTACAATGGGTTTTTCTTGTAGGTACCAAGTTGCATATATGATTTCCTTGCTCTTTTTAGTGTGCATGGAACATGCATGTGGTTTCTTGGTTATGATTTTTCATTGGCATAGAGGATTGTCTAGATTGATAGTGGCTTTTCCTAACCTTTCCATTTCCTAGATAGCCATGGTGTTGTGGGTTTACCTTGTTTTTCTGATTGGTGCTCATATTCCTTATGGTTATGGGTAGAGTTATTAGTTCCTGGAAGCCTTGGTTGGAAAAATGCTTTGGAAACCCTTTAACAACTTCGGTTGAGTTACTATTCTTGGAAGCCTTGGTTAGAAAAATGATATGGAAGCCCTTGGTGGGTTGACTTACTAGCTGTGGAAGCCCTGGTTGGAAAAAAATTCTGGAATCCAAACAAGAGTTGTGGGTAAGTCTTGGAAGCTTGGGTTCAAAAAAATGCTCTGGAGCCATAGAATTCTTGGGTAGATATCAATCAGGTGATGGTTAGTGATGTCCAACCATGAGTAGGAATCAGTAGTTGAAGGTTGAGGTGGTTTGGCCTCTGGAAGCCCTAGTTTGGTTTTGATTGGTTTATTCCATGATATCCCACATTCAGGCTTGGAATATGGCACGAGGGTGATTGGTCGAAAGAAATATTTGGTTCAGCCCAACCTATGGTTGGATGGTATGTGGAAGTTCCAGACCTGGTTTCATTTTTCATATGTCAATAAATTTATTTTACTCTTTTATTTTATGGGTATATTTACTTTTTATTATGTGATCTTAATGATTGTTCTATCTTTGTTATTCAGTTGGTTATAAGCATGGTTTTATGATATATCTTAGTCATGGCTATCATCATGTTTTTATTATTAAATGAATGAATAATGAATACATGACATAATAGATGATCTTGCAGTTGTTATGAGGAGGCATCAGTATTTCTTGATAAATCTCAGATAAGTATGAATTTCCTATGTTCGTATGTGCTTATAGGACCTATATATTACAATTTCATGATGCATTTGATGGAATTTTTGTCATGGATAGGCCTTGTGGGATCAAGTCCTTATCCAAATTTCTCATTAGAGGCCTTGTAATCTTGTCATTTATCCTTACTAAGAGTTTCATCAAGTTCTGGGTAGAGGCCTAAGTCCTGGCCCTAAAAAAGTGGCTCATAGTCCGAGGTCATTAGCACAAAACTGCCTAAAAAAGGTTTTAGTCACATGGATGCCTTGTTTTTCATGTGACTAGAGGGTTTTAGTCACATGGAGGGCTTGTCATTAGTGTGACTGGGGCTCCAGTTCATCAAAACAACAATTTTTCTCAAGGGTTGAACACTTGGAAGGCTAGGTTAGATCTTGAAGGTTCTGTAGCATATGAATAAGGTCAAATTGGTCTTGTCATATCAGTTTCACTTCCTTAACTATAATTAGGGAGTTGAATCATACCATAGTAACTCTTCATCACATGTTTACCTTGGTGGACCAGTTAGCTTGGGTAAATCTGGGAGGAGGTGGTTACACTTGAAAACTGAAACATAATTCAAGATAAAATTTAAAATTTATTGAATTAATATTAAGGAGCATTTGAAACGTTAACGAAAATCATTTATAGTTCTAGGCTAGAGATGTGTTACGACATCTTTAAACATAGGATATATTTGTTTTTTACAGTGTTTCATACTGGGGTTGATATCTCGTTACGTATACGTAATTATATTGGATCATTCTCCACGTACCTCTCGGTATATTAGATGGCTCTCCATGTATGAAAAGTATATGGGAATTCTCTCATCGTACGGTTACGCATTAGAAAACACTACCATGGAATGCAGTTCCACGTACCATTGAGTATATTTTGGAAGTCCACCCTAGGTTTTTATCCTCACCTTAGGTAACCGTGTTAGCCTCCTTGTATATCATGATACACCGAACACAAAATTGAGGGAGGCTGCCTGCCCATACATAAATCCTGGGTTCTCCAAGGTGGTATATTGCAATTCACACTTGCTTGGTAAACCCTTTTTCCTAGATTACCCTTTTTTATTTCTTTTTTATTTTTAATTTCTAAAATTTATTAAACTAACATGGAAGAAAACTCCCTCAACCTCGTCCTACGCATAGGATGAAAATATCACCTCCTCTTCCACCTAAGGCAACTCCTCAACGTTGTCAAAAGAACAAAAATATACATACTACTGAATCTAATGATTTAGGAGCCTCGACCCACCTATCCTATTCATTTGAGGGGAAATCATCTTTACTAAGCCCATCCTTTTCCTTCTCCTCGTACCCCATCATAAAAACCTTATTCTCATTCTTTTAATTTCAACTGACCCATGAGTTTCTCGCGGAAATATTCTTTGGGACAATTAATTATGACTGAATCTGCTATGGTGTCTTATCCAATATCTACTACTATGACCAAGACAAACCATGTTGCAACTTCATCCATGTTTGTAACATTTCCATAGACACATTTATATGGTGTCTCATATGTCCCTCCTAGTTACCAATCATTGTCTAGTACCTTTTCTAGTGAAGGATCTAGTCCATGGACCTCTCCCATTTCATCTTTTTTTGGAATACCTTCTAACACTTCTTTGATGAGCACTACACACTTTTCTCTTCCTCATCCATCTAAACCAATAGTTGAGCAAAAATATGGTTCATATGTCAGTGGATATGGGAACTTACTGTAGTGGTTCACTTGACACATGGGTGTACGAAATGGACTGTGCTTGGTAGGGGAGGTTGCTTTCCTACAAGAAATTTCACAGGGAAAAATGAGTTGTTAGATGGTTAGTGAAGCATCATAACATGTATAAAACTAGTTATAAAACATAGTATACTACAATAGAGGAGGAAAGAAGAAAAAAAAAATACAAATACAATACGAGCTCAACATCGAGTTTAAACAAACTAATAAATATACGAACAGAGAACAAATCCCCTTGTATTAGTTGTTGGTGGTAAAAAAGAGGTAGAACGCTTAAAAACTCGCAATGAATCCTTAGAGCTATGGAGCTCTAATATTTAAAGCAAGGAGGAGTCTTCCCTTAAGCTGCTTGTAAGCCTCTCTCTCTCCTCAAATGAGTGGTAGGATAAAGGAAAACTGATGCACTTCTCCTCTTGGATTGAGATGTTGGATGGCCAACAAATGAATCCCTCCACTCCTTGTTTCTTGGAAAACACACTGTTGGTTTTCTCTTGGGAAATTTGGGCATTATAACAATGTGTTCTAAATTATTCTTCTCATGGTGGTATTTATAGGAAAAAATAAAATATTCTTCTCTCTCTTGATACAATTGTGGATGGTGACCCAAGAGTGGAGGTTGATTCCACTGTGTGCCACACTTGAGGCCTCAAGGTGACTCTAAGGCAGCTGTCCTTGGTGGCCTTGAGTGGATAATATTATTCCTTAAATGTGCCAAGTGGTCCCAGATGGTGACCTTCTTCCATACCCAGGATCGGGATGTTATTTGAGGGATAGCCATGGAGATCTACACTACTGTTGAAGAAAATTCTGCGCAGAGCGCTTAGTTCCAGTGCTTTCTCTGCGCGACTTGATAAATTTTCCTACTTGACATTAGGAAACGTTAAATTTTCCAGATTATGTTATGTTTTTCTTTCCTATAAATACTTATTCTTGAAATTTCATGATGTCCTTTGCTTGTTCAATTTTCCAGTGATAACAATTTCCCCCTAATGTATGAGATCTAGGAAGAACTATATAGCCGAAATAAATTATATTTTTTGTTCTATATAGTATTGAGAGAGAGAGAGAGTAACTTGCGTGAAGCCTAAGGTTGGAGACCCCTTGTTGTGAGTAAAAGAGGGACCATGTTTTGTTGGAAACCTAGAAGACATACCATAAATACAATATTTCTACAAGGAAGGCATGTCCCATGCTCGTGATTCTTTGGCTAGTTAAAGCCTATCTGACAGATATAGGTTTTGTCTATGTCACTTGTGTGATTGTGACCTATTGTTTTAGTTGATGACGACAATTGCTAATGCCCTCAGGGGCATTTTTTATTTGACAATAGGTTGAATGAAGTGCACACATGCATAATCTTGGCATGGCATGTTTTAAGAATAAATTCTCATTGTATGCATGGGTGTATGACTGGGATATTCCTGTGTAAGCATTGCTGAAAGAGATGCTTATGGTGGCATGGGTCTTCAAGAAATTATGAAAAAGAGCAATGGTTCTGAAGTACAATACCATATTGACATGAAAGCTTGTGTTGTAGTTGAATATTAGGAGGATCAATGACATCAATGGGAAATGATAACTCTCATAGTGCCATTTGAGAAATTGGAATGCCCCTATTGAGGTGAGCATCCATCCAAGGTATTTCTTTCTTCTTGGAAGATGGTTTTTGGAGTCAACAAGAAGGGAGCTTCAACTGACAGAGATCAGTACTGATGCAAGGGACCAGAGTCTCTGATATAGCAGGTGGGGTATGATAGGTTAACATATGCATGATGGTGAGAAATGGCTAAAACTGATGATGGGAGTTTAGTGGCCCAAGTTTGGAGCTTGAAAATGCAATTGGCGACAGTCATAACGATTTCTGGTGAGGAAGGCCTAGAGTTGGTAGGACATCCAGAGTGGATATATGTTTGTTATGAATGTCTTCGTGGATTTGGGTGAAGGATGTGAATCTCCGACCAAGGGTGATTAGGGACTGATTCCAGGGGATAAAAGTGGATTGATGGGTGGGGTGGTTCTCCTAAAAAATATTTGTACACTTTCAAAAATAATATAAAATGGGTTTAGATGTACAAACACGGAGACGGGTGCCCCAAAAACATGAAAATGATCACTCACTCATGATGTGAGGAAGGTGTTTCTGCTAAGGGTGGGGGCCCCATTGGTTAGTCTTGGTGCAGGGCTGGTGAAGTGGATGGGAATTTTCGTAGATGGGCTATGCCGATGGAGGTATGGTAGGCCAAATGTAAGACACAGTGGTGCGTGTTTGATCTACTTATGAAAATGGTAGTTAGGGAAAGGGTTTTTATCATGAGATGGTAAAATTTGACTTAATTCATGATGGATGGATAAACATGAAGTGTTTTCCGGACTTGAATGTTATGGCCTATTGAGATTTTGTGTATTTTTGGTGGCATCAGTTGTGCTCTAGGTCCCAAATCTTGAGGAAGGACTAGAGTTCACCTCATCTACAAGACCCAGAAATGGATTTTGGAAATTTCATCTGGTTTAGGAGATATTAAATTAATTAATTATTTTAATGTATTTCCTAAGTTAAATCTTAGGAAAGTAAAATAATTTAATTTAATTTAATTAAACATGTGATGAAATTGTCTTAAGTCACACGGATCATGCTTTATTTTAATCTTAGCCATTGATTAAAGATTTAATCTTGGTCGTTGATTTGTCAACGAGAAAAGTATAAAGGAAAGGCTTGGGGTAATTTGTAAGACACACAGAGGCAGAGCACTGAAGCTAAGTTGAGATTCCAGGGTGAGTTTGATAAGAATTCTCAAGTTTTTTAGTTGCAGAGAGGGGAATTTAGACCAAAGGGGTGATCTGTTCCCAGGGTCTAGAATACACAAGAGGCAGAGAAGAGATCAGAAAATAAAAAGCAGAAGAAGGTATCAGCAACAACAGCAACAGACCGCAGTAGCAGTAGCAACAATAGCAGCAAGCACAACGTGATTTTTAGGAAACCCTTCATGGGTTACGCGGAGACCCTTAGGGGCAAAATAGTGACTACGTCACCCAGTCTGGGGTAACGCAGTCCCTTCCAGTGACAACGCTGAGCATTTGGAGGCCTTCAGAGGCTGACACAGTGTATTTTAGTGGCAGGTCTAGGGTTTCTAGGCCTAGATCTGGCTTAGTTATGTAAATCCCATTTGAGGGTGTGAATCAGTCACTATTTTTGGTATTAGATCATCCATGTGCTGCAGATCTAGAATTTTCTCTGTAGGGTTTTCCAGATCTGGAACGTAGAGTTGTGTATTCAGAAATATTCTTAATAATAGAGCCCTCTAGCAGCCAGAGACCAATTTTCCCACATTGGGTTTTTCTAGGGACAGTTTGTCCAAAAATAACTATGTCACTTTGTCTATGTGTGCATGTTCTTATTCTAGATTTGAATTGGTAGAGATATGTTATGTGTTTTTCTTTGATTTTAACATGAATTTATTCAATTGATAACTTGTATAAGTAGGAGAAGCTTAACCGGATTAACAAAAATAATTTCTGCATAAGAATTAAGATTAAGAAATTTCTACATGGTATCAGAGAAATTGTAGATTTAGAAGGGTCACCAGCTGAAGAATCTGAAGGATATAGCTACAAAAAGTAGCTGGAAAGGCAACAGAAAAGTAGATAAGGGACAACGCATTTTTCAAGAGGAGATTTATGTAGAGGTAAGGGTGATGATGTCCAACGTTGTGTCCTATTAAGCCCACACAATTACTGTGCAGAGGCAGCTCAAAAACAACGCTAATTAGTTCTGAATCCAACTAGTGTGATTCATATATATATTTGTTAGATCCAGAAAAAGTATGTAGAAAAGTTGTAGAAATTCAGAAGAGTTGGTGGGGTTAAACTTCTGAAGTTTTTAGATTTTTAACCTTAGCACAAGTGACAAAGTTTGGGAAGAGATTAGCTTCCGAGAGAGTTTCTTGCCAAAGGAAACTTGCAGTTTGGTCAGAGGATCAAAGAAGAAGTTGAATCATATTTGATTTGGTAGATTTCATCAAGTGTCAGAGGGAGCAGAGGGTGCCCTCGAAAATGACCCTAGATCCAGATCTCTAGCATAGAGAAGAGGAGCCCCGACACATTCTGAGTAGATGGATCCTCATGGAATGCGTGATCAGGAAAGGCTAGAGGGCCTCTCAAAATTTTCGGTATGGAAAGCTAGGATCCTCATTGACCTAGAGGCATATGGTCTAAGAGATCATGCAGAGCAGACCCTAGCCACGCCGACAGATGCAGATCTACTAAGGAAGCATAGAGAAGCTGCTGGGCATGCCAAGCAGCTGATAATGGACAGTATCAAGGATCATATTGTGCCACACATAGTGAAGAATAGGACAACTAATGAGATGTGGAAGGTCTTGACTTCCCTATATGAGGGAAAATCAGTCCAAAGAAAGATGATGTTGGAGGCCCAAATGAGGTCATTCATGATGACCAAGGGAGAAGACATCGATAATTTCCTCTTCATATTGCAGTTAATCAAGGATCATATGACTGCAACGGGTGCAACCGTAGATGATGAAGTGATAGTCAGGACTGACCACAATGCAGTTATGAATGAGTGAGAAACCTTTTTCCAAAGTATCCTGGACAGAGCGAACCTCCCAGATTGGGACAGCTTGTGATCGATCCTTCGGAAAGAAGAACTACAAAGGTTCACCCAGAAGGAGCACAACCCTACGTTGAGCAAGGATAAGAAGGAAGAGGAGGAAGATGCAGCCTTGGAATCGAAGAAGCATCCTTGGCATCGAAGAAGCAGCCAAAGAAGAAGAAGGATCTTTCTAAGATCAAGTGCTTTCAGTGTGGCAAAATGGGACATTTTTCCAACCATTTTCCAGAAAATAAGAAGGAAAAGGAAGCATCTTCTTCCAAAGCAGTGGTGGAAGATGATGGGTAAGGAGATGATGTAGCCATGAGTGCTCATGAAACACGGAGGTGGGGTGACATGGACATGTAGAGGAGCTACATGGAAGTAAGGCGGGATCCCTGAGAAGCTCATCTCTTGGATCACAAGCGAGCTACGATAGCCTTAAGACAGTAGTGGGACAAGTGGAGCAGTGGGTGCATAGATCACAGACGAGGCAGAGGTGGAGGCAGATCTGGAGGTTGGGAGGAGCAGCGCAAAGCATAGCAGCAGTAGCATAGAAGCACAGAGTTTGATGTAACTTCAGCAGCGCAGAGCAATTCTGCTTACTCAATGAAGAGTTGTAGCAACGCTGAGAGCTTCAGAGGTTCAGCGCAGTGCAGCAGTAGCGTGATAGATTTCATCTCAAGGAGCTGATGTGATTTCAGTAGTGTAGAGGGAGTTTGATTACGTAGGAAGAGCTGTAGTTGTGCATCAATATTTAGATGCCAACACATATCTGTAGCCTATGGAGCTTCAGTGATGAAGATGCGGCCCATCTGACTTGTTTTTCAAATATTGGGCAGGAGATTCAGTTGTTTCTCTCAACAACTAAAGTTGCAGTGAAACAGATCAGCAGTGGTAGTGCTATGAGCAGCACAGATGCAGCATATTGAGAGGGAGCTGTAGTATAGTGGTTGCAGTAGTAGTGGCAGATTCATGGGCAGCAGTACAGAATGGCAGTAGTAGTGCAGATTTGAGTGGCAGGAGGCCAAGCTTCAACAGCACAGAACCAGTGCCAAAAATCATGTAATGCATAAGTGTGATGTATTGCTAGAGCACACCTTTAATGCTAAGAGGGAGTGTTGAGATTTTGTTTATTTGGGGTAGAATCAGTTGTGCTCTAGGTCCCAGATTTTGAGGAAGGACTAGAGTTCACCTGATCTAGAAGACCTAGAAATGGATTTGGGAAATTTTATCTGGTTTAGGAGATATTAAATTAATTAATTATTTTAATCTATTTCCTAAGTTAAATCTTAGGAAAATAAAATAATTATAGTGAATTTAATTAAACATGTGATGAAATTGTCTTAAGTCACATGAATCAAGCTTTCTTTTAATCTTAGCCATTTATTAAAGATTTAATATTGGACATTGATTTGTCAACGAGAAAATTATAAAGGAAAGGCTTGGGGTAATTTATAAGACACACAGAGGTAGAGCACTAAAGCTAAGCTGAGATTCTAGGGTGGGGTTGCGAAGAATTCTCAAGTGTTTCAGTTTCAGAGAGGGGAATTTAGACCAAGGGGATGATTTGATCCTGGGGTCTAGAATACACAAGAAGTAGAGAAGAGATCATGAAAGACATCGTAGAGGAAGGAAGCAACAGCAAATGGCAGACGACAGCAGCATCAGATGGTAGCAGCAGCAGCAGCAGTAGCAAGGACAACATGGTTTTTAGGAAACCCTTCATGGGTTACACAAAGACCCTTAGGGGTAGCGTAGTGACTACGTCACCCATTCTGGGGTAACACAGTCCCTTCCAGTGACAGCGTTGAGCATTTGGAGGCATTCAAAGGTTGACGCAGTGTCTTTCAGGGGCAGATCTAGGGTTTCTAGGCCTAGATCTGGCTGAGTTTTGTAAAGCCTGTTTGAGGGTGTGGATCAGTTAGTATTTTTGGTCTTAGATCAGCCAGGTGCTGCAGATTTAGAGTTTTCTCTGTAGGGTTTTCCAGATCTGGAACCCAGAGTTGTGTATTTAGAAATATTCTTAATAATAGAGCCCTCCAACAGCCAGAGACCGGTTTTCCCACATTGGGTTTTTCTGGGGACAGTTTTTCCAAAAATAACTATCACTTTGTCTATGTGTGCATGTGCTTATTCTAGATCTAAATTGGTATAGATATGTTATGTGTTTTTCTTTGATGTTAACTTGAATTTATTCAGTTGATAACTTGTATAAGTAGGAGAAGCTTAACCAGATTAATATAAATAATTTCTGCATAAGAATTAAGATTCAAAAATTTCTACATGGCTATGGCATTATATTATTTGATACATGGTCTACTTGAGTGATGGACACCATGGAGGGGGAGGATCTACCAACCGACGATAATGTTTATCATGTACAATATGAGGTGATGATAAACATGGTTAGGTGTTTGGAACCTATGGTTGATTCTTGTGGAGAAATGATGTGAGGACATGCAAAGGTTCTTGGGGAGCCTATCATGCTGGGGGTAGAATGACACATGCTCTTGTACCTTCAGTGGCTAGGGAAACATGTGGTTTGTTGTACTTTGTAACACTTGCAACCAATACCCTAAGTGAAAGCATATTTTCCATACAAATATATTGACAAAATGAAAAAATGATAAGAGAGGGCATACCTGTCGCAACTGAAAAAATGATTTTTTCTGAGGTGTGAATGTGGGAAGCCTCCTTTGGATGTTATGAGGTGTTGATCACTGTGTTTCTTTCAGTTTTTTGAATAATTCGAAAAGGGTAATATATGGACCAATATGGCTTATTTTAGTTCATTTGTGTTGTTTGAGAGTTGTGAGGTTAGATATGAGCCCTTGCTGCCAAGATTTTCTTATCGTTGCGGTCAGCCTGTGTACCCGAGATTCACACCGTTAGTGCCAGGTAGGGCCCTGAATGTCCAAAATTTTATTTTTTTCAATTTTGTCTAGGTGGGGGTCCGTATAAATTAGGTTTGTATTGACTCTTACTTCCTTTTGGCCTTGGTCGCACAGGCGATCACAGTACAAGCACAGAGACTCCACGATAAAATGAGTTGTTCGAAAAAGATTTTACACCTGTCGCAGAATTTACGCGTGATTCTGTGCATATGTCTTTGAGACATATGTGCGATTAGTGCACCTATATGGGAATCATGCACGACGAGAAGCCAAGCCAGTTTTTTTTTTATTTTTTTTATTTTTGATTTGATGTCACTGATGTGATTGATTGGCCTGACCTTGGCATGGATATGGTTGAAGATTCCAATGCACGGAGGTTGTTGGCATAGTGGGGTCTTCTAAAGTTTCTAGAGAATGATCTCCTGAGATTGCGGGATCGCCTACTATGCTTCTTTGTCCAGGAACTTTGCGACCAAATGGTTATGTGCATTGCATAACGCACAGGTTGGCCTTCTCCATGGAGGGCGATTAGGGTGACTATGTGCCCCCCAACTGTCTAATTTTCTATTGACAGGAAGAGAATGGATCTACTTGTCACATCCTCTTGTGTTGTCGAGATTTCCATGGATTCTGTATCTGAGCCGTCTTCTAGGGAGAGGTGCACTATGGCCATGCATAAACTAGTTAACGTTGAACGAATTTGAGGGATATAATGGAAATGACATAATGGGTGATCGCCAGAACATACCTGACATGAATAATGGGATGCCTGTAGGCCGACATAGTATATAGGGCTAATAGGATACCATCACTGAAAAAAATGTAGGGTTGTGCAGTCGGCGACGAAATGATTGCATTCATCACAGAGTGCACAATGTTGGACAAGAGGAGGAGGGAAAAAATGAGGTCTCTCATGTGAATTTCTCACCTCTTGCAGGTATAATATGACCCAAGATTCTTCCCCATATGTCTGCATGGGGGGATCCTCATGGCATGATTATTCTAGGGCATGTAAGGAATCCCTATATTGCGGAATTTCTAGGAAATTATGTGTAATGCCCATTATTGTTGCAGTTAGTGCATGTGTGGTTGGTACGTAATGCTTTTCCTTTATTTTTTGTGGTTGGTTCCATTTTATGGGAATTTGTGGCCGCGGTATTTCTTTCAGAGCTTAGGAGAGGTTTTAATTCATCTAACTCCAGGAAACTATTGATTATATAACCTACAATATCACATAATGCACAAGGTTGCAGTGCCCTTGGTATGCCGGCGTTTTCTATATTTTTCCCTTTTTTGTGGGTTTTCTTGGTCGCTGTAACCAGCGTTGCTACAGGAATCTCTTTAACCGGTGTCACCCCCTAAGGAGGGATGGGGGTTATTCCTATATATGTAATGTCAAGGGCTCCCAACATGGTTGGTGGGACTAGATACCAAAAAGGTATCATGAAAGACATGTTCGGCAATGTTACCATTTCCAAGACTTGCTGTGACACGAAACAAGGTGGAGGGTATAAGAATGGAGTTTGGGAGATGGCGTAGGGTAGAAAAATTGTGCCAGTGACCTTGGTTTCATTACTACTAGTCCCCATCTCCTAGTTTGTTTTGGTTTTTGATGATAACATCATGCACACCGGGGCCCTTGTGATATCATAAAATGATTCTGGTATGACAGGGGGATCTTCTAGGAATGATCCAAGGATAGATGATGGTTTGAACTGGCTAGGGACATATTCTTGGTACCACATGAGTGATTTTTTTGATGTGTCTACATAGGGTAGAATGACATTTTTGGTCATCATGGGTCATTTGTCATGGTATGTTAATTGGTCAACGGTGATGATTCAATCCTCATGGAGGAAAATCATTATCCGGAAAACGAAGGATGTTATGGTATACATGGCATAAATATAACTCTGCCCAAGGAGTATATTGTAGTCAAGCTGAGCGTCCAGGACCTCAATATTTATGAGTAATTTTTTACCGGCCAAGCCAACCAGGACACTCTGATAGAGACTGACAGGAGCAGAAGGGTGTGCGTCATATGCTCTGAGTGTGATGTCAAATGGCTTCAGTTCAGGAGATCCCAACTTCTTCCAAATGCTTTTGGACATGATTCATGTTGATGCACCCTTGTCGATGATACATTGGTGTATAGTGATGTTCTGGACAAACATTGGTATCTAGAATGTGACCAATGAAGGAAGCTTGGGGGTGGATTTATCTAGGTCAAAAGCCATTAGGTGCAAATCGATAGGGTCAGTGGCGCCTAACATGCAAAGTAAGGCTTTCCACTGCTTTGGGCAAGATTGCAGGACCTCTAAAGCTGACATGGTAGCAAAATATTGTGCTAATTCATCCACAATGTTGTAGTTATGGGCCGCTTTGGAGTGGTGTCCTACCTACCTTTTTGGGACCCTTAGCCATCTTTGGCAGGGGTTCAATAGGTAGTTTTGATATAAGTTAACGGTGCGATAGGTGCACTCTTTCTGGCCCCTGACGAGTTAGTGTCTGGAGGGGCTTCATAGCTTCGATTCCTTGTTTGAAAGAATATTTCCTCGCCATTTATATATATTTCGTGGCTATTTTTTCTGGAATCATTTGTGGGTGGTTGTTCCTGTCGGGTAATAAGCACCCTTTGGTGGGGGAAGGGCTCCTGCAATACAACGGTTTGCTCTGTAGGTCCCCCTTGTCCGCAACTATCCTAAATTTTCTTTAGTTTAGGGAGTTTGGCACAGTGATGAGTGTAATGGTCCTACTCACCGAAAATAACACAAGAATTAGGGGAGTTTTGAGGTCTAAAATGGGCCTCCTAAGTAAATTATAAATTAATAGTGCGAATAATAAAATAAAACTTGGTTACAACATCAAATTTTGGAGGGAAAAAAGAAAAACTAATTTTTCACCTCGTATTTTCAACTTATCTCCGTATGGGTTTACTCAAATTTTGAGCAGAAACACTCGTTGGATGCAGAATTTGATTCCGCATCCAAGGAGTATCCATATTGCATACTGTCGATGGACCTTGCTACACAAAAAAATGAGAAATGCATGAAAAATGTGATTGAAAACACATTTTTCGTGTAGCAAGGTCCATCAAAAGTATGCAACATGGGTACTCCTTATATGAGGAATTAAATTTTGCATCCAACGAGTACTCCTACTCGAAATTTGAGTAAACAATTAGGGAGATAAATCTAAAATACGATTTGAAAAAGTAGTTTCATTTTTTATTATTTTTTAATCTTTTTACTTTTCTACTCCAAATCATCCCTCATGGTTAACATCATAATCTTGAATCCTATTGGTTCTTATAAAGTTTATTTTGGCTGTACATTTTTCTTAGGAGGCCCATTTTAGACCTCAAAATTCCCCTAATGAATGGTTTGTTCGCAGATTAGCCCTCTTGTTTTGCCCTTGGGAGCTATTTGGCTCCTAGTTTTGATTTCAGTTGGTGTTGCCCCCAACCCGAGATCGCGAATGGCATTTTTGGTTACTGCCCCCTGTCCAAAATCTCCATTTTGTTTATTTTTCCTTGTAGTGTTAGGAGGATTACTACGATTATCCTGGTCGTAAGACTGGCATGGATAAGCCCGAGAAGGTTGCATGAAGTTCATAGGTGCATTGCTTTGCAATGGTGGGTTTTGTACTAGGGAAAGGAAATATTGGGGTCCCTGTCCCTGGTTTGCATATGGTTGCTGTAGGGGAGATCTTCCATTAGCGTTCCTAGCTGCGTATTGGGTCCCCTACGAGGGAGGGTATGATCCTCCCTTCTGATAGTGGTATGACGATGCCATATTAGTCATATTTTGCAGAGGTGCATGATGACTTTGGCGGTAGCACGGTTGCATGATTTTCTGGTTAGGATCATAAGATTAACCTGGGTATGAGATACTACTGCCTAGGTGACCTTGGGTCAATGACCCTATCAATCCATCTGTAGTATTTGACATGCCTAGAAATTCTTTGTAAGTTTGTAGGCATGAGGTGTTAGGCAGGATGTTGTAAATGTATTTTGACTAGGTGTATTTAAGTTTGAGTTGTTGGGATTTACTAATGGCATCCTCCTCAAAGGTAGGTCCTTGGGTTTCCACATCATCTGAAATCTCTGTTGTGAGAGTCTTCAAAAATAGCTTTATTAAAACTCTATCATCGAGTTTGGATTTTCCCAAACTTTGATGCCGCCGCCATTCATGGAGATGGTCCAATATATGGATATTTGGTGTTTGCCTAAAATGAGAGTAAATCCATTCCTAAATCATGGTAGATGGGTAACTGGAAATATGTGAGGAATGCAGTAGCGAGGACGCTAAAGGCTCCATGTGAAGTAGAAGGCTGCTCCACATACCATTTCGCGGTTGGTCCGGTTAAGGTTCGTTGAAATAGTCTTAGTCTAATAGTATCATCAATAATACTATTGGACTAACACCATAGGTGGAAGGTAATTACATGATTTCCAGGGTCTTCAGCTTGCTTCCCTTTGAATTTTGAAATGTCTGAAGGGAAATTTGTGGGCATGGGGGGAAAATTGGGGTTGTGAACAATGTGATGATTTGTTAGCTTTGATAGATCTAGGATATTTAATAATGCTAGGAAATGTAACTGAGTATTGAGTGCCATTGTGAACTATGGAAACATAGGAATCTGGTTATGTATGGGGGGTGTCTAAGGGATATTACCCTATGACATACCCTGTTGTGTGTTCTGCTAACTCTCCGACGAGGTAGCTCTCCTCTGCTCTCTCAGGGTTGTGGGAGGAGTTGTGTGTGGTGACCCTGTGGGGGTTTTCACGGGTGTGGCGTTGGTGACCCTTGGGGGTTTCCAAATAAATATGCCCCAATAAAATATGAACCAATAAGGGTGGATGTGTTTCTTCTTTGACACCTGAATGGCGAAAGACCTCGCACTCCTCCCTCTAATGGGGGGAGGTCCAAAAGACATCTAGATCGACAAGGTCCTGCTGGGTCCATTATGGTGTAGACTTGGTTTGATTTTGAAAATATTTTTTATTTTCCTTGAGAGGAGAGAGATTATTATCAAAGAAAAATGTGATCGCATACATAAAATAGAGCAAAAAATAAAAGGTATGTTTCTCCTTTATATTAATACTATGTGATCAAACAATAAAAAAATATGGTTTTGGTTGTTTCGTGTATGATATTAAAAAATCCTAGAAGACCTACTCATCCTAACACTCTCAAATGTAACTGGACCTTACGAAGATATCTTCTGATGGGTACTGGGGCTAACGTTCCGAAAGAACTAGCGACGCCTTGCATTAGTAGAAGAATCAACCAAGGTAAAAGTAAGAGGATCTAGTGCTACCTGCACCGTCACCTATAGGGAAGGATGCCCTAAATTTGGCCATTAAAGTATTTTTGTCCCACGTAATCATTTGATTATTGAGCTTCTTGGTATTAAGCTACCAGTAACGAGCACTAGATGGGTCAGGTAGCCCAAAATAGTACCACACGCACTAGGCCTAAGCTTAAACCACTCTGAATCCCATCTCTGTAGCACTCGAGAATTCTATTCCGTAGGCAGATAGATGGATTTTAAGCTCCATAAACAATCAACTTCTATGTTTCAAGAATGTAGAATGACCATGGTGGCTTATTGGATGCCTACCCCCAATGGTCCTAACCTGAACTATAACTTCTTTTGTGGCCCTTGTGGGGAGAATTTAATGAGTTCAATTAACGGTTAGTTTTAAGGAGTCTTAATTTGCTTAAGGTGTGCCTTGATGAAGTGGCAGTAAGAAGAGGACCAAGGTCCTAACTTACTGAAACTTCATGTGTGTAATGAAGTGTACAATCACAATGTTATAATATGTGGATATGCAATTACCCTTGACACTCCCTTCATAAATACACTACGTGTGATTGTTCCATTCAAAAAATAAACAATGTGTGGATAATGGGCCACTTACAAATTTTCCTAGTTATACTAAATGTTGCACTATAGGGAGATGGAAAGCTATCAAAATAAGTTTTCATATGCGTACCCAGGCTCACAAAGAGGTGCAAGGGTGAGCCTGATCATATACTATTTGACTTCTAATAAAATAGTAGAAATTATATAACTAATAAAATGTAGAAATTATATAACTAATATGTTATATTTCTAATATTCTCCTGATCATATACTATTTGACTTCATGCACAATACATAATCTATTCCACCATTGATCATCATATGCGGAAATTAAATCAATTGCATGCACACATTGAAACCATAAAAATTCACACACATTAACATGGTGATTTACGAGAAAGCCTGAAGCTAAAAACCAAAACTATCTATATATAATATATTTCATAGAGATCATGTAACAATCCTCATACAAAGCTTCTCACAAGCTCTAAGTACAATCCAATCGCTACACACTAATCAGGCTAGATCTTGCAAATCCATGCACCGATCTCTGCCACCCGCTAGCCTGCATCTACTGGGCAATCCCTGTTGAATAATGGATCTGAATGAACTCGAATTGATCCAGCCTTTCTCACGTAATCCTCATTGGCATCTCCATCAATGTGTGGTGAAAAATCATGCAACACTATAGTCACAACTAATATTCTACTTGCTCTTTCACCTACATCTCCACTGGTCTCCACTGAAACTGTCCATGCATTGTAGTTAACTGATGTATTCTTTAGTTAATTAATGAGTTAATATTTAGTGAATTAATTAATAATTAATTCACACCACTCTCACTAGTGTATCAACTAGTTAGACTAGATACAACTAGCTCAACTATGTCTAACTGAGTTAAACTGAACAAAAATCCACCAACTACCTCAATAACTCCACCAAACTCTGTCACATGAGTTCTAACTGAAGTCTCCATGCAATAGCTCCACTTAACCCTCAGAATAGCGTAATTCCTTCGATGCCTCCTCTCGAAACATCTATGCACTTAACTCAAGTGCTCCAAGAGAATAAGTTAATGTTTATAGTTCAAATATTAAGAGCTAATAATATTCGACATATCTATTTATAGATCGGCAATATAAAAATAGATTCCGCCCAATATGTCTAAAAATAGAAGTCCATCTATTTTTCCAACTTGAACAACCATCCACAAATAGCATCCTGCAACTCATAGAATATGATCGACATGTCTAAAAATAGACTTGTGCCAAAAATAGCCTACGGGCCCACTTAGTGAAGGCGACTCTTTTCACTAAGTTCATCATCTTGTTGCAATCTCAACAATATTATCAGTTCCGACTTTGAATCACGTCGCGTCTGGCCCTCCATCGCATGGCGCAAATCTTAACTTGTTGCCATAACGGAAATCCTTAAGACTTTGTGATTGCGATGTGCGGTGGCACGATTGCATCATATCGCAAAAAAATTAACTTTGCGGGCGCTTAACTAGAAACTAAAACATATGCGATTTTGCATGTCGCATCACATCCAAAACAAAATACCTTGCAGGCATTTAACGGTAAACACAAACTTCAGTGATTGCGATAAGCGGTGGCGATATTGCATCGCAAATTAAACAACATAACTTGGGGAACTTATCAGAAAATATAAAATTTTGTGGGTTGTGCCTGCAGGAAAAAAGGTAAGTAATGCATTGGGTAAGACTTAAACGTAGAGTTAAGGTTGGGTACTCCTTTGTTTGGATTTTTCATGAACGCCTTCAGAGTTGAAAACTGAAGCTTCGTCCTTCTCTACACAAACATTCAATGAAGTTGTGGGTTGATGCTACTTCTTATTCATGGCGGTTGTTGGGATTTATTTCCAACACTCTCCCTTAATCACAACTGCCGCCATCATTCATTCCTAGACACTTTCAGAGATAAAAAAAACTTATATGTCCTAATGGCTTTGTGAGGATATCAACAAAATGTTACTCTGACCTACAATGTTGCAAAACAATCTCACCATTGTTAACTAGTTCTCTTACAAAATGATATTTTTCATCAATATATTTTATTCTCTTGTGGAAAAAATTATTTTTTGATAATGCAATTATTGAGATGTTATCACAATAACTTGTGGTTCCTTTGTCTTGCTCATGACATAAATCTCTCAGCATTCGTCTCATCCAAACTGCTTGACAGGTTGTTGTTGTTGCTGTTACATATTCAGCTTCTGTTGTTGATAATAAAACAATTGGTTGCTTCTTGGAAGCCCATGAAATGGCTCTCGAGCCTAAATGAAACACATACTTAGATGTGCTCTTTATGTCATCTACACTTCCCACCTAATCACTGTCAGTGTAACCAATCAACTTAAAATTATTAGATGTGGAGTATAGAACACCATACTCCTTTGTTCCATTTACATACCTTAAAATTCTCTTGGTTGCTTGCCAATGTGTCTCCTTTGGTGTTTCCATGAATCTGGATATTAAACTCACTGCATACATAATATCATGCCTAGATGCAGTAAAATACATTAGACTACCAACTATGCTTTTTTGCAATGTCGGATAGGCATTCTTGTTGCAATCTTATTTTCTTAACTTCAACTCCATGACAGTTGGAGTTGTTGCTGCTTTGTTGTTTTGCATGTTAAACCTCTTTAAAAATTCTGCAACATATTTTTCTTATGAAATAAAAATTCCATTTTCATTTTTTTTTACTTCAATGCCCAAAAAATATCTCAATAAACCCAAGTTAGTCATTTCAAATTCACTTTTCATGATTGCTTTAAAATCAGCAATGAGATAAACATCATTGCCTATAAAAATTAAATCATCTACATATAAAACAACAATAAGGATTTTACTGTCATTTTCTTTAATGTAGAGTGTGGGTTCACCATCACACTTGTCAAATCCATTATCCATCAGGTAAACATCAATCCTATTGTACCATGCTCTTGGTGCTTGCTTCAGCCCATAAAGAGTTTTCTTCAACTTACACACTTTGTGTTCTTGGCCTTCTATCTCATAGTCAGGAGGTTGTTCAACATATACCTCCTCTTTCAACACTCCATTCAAGAATGATGACTTCACATCCATTTGATAACCTTCCCACTTCTGTTGTGTTTATATGAACAACACTGTCCTCATTGTCTCCATCCTTGCAACTGGTGCAAAGGTTTCTTTATAGTCTCTTCCTTGTTGCTGCTTGTAGCCTTTCACAAGCCTTTGTATCTTGCCTTTAGCATTGCTTTTGGTCTTATAGACCCATTTCACTCCAATGACCTCTTTACCTTGTGGGAGGTCCACTAACTCCCATGTATCATTCTTTTCTATTGCTCCAATCTCTTCATTCATTTCTTTAATCCATTTTTATTCTTTGACTGCATCTTCGAAATGGATTGGGTCATCAACATGACAAAAAAATGAAAATAAATAATTCAGACCAGCATTATTATCAACTTCTTCTTGCTCATAAATTTCACTCAAATTTATGAATCTTGGTCTTCTTGTATTTGCCGAAGATGTGCCTGGAGTTCCACTTAAACTCGAGGGAGTTGTTGATCCCTATGGTGTGCTTGGAGAAGTAATTTCTTGATTTTGCACTGCTACTCTATTGCTTGCTTGTGGTGTGCTCTGTTGAGCTTGTGTAGGTGGAGAAGGAGCTGCCATTGAAGAATTATTTTATGTAGTCAATTCCTCTTTGTCTTCATGTGAAATACATGTCTTCACATTTACAGTGTTCTCTAAACTTCCATCGCAAGCTTCTTCTTCAATGAATTGAACATATCTGATGATCATTACCTTCTTGGTTGATGGATTATAGAACTTTTAGGCCATGGATTCATCATTGTATCCAACAAATATACACTTCTCCCCCTCGTTGTCCAAATTCTTCCTTAACTGATCCGAGACATATGCATATGTCATACATCCAAATACTCTTATGTGAGTGACAAACTGCTTTGTTCCACTCCATGCTTCTTCTGGGACTCTGTTCATAATAGCTTTGGTTGGACATATATTTAAAATATATGCTGCACAATTGATAGCTTATGCCCAATACTCATTTGGAAAATGCTTTGCCTTCAACAGATTTCTGACCATGTCCATGATGGTCCTATTCTTTCTTTCTGCAACACCGTTTTGCTGTGGTGTATACCTTGTGGTAAACGACTTGTGTATGTCATGCTCCCTGCAGAAACGTAGGAAGTCTTTTGAGATATACTCTTCACCTCTGTCAGTTCTCAACACTTTTATGTAGTGTCGATTTTGCTTCTCAAAAAGAGCTTTGAAGTGCTAGAACTGTTCAAACACTTCAATCTTCTGATTTAGGAAATAAAACCATGTCTTTCTTATGTAATCATCTATAAATGTCAATCCATAATGACTGTCAGCTAATGATGGCATTTTCATTGGTCTACACAAATATGAATGGACAATCTCCAAGGGTGTCTTTGCCCTTATACTCTTTCCTGCTAGAAATGATTCTCTGTGTTGTTTTCCCAAGATGTACCCTTCACATAGGATGTCTGGTTTCTCTGAGTGATAATCCCTTTACCATCCATTTTCTATGGAACAGGTTCAAACCTCCGAAATTGAGATGTTCAAATCTCAAATTCCATAACCAGTTTTCATCTTTCACTTCTTCTTGAAAGACTTCTTGTGTGACTGCTACTACAACACCTCATTCCTTCAAGTCTGATATGATCTTGAGAGGATACATTCTTTTTCTTGTTAGATACACTTCTGAAATAACTCTTTTACTTGGAGGTATGTCCATGATTATACACACATCATTTTTAAAGAACACATTGTAGCCCTTTTCGTGAACTTCCCAATGCTTAGAAGGTTACATTTCATACTAGGGACATAATATACATCTGGTATGAACTTCTTCTCTCCCTTATTTTTCAGTATTCTTACTTTTCCTTTCCCTATGACAGAGACTTTACCATCGGTCCCCGTTGTCTCTTAAAATTTCACATTCTCATCCAGATTGACAAACATTTCTATGTTTCCAGTCATATGGTTACTACAACCTGAATCTAAGAACCATACATCTTTTTGTTTTTCTTGTGCTAAATTACAAGTTAAAAACACATTTCCATGGTTCTGATTTTATTTTTTAAAATTTACACTGGGTCTATTACCCATATCATTTTGTTTCTTTTTACATTCATTAGCATAATGCCAATACTTTTTACAATAATGACAGTGGACTTGAGATTTCTCATACCTCTGTCCTTGTGCTTGATTTTGGCTTGAGCCTTCGCTTGATTTCTGGTTGCTTCCCCTTCCACTTGTGCTTTCAGGGCTGCTTCTTCCACCTCTGTGTGGGCTTCTTATTCTTCCTCAGTAGTCTAATATTCCTAGACCTTTACCTCGACCAAAAGAAATTTGTGTCTTGAATGCATACTCGAATGAGGAGTTCGTTGCTTTGTTCAGTCTATGTTCATGAGACATCAGTGATACACAAATCTCATCCACTGAAAATTGTGAGAGATCCTATGTCTCTTCTATGGCCACTACTATGGCATCAAATCTTGATGTTAGGCTTCTTAAGATTTTCTCCAATATTCTTCTTTTCTCAAGTGTCTCTCCATGAGACCTGATTTGGGTAACCAACCCAATCACATGTGTAAAGAATGAGTCTATGTTATCAGACTCTTTCATACAAAATTTTTCAAAATATCTCCTTAGCATTTGCAATTTTGTTGTATTCACCTTCTGCATGTCTTGATAGGCTGTCTTGAGGATATCCCAAGCCACCTTGGACTTCGTTGCTACTGCAATTCTTGGGAAAATACTCTCATGTACTGCTTGGAAAATATAGAAGAGGGCTTTGGAGTCATTCTTCCTATTATCTTTCAACAAGTCTCTTTCTGCTTGTGTCAAAACATTAAGTGCTACTACATCTGCTGGTTCTGGAAAACCATTTTCCATCAGCTCCCAAATATCTTATGAAGCAAACAGGGCCTTCATTATAATGGCCCAATAATCATAATTTTTACCATTGAACCGTGGTAATTTTGGATTTTTCAGACTTGTGTCTGCTGCTACCATCTTGACTGTGTAAACACAAACTTTCTCACTGCTATAAAAGCTTTATCACTACGGGAGACTTCTGCTTCTACAAACAAACAATCTTACAGCTTCTTTAGTAAAGAGAGCTTGTTATTTTACTGAGAGCCTAGACTTGCTTGATACCATGTTGGAAATATTGAATAAAACAAACACAGAGGAAATGTGTTTCCCCCACAACATAGAGAATGCACAAATTATTGCGTAAATTAAAATTCACAGACACGGACAATGTAAAACACAGGAGCGGAACAAAATTCATTTTTCTATTCCATCACACTATCAAAATGAAACTACATAGGTTTTAATACAAATGGCCAAAGCCTGAAAAACTTAAATTCTATTCAATGCTTGATGGACGGATAACAACCAATCGTCCATTTGCTGTCAAGGCCCATTTCTTCATTAAACGTCGCATAGAGCTGCGTTACTATTTTCACACGAAACAACATACAAAACATAAAAGCCCAGACCTAAAATATTATCGGTTTCAACTTTGAAATCACATCGCGCTCGACCCTCCATCGCATGGCACAAATCTTAACTCGTTGCCATAACGAAAATCCTTAAGATTTTTCTATTGCGATGTGTAGTGGCATGATCTGATCGCATTGCAAAACATTTAAATTTGTGGGCACTTAACTGGAAACTAAAACATATGCAATTGTTCACGTCGCATCGCATCCAAAACAAAATACCTTGCAGGCATTTAACAGTAAACATAAACTTTAGAAATTGCGATACGCGGCTGCGATATCACATCGCAACTTAAACAACACAACTTGTGGAACATATTGGAAAACATAAAATTTTGCGGGTTGCGCCTGCGGGCAAAAAGGTAAGTAATGCTGTGGGCAAGACTTAAACGCAGAGGTAAGGCTAGGTACTCTTTTTTTTTTATTTCGCATGAACACCTTCAGATTTGAAAATTGAAGCTTTGTCTTTCTCTGCACAAACATTCAATGAAGTTGTGGGCTGCTGCCACTTCTTATTCATGGTGGTGGTTGGGGGTTATTTCCAACAAGCTCTCTGGTAAACAATTTTTCCACATTTTTTTACTGTATATGGTAGATTGCCTGTAAAATTTTCCAAAGAAACCTAGATTTAGTTAGAAATATTGTTGCAAAGCACTCTTATAATCTTATTTTAGAGCTTATTACTATCTCATTTAATTTCAACCATCAATTTGTAATAAGTTTAGCTAGATCAGCCACAAAACACTTTGTTCTTGATTTTAGATGTATTTACTATTATATTTGGATCTCCACAACTTTGGTTCATATTAAATAGTATGGTTTATGTTTGATTGAATTCTGGATCCAAAATGTTGAAATTATCTGATTCGATTCATTTATTTTATGGCACTGCACCTACACAATATTATATTTTTAACTTGTTTGAATCTCTAAGTCATTTAGATGTAAGTGACTAGTATTTCTTCCGGAAGATCTTTTTTGTCTGATGCAAGAAGATTGGTAACCATTTCGGCTCCATTTTAAGGTATTTGTGATTATTATTCCATGGCCCGAAACTTTCTTAGCTGGTAATTTTTCCTCTTTTTCTTTAGTGATTACAAGTATGCAGTTTCAAATTTTTGGTGATTTTTTTCATTTTTTAACTGCAAGGAATGTTTAAAAATGCTTTCTTTGATCTCAAAAGAAGGATAATAGCTAGGCCAAATAGATCGTAACAATGGGGCACTCCTCGTCAAAATCATTCAGTACTTGCAATTGGTCCAAAATACTTAATGGTGCCTACAATGATTGAACGGTGTGGGTGGGAAGATAGGCTCCTTCTTCATAGCTTTGATAGTTTTTATTTGATTTATAATGGCAAATAAAAATTTTCTCATATATGTGAAGTTGAACTACAACAGAATCTAGTTTCCAGAACACAGGAGCTCTATATTTGATCGAGTCATTAAGAGTTTCACGGAACTGTGAAACTTGTCCAAATTTGCTATATATTTGATTGACTATTTGAGAGTCTCATGGAGCCGTGAAAGTTCTCCAAATTTCTCATCTATTGGAATTGGCTTTACATATTCCAGAGGATCTGTTCGTCTCTTCTCCAAATTTCTCATCTATTGGAATTGGCGTGAAACTTCTCCAAATTTAGGTATTCCTCTCCAACATCATCATGGCCTGCAGCATTAACACTATTCCAAGAAGGACTCCAGGCTTCTCAACTGGACAGAAGCGCATCTGCAAGAGGATTATTTGTTTGCCAAGGGATATATCGGAGAATCGAACCTTTTACAGAGCCATCTCAGGTTGGTACCCTCCATGTCATCATCGATTTTAAAACTCCAAAGGACCGCAATGATGGGTTATATAAAACGAATTGCATTAAACATTTCATATAAGATGAAGATGTAAACGAGGAGATAAAAAACTGTTTTTAAAAGATGTCTAGATTCAATTAATCTTCTTATAACTTTAATAGCAATATCTCATAATCAGAAAAATCATTTCCCCTTCCAAATCTAGCCTAATCTCGATCTAAATGTAATACAAAAATTTAAAAGATTAAAGAATTAAACCAACACACGTATGGAATATATAATTTCCTTCTTATAGTCATTGTAATTATAGTTTCAAATTTTGTTATTTATATTAAGCTGTGTCAGTTATTTTATGAGAGGGGGAAGAATTGTGCGTCGAATATTCTTTATGCCGTTAGAAGTTTATAAGATATATTTTTAAACAAAACTGTTATAAAATTTAATTTTATCCATACGAACCATTCCTTTGTACGCACTGTCCCAAGTGGGTTTCTTAACCAGTCTATCGCTTTCTTCCTAAATCCCACTGCAAATTTGTAAATCTTCAATTTTTCATTAAAATATTTTAGAGAGTCAGTTTTTGAACCGGAAAGCAATAGTTTTGCTTTTTAAAACTATTCAAAAGTCATACGTTTAGCATGATGTATAAAAAAAATATTTAAGATATATTCTTAAAACGAAAATTAGAAAATTATATTAATAAAAACAGTGAAAATTATATTAATAAAAATAGTGTTGTATGCTGGTATAATATCATGTTTTTATAAAATAAATTGTTTTTATAAGATATACTTATAAAAATAAATAAGTATAGAATTTATACATGTTTATAGATAAAAGTTTTTAAAATATAGTGTTAAAATTTGAGTACTAGAGGATAAGTGGTTTTCTAAGGTTTTGATCTTTGGCCTAGGAAAAAGTGTTCAAATGTATTTATCTTTTTCTCTTAAAGTGACTTTATAAGTGATAAAGTCAAATCTAATTTAAAAGTGACTTTATAAGTGATAAAGTTACAAAGTCTAATTTTAAAGTGACTTTATTAAAGTCAATGTGAAATTAGAAAGTGAAAAAGTAACTATAGGAATAAAAGGCTAAGTGGGTCTTTATTTAAGTTAGGTGAATAAAAAATTAGAGAGTGAGATCTAAATGCACATTTAATCTCAGCCCTAGATCTAAAGCTATTTCAGCTATTGGATTTAGGGATTCCCCAAAGTCACTTAGGGTTGGGTTAAAGGAGGAAAATAAGAGAAAAGGTCATTCATTCTTTTCATGAGCAGATTGAGAGAAGGAGCAAGAGAGAGCAATGAGATTTTCTAAGCAGAGAGAAAGAAAGAGATGCAGCACCTTGGCACACTTATTGAGGCAGCACTTATTTTAGCAAATCCGTACAATGAAATGGGAGCACAGTTTTCAAGGCAAGTGGCACGAAAATCAAGGAAGGGAAGACTGTATTTATTGCTACAAAAAAAAGCACAATTTTTGAGGTCTGTATAGCAGCAAAAGAGGCACAATTTTCGAGGTCCATACAACAAAAAATCCATCATAGAAATTGAGGTCCATACAACAGCAATTTGGCACAATTTTCGAGGCAACCACACTGTTGGTTTTGGCATGCATTCCAGAATCCATACAGTTGTCCTTTGGCACATTTTTTGAGGAGGGTCGTACATCTGTTCTGGCACACTTTTCTACATTGTCCATACAACATATAATCTTGTACTTTTTGCTGTAAATTTTCTTTTTTGTATTGGCACGAATTTCGAAGTGAAGGACAAGCATGAAATTCGAGATAAGTAAGAATTATTGGTTACTGGAATTTTTATTGTGTATTTCATTTCTCTGTAAAATAAACATTCATAAATAAAGAAGAGCTCTCGAACTGGTTTTCCCCAAGAGTTGTAGGGGGTTTTTCCAAGGTCATATTGACCAAAAATCATCGTGTTAATTTTCTGTGTGGCTGAAATATTTTACGGTGTTTTATTTCTGCAATTTCCAGCACTGTGAAATTCCTAAATTTGTGTGTTCAAAAAATTTATTTCATTTATAGAATTTGAATGAATGATTAAATGGGAATGGACATTTAACTTTATGGGAGTGATAAGGTGAAACTGAAAACCAAAGTGGGGTCTAAAATTTCTACATGGTATCAGAGCTTGGGTGGTTGAAAAGTGCAGTTTGGGACAACAAGTGAATGAGTACTATGTTTTATTCATTGATGATCACTCTAGGAAGACCTAAATTTGTTTCTTTAAGACCAAGAGTGAGGTCTTCAAGCAGTTTCAGGAGTTCAGAGCTCTAGTGGAGACTCAGACAGGTCGAAAGATCAAGTCACTTAGGTTGAACAATAGAGCGGAGTATACCCTTGGTGAGTTTGTTGATTATTGTGCAGAGGTAGGCATTAGGAGGGAATTCACAATTCCTTACAACCCACAGTAGAACGGGCTTGCAGAGAGGAAGAACAGATCCATCGTTGGGGTTGCCAAAGCCATGCTACATGATTAGGCGTTACCGTTGTTTTTGTAGGTAGAGGCCTACAACACTGCTGTGTAATTACAGAACAGGCGTCCACATCATGCCTTGGGGCATGTGACTCTAGAGGAGGATTTTTCAAGGAAGAAACCTGATGGTGTTTACTTCCGTATCTTTGGGTGCATTACATACTCCTATATTCCCAAAGAGAAGAGTACCAAGCCAGAGCCCACTGTAGAGAAGGGCATCCTTGCGGGTTACAGTGAGACCTCGAAAGCCTTTTAGATTTATATTCCTGCGAGGAGGAAATTTGTTGTCAAGCGAGATGTGAAGTTTGAGGAGGACAGGGCTTTCAGGAGGTCACGGGAGTTAGAGTGTCTGGATTCATCGAACCCTCAGGAGCAGCTGAGTCAGTCACAGGGATCCGGTGGACAGGGATCATGAGGTACATTGATTACGATGTCAGGTCCATCAGTGAGCAGTGGCTCGCAAAGTCAGATGGGTGGTGCTTCGGGCAGCATGCAGAGCAGTCCGCAGAGGTTTTCACAGGGTAGCCCATTAATGGAAAGTTCACACGTTACTTCAAAATATACAGGCATAGGTTCAGACAAGGTCAGTTGGCAAGACTTCATGAGTTTAGGCTTCTGATGAGGATGAGGATTCTTTCACTCTGGTGGGATAAGTGTGCTCAAGGAAGAGGAAGCCCAAGTGGCTTCAGGACACCTTGAGAGATGCCACATCTGTTGCTGGGCCGAAGAGACAGGTTAGAGAGAGCAGACCACCTGAGTGGTTCTGTAGCTATATGAAATTGGTTGCTAGCATCGTTGACTCCGAGCCTTCTAGCTATGAGGAGGAAACTAGCCAATAGGTCTGGAGAGAGGCTATGCAGGAGGATTATTCTTCTATCATGAAAAATGATGTTTGGGAGGTGGTGCTGAGGCCTGAAGGTAAATCATTGGTTACTTCCATATGGCTTCACAAGATAAAGCATACTGCAGATAGCAACATCAAGAAGTTCAAGGCTAGATTTGTGGCTAGAGGGTTCTCCCAGGTAGAGGGAGTTGACTATGAGGATACCTTCACTCCTGTGGCTCGATATACTTCCATTCGCTCCATTATATCGATAGCAGCAGCGATGGGTTGGAAGATCCACCAGATGGATGTGAAGACTGCATTTCTCAATGGCTTCATATAAGAGGAGGTTTATATTGAGCAGCCGCAGGGCTTTGAGGTGCATGGGAAGGAGTCCCATGTATGAAGATCGAATAAGGCACTCTATGGCCTGAAGCAAGCTCCTAGAGCTCGGTAGTTGATGATTGATACATACTTGCAAGAGTTTGGTTTCACAAAGAGTGATGCAAATCTAAACCTATACTTTATTGTGGTAGGGGAAGAGCCTCTCATTCTGGTGTTGTATGTGGATGACTTGGTCATTACAGGTTCAGAGAGACTCATAGAGGGATGCAAGAGAGATCTTGCTTCAGAGTTGAGGTGAATGACATTGGCTTGATGCATTAATTTTTTGTATTGGAGGTGTGGCAAGAGTAGGGGCATTTCTTCCTAGGAAAGGGGAAGTATATTGTGGACATTCTTAGTAGATTTCACATGGAGGATTGCAAACCCATGTCGACACCTATGATCACTAACTGGAAGAAGCTTCGTGCTTCTGATTCCAAGTTGGTGGATCCTACTTTATATAGACAGCTGATTGGTTTCTTGATGTATTTGGTCAACGCTCGACCATATATATGTTTTGTAGTCAACACAATGAGCGCGTTCATGTGTGAGGCCAAGAGAGTGCACTGGGTTGCTGCAAAACATAGACTTCGTTACTTGCAGGGAACAGTGGATTTTGGTCTGGATTATAGACAGGGAGATGGAGTGAGACTGGCAGGGTACACCGATTCTGATTGGGCAGGTTGTGCTTCTGATAGGAAGAACACTTTAGGGTGTTGTTTTGGGTTGGGTTCGGTAGTTGTGTCGAGGTTCAGCCGTAAGCAACAGTCAGTTGCATTGAGTTTAGCAGAAGCAGAGTACATGGCAGCTAGTTTGGCTAGTTGTGAGGCCATATGGCTTCGCAAGATGTTGTTTGGCTTATTTGGTCAAGCGTTGAGACCTTTAGTGATTTACTATGATAACCAGAGTTACATTAAACTCACGGAGAATATAGTATTTCATGACAGGTCAAAGCATATCCGGATCAAATATCATTTCATCAGAGACTACGTTCAGAAGGGAGTTGTGAAGCTTTTATATATTCCCATAGATGATCAGGTAGTGGACATATTCACCAAAGCCTTACCATGGGGCAAGCATGTCTACTTCAGAGACAAGATGGGGGTGGTGAGGAACACTTTCCTCGGTAAGACGGAGTGTTAAAATTTGGGTACCAGAGGACAAGTGGTTCCCTAAGGCTTTCATCTTTGGCCTAGGGAAAAGTGTCCAAATGTATTTATCTTTTTCTCCTAAAGTGACTTTATAAGTGGTAAGATCAAATCTAATTTAAAAGTGATAAAGTTACGAAGTCTAATTTTAAAGTGACTTTATTAAAGTCAATGTGAAATTAGAAAGTGAAAACGTGACTATAGGAATAAAAGGCTAAGTGGGTCTTTATTTAAGTAGGGTGAATTAAAAATTAGAAAGTGAGTTTTAAATGCACATTTAATCTTAGCCCTAGATCTAAAGCTATCTCAACCATTGGATTTAGGGATTCCCCAAAAGTCACTTAGGGTTTGGTTAAAGGAGGAAAAGAAGAGAAAAAGTCATTCATTCATTTCATTAGAGGATTGAGAGAATGAGCAAGAAAGAGCAAGGATATATTCTGAGCAGAGAGAAAGAAGGAGAGGCAACACATTGGCACACTTACCGGGGCAACATTTATTTCAACAAATCCATACAACAAAACAGGAGCACGATTTTGAAGGCAAGTGGCACGAAAATAGAGGAAGGGAAGACTACATTTATTGTTGCAAAATAGGCACAGTTTTCAAGGTTTATACAAAAACAAAAAAAGGCACAATTTTCGAGGTCCATAAAATAGCGAATTTGGCACAGATATCGAGGTCCAGACAATAGCAGTTTGGCACAGTTTTGGAACTTCAATTTTTCATTAAAATATTATAGGGAGTCAGTTTTGGAACTGGAAAGCAATAGTTTTTCTTTTTAAAACTATTCAAAAGCCATACGTTTAGCATCATGTATAAAAAAAAATATTTGAGATATATTCTTTAAAACGAAAATTAGAAAATTATATTAATAAAAACAGTGTAGTAGGTTTGTATAATATCATGTTTTTATATGATAAATTATTTTTTTAACATATATTTAGAAAAACAAAACAAATAAGTATAGAATTTATACATGTTTATAAGTAAAAAATTTTAGAATATAGTTTAAATGGGTTTAATGGTGAAGAATATGTGTTTTTTCCTAAAAGATTATAGGTTCAAATCATCAAGTGGCATTAATTTTTATTCTTCTATTTCCACTTTAAAATCTTGGTAGACGTCTCTTTGAGTTCTTCCTATCCAAAATTAGCTAAATCCCTTGAATAAGAATCCTTACACAAATGGATGATTATATCTATCTTGGTTGAAACTATGAAAATGGGCATCTCATTACCCTATGCTATTTCCTCATGAGACTATAAAATCCTTCTCACTAATTAGGAGAATTTTGTGGAGTAAAAGACTAGAACCAACTTAGAGGGCACATATGTAACTAGAAACTCAAATAATCCTCTAAATAGTAAATAACAATCATAGGGAAATAAGGCTAGAGACCACAATGCCTAATCCACTTAACAATATTCAGTGGATTAGAAATAAAGTTTTCAAATATAATCTCACTGTTTCAAAATGGAGAAGTGACCCTACCCCAAAGTACCTCTATACCAAAAAAAAATAGAACATTCATACACACAGAGCTTGCAAAATTTTGAACCCACAAATCAAATATAGAGAAATGAAGAAGTTTAGATTTACCAAGGTAACGGTAACGTCACGCCTAGAAAGTTTTACAAAGAAGTCCCAACAACTAGCATTGATCTCCCCATTATGATTCACCATTATCCCACCTCCACTAGGATTTAAAACCATAGCCAATTCAATAATGATATTGTGTACCAAGAAAAATATGTGTAATATTCCCTTTTCTTGATAGGGTCAAAATGGACAAAATTTACCCATGGTATTTAATGTGGTATTTTCCCATGTTATTTGCCTCCCTTTTTGAAGGGAAAAAAATAAAATAATGTTAAAATAAGGTTTCCAGATCTATTGATTATTTAGTTGTTTAGGATCTTACAATGGTATCACGTTGTTCATCCTGCTAGCTTGAGGGTTTTATGCAGGGAACTTCAGTGCGATTTATTCTCACCCTAGTCGACATTTCCATCTTTGGTGGTATTGTTGAGGAAATTTCTATTCTATAAGTCGAGAATCACTCTTTCAACAGAGGCTAAGTAGCATCTTTGTGAGGGATGAGAGCAATTGAAAGAAGAAAAAGTCTTGAGGAGGTCATACATATCCATCACGCAGGAAACTTGTTAGAAAGGTTTCGAAGCTAAGCAGGCCATTTAGATCAATTAGGTGAGGCTGATCCATTAAGGTGTGAACAACAGGTGCACTGGGCAAAGGCCACGCTGAGAGGGCATACTACGTCTCTATTACATGGTTGAAGGTTTTTTTCCTGGAGTAAGCTAACCATTTGACAAAAGGGTTTTTGGGTCTTGCACCCTTGGCGACCGGCGAGGCCCTTCCAGCGAACGAGGGTCCTATGGCCTTCTCCCCGTCCCCGTCCCACAACATTACCGTATAAAGGTTGTCGTTACAGTTTTCAATTGTTGTTTCTGTTTCCCGTTTCCCCTCACGTACACATGGGGGCAACCATGAATGCACAAATTTCCCATGTTCCTTGATCTCCCCATTATGATTCACCATTATCTCACCTCCACCAGGATTTAAAACCATAGCCAATTCAGTAACGATTTTGTGTACCAAGCTAAACATGTGTAATATTCCCTTTTCTTGATAGGGTCAAAATGGAAAAATATTACTCCTATTATTTAATGTGGTATTTTCCCATGGTATTTGCCTCCCATTTTCAAGGGAAAACAATAAAATAAAGTTTCTAGATCTATTGATTATTTAGTTTTTTAGGATGTTACAGTGGTATCAGGTTGTGCATCTTGCTAGCTTAAGGGTTTTATGCAAGGAACTTCAATGGGATTTATTCTCACCTTAGCTGACATTTCCATATTTGGTGGTATTGCTGAAGGAATTTCTATTGTAGAAGTCGAGAAGCACTCTTTCAACAGAGGCTAAGTAGCATCTTTGTGAGGGACAAGAGAAATTTAAGGAAAAAAAGTCTTGAGGAGGTCTTACATGTCCATGACACAGGAAAATTGTTAGAAATATTTCGAAGCTAAGCATGCCATTTAGATCGATTAGGTGAGGCTGATCCATTAAGGTGTGAACAACAGGTGCGTTGGGAGAAGGCCATGCTGAGAGGGCATACTATGTCTCTATTACATGGCTGAGGGGTTTTTTCCTGGAGTAATCTAACCATTCGACGGAAGGGCCTTTGGGTTTTGCGCCCCCAGTGACCGGCGAGGCCCTTCCAGCGAATGAGGGTCCCACAGCCCCCTCCTCATCCCCTTCCCACAATGTTACCGTCTAAATGTTGTCATTATAGCTTTCAACCGCTATTTCTGTTTCCTGTTTCCCCTCACCTAGACATGGGGTCAACCATGAATGCATGGATTTCCCATGTTCCTCAAATTTCCCCTCATTACAAACCCCTGAGCCAGATGAACACTGACCTGCAAACCTTTCGACAAGAAGACACTCACCTAGGTGCCATGAACTATATTGCAATCAATCAAGCTTACTCCCTTGTAAATCTCCTGTAATCGAGAAAGCAGGTCCTCCGTTGTTACTCACTCGACGGAATGAAAGCCCTCGCTCGACAAAAATGGAGTTACTCACTTGATGGGAAACCGATCTGTTTTTTTAAGTGAATGTCTATTCTTTTAAAGTGAGAATGGCTGTGTTTTTTTTAATTTATAATTCCCCATTAAAATTACATTCTCATACCCATTTAATTTTTTGACCACAACTAGAACACAATTTTGCAACCCAAATTATTCAGACCATTTTATAAGTGAGCACAGGTCAAATTGCTAGACAACCATTGAGCCAAATCGCTGGTCAACCATTGTTTCAACTCGCTAGTTAACTATTGCACCAACTCATTAGGTCAGAAAATGGTAAAGCAAGTCAAATGAGAGTTAGTAATTTCAATTCTAGTGCAAAACCCTAAAGAAAATCTCATCTTCTCTAGGTCGGATTTAGATCATTATCTTGTGTAAGGAAAACACATGGACTCCTTTGATCAGATTGCAAAAATCCCTTCAACTAGAATTGGAGATTTGTAGAAATTATACAAACATATGTATATCAATGGATTCAATCTGATCTAACAATGTACTAAATCTATCCACTGAATTGCTTCTACAAATCAATTGTAGAAATTAAACACAATCGTCAATCCCATGAAGCAATGAAAGAATCAAATAAAACCACAACACAGATAATTTCCTAGGGAAAACTTGCTGCTCAAAACCCCTCTATCTTCTATTGTATATTAACCATCGAATCATGAAACAATTACAATGCACTCTTCTCACAAGAGTCTCCTGCACTCTACTAACTGTCTCACACTGTCCTCGACAAAACTGACTAACGCTTAGCCAATTCTCATCCTCTAAACATCCTACCTTTCTTGTGCAATTCCTGATGAATGAAATTCCTATTGTTTGGGAATTTTGGCCTTCCTAAACTGCGCAAGGATCATGGTGACTCCAATGGATTTCTGGTTGCAACAAGCAACCTACTAATCACACAACTGATAGTTAACCTCCCTTTCACCTTTGTCTCAACCGGGTCTCCACTAGAACTGACATGCATGCAACTATTAATAGTAAATCATCAGTTGCATGGCAGATCACTGATTGTGAATTAAATAATATTTAATTCACTTGATCTCTCACTAGTGCAACAAACAGTTACAACTAGTTCAACTCACTCTAACTCACATAACTCAGTTAACTGATTACACATGCATTAAACTAATGCGCCTACTGCAATTCGAACTCCATAACTAATAGAATTACTCGGCATGCCTCACCAACCATCCTCAACTCGAAATACATGAGCTAAATAAGTTTATCACACTCAATTAACTATTACAAGTGATCATGATATAAGATTACATTTTATTGTCCATTTTAATCAAGGGAAAATTAAAATAGACACTACACCAAATTGGTCCCACACTAGTGTAGGTGCTACTAGTACCTATTGGTCCCACACTAGTGTAGGTGCTGCAATTTCTTGTTGGACTTCAACAAGAATTTATTAGAGGAGATGAAATGAACCCAGATGCTCCATGTTATTTCACCCAAGTACAAAATAAATTCCAAGGCTCAAGGCCTACTTCTTCATTGCTATATGATGTGTAAGTTTTTTTAGAGATCCATTGTATATATGTTGATATTAATAATGCTCCATCAATTTTCATGGATTCATATTTATTTAGTTTTAAATATTTTTTATCCATCTATGCTTGTTCATATGGCCCCTATGATAGAAGGGGACACGATGAAATGAATCAAAGATACTCATTTGTGAAAAAGAGGGGATGCCAATGCCATTTCATTGTAAAAATTATGGTTCAAATACCTGAGATTGCGATAATAACATATAACATGTATCAGCATGTAGTTAGCCAAGGATGGCCTTGTAATGGCCAATAGGACGCCTTGGGTCATGCAAGGGTGCTGCATCAACCAAATTTATCAAGGGACGTGGTTTCCTATGTAAAGAATTGTTTCTTCTTGGAAGTGCCAGTTGACTTGGTTTGCAAAATGCATGTTAAAAAATATATTGACGTGAATGTTGCAGCTCGAGATAGGGATTTATTTTTGTTTACGAAATATGTTTTTAACATATATAATCGTGTAATGAAATGAAATTATCAGTTGCATAAGAACATAAAAATGAGTGTGAACCTTTGGTATATGAAACACCTAGATGATTTTTTCTTTTATCAAAAGCCCAATGGTGGAGATGTCCCTTTTATATTTGGAATTTAGAAGAAGTGGATGTTGGAGACCATGGTGAAGCTGTCGAATAATAGCCTAGTAGCCATGGATTCAACATTCAACACGAATAAGTATGGGGTGAGTGTATTAAGAATGAATGATCTAGTACAATAATTTGATTAATAATGATTGATGAGATGAATTTGACTTCATATATTTTTTGAATGTGATTGTATCAATTGTATACACTCACGGTGTTTGATGAGCAACAAAGTGGGGTTCCAGTTGCATGGGTGTCGGCATCACATAATAGATCACAAGACATTCACTATGGTTGGAGCTGCTCATGCATAGGTGTCACCAAGTTGATAATAGTTGGAAAGTTAATGCTTTCATGGTTGATGATGCATTGGCTGAAATTGATGCTTTAAGGTAACTTCAATCTTCTTATTTTACAGTACAAGTTGTATTTATTACAAAAATAACATGCTTGAAATGAATTGAAAGTGGAAGGAGAATCACAAGGTGCAATGCTATCTTGTGTGTTTGGCACGTATGTAGAGCATGGCTAAAAAATTTGAATCAATTGGCCAGTAGTCCAGAAATATAAAAAGAAATGTTTAGTGATTTGGGTTTAATTATGAATTATTGTTCCAGTGTTAAAGTGAGCAATGCAACTAATGATTTCTTCAAAAAAAAATTATAATTGGGAGAAGTTCGTAGACTATTTCCAGAAGAATTGGGTTGTTGGTGACAAGATTTGTAAGTTGAAAAAATCTAAGTTACATTTCTCTTTTTGATTTTCATATTGATGAAATATCTTCATCAAGCCAACTTTTATGCAATTAGGCATGTGGGTCAAAGGTTGTCGGGATTTTCCGCGTGAAAATCAGGAGAGAAACAATGTTGTGGAGTCATATCACGGTTACCTAAAGACAAAATTTCTATCTGATAGAAGAAATAAATGTTCTCGTAGGATGGATTGGTTGATATATGTTCTTCTAACAAATGTTGAACCCTATTATCGGTTTAAGGAAATTCTAAAAAAGGAAGGATTTTTAAATAATTACAAGAAAGAGAACAGTTGGAATCATCAACAGAAAAAGCAAAAATAATTTGAGATAGTGATTGCATCCCTCATGAGAAAATGTCTCATGATTTTTGGGTGAGGAGTCAATCTAAACTTAATAAGAAATATCTTGTCACTTGTTATTGAACAAATTTCATAACTTGTGATTTCCCAAGGTCTATTCGTGGAAACATATGAAAGCATGCCATAAAGGTGGGTTGGTTGTGTTCCCGTTCAATGGATTCAAACCAATTACAAAATCATCAAAGAACAACTGATTCATATAATGACCCTCCTGAAATAAATATAGAGGCAATATCGTATCTTCCTGAAGATGCAAACACATCTGCCATGGATAGTCACAATGTTGATGTAAATGTTGAACAATTTGAGATGGCCAAGGAGGATTTATTTGGCTACTTAGACCTGGTTCGAAAAAGTCCTCCTACTACTTTGGCCAAGATTGAATAGTTGATTTCTTTGTCTAAAAATTGTCAGATGACACCAACAATCTTCATATTGTGGATTATGAATTCACATGTGGGTTGGGTGCTTTTGAGTTATCTTTGAAGAGGAGTAAGAGTTTCCTAAGCCCCAAAAAGAGAAGAAAAAGAAGGAAACAAAATGCAAGATTGGAAATTGACTTGAATATCTTGGCAGATGAAGATGAAACATTTGAGTTTAAACAACTCAACAAGAAAGGTCGCCCTTGCTCCAATAATGAATGATTTTCTAGGTTTCTTGTACACGATTTTTTTTTTCAATTTGATTTTAATATTAATTCATGTATTAGATGTATTTTATGTATTCTTGTTTTGTTGACTATGTCCATGTATGTTTGATAGGTGGTGAGGATATGTTTGGTGATTTGTCTAATTTGATGGAATTTTCATTTAAGGTGATTAAATAATTCCATGCATTTACACTCAGTCTTTCAATACATTGATTGTTTTGTAAGTAATGGAAGATAGCTTTCAAGTGGTTTTGCACACTTGCATATATCGGTGTCTACAAAATATTTTGATATATAAATTCAAAAAAAAAAAATGGAAATGTAACAAAATTATTCAATGAAATTGTAACTAAACATGTCAAACACAATTTTACCAATTTGGTACAACTACTTAATACGACTGGTGATATATTATTGGAGAATAATGTATATTAAAACATCAAATATAATTTATATTTTTACTATGATTTGCCGCAACAGTGAGCCAATGTGTTAGCAACGGTGACCTAGTGTGTCAACAATGGTGACCCAGTGTGTCAGCAACGGTGAGCCAATGTGTTAGCAACAATGAGTTAGTGTGTTAAGAATGATGAGCCAGTGTGTCAGCAACGATGAGCCAGTGTGTCAATCTGAATCTATGGATGAAGGGGGAATTTCATGAAGATTGTTGATACAATAATCACTATGTCCTGCTTCACTAGGAAGAATATACCCTCCTATCTCCATAATTACATTCTAGGATTCACACTCTTATTTTTTATTCAAGGTATATTTATTTTTATATATCCTTGTTGGAAGCCAACTCATTGGATAGTGAATCTAAGACCTATCCAGTTATTCCCACATTATCCCATGGAAATAATATACTAAGAAACCCTTGTTAAGGTTGTCTTTAATTTTAGTTAGTTAAATGGATCTTTATTTCGGGATTGTTTTCCCGAGGCATCCCACCTTGCTTTACATCATGCCTGTGCGAGAATTTACAATGATTGAATCTGGTCAGTGAAATATGCAATGGTCTTCTACCTGTTCTTGGCGATATTCTCTGCTACCTCTCGAAAAATTGGTGGAATTTTAATGTTCTTCTATCACATCTATTTTTGATGTTCTCCTCTAACCCACAAAAGGCTCTCGAAATTATGCAAATAAACTTTAAGAGCATCCAACCAACTGGCCTGATTTCTCAAATATGATACAAAGGCTCTCAATTGTACATCCCCTATAGCATGGTTGGGATTCCATTTTTTATTAAGAGGTACAAAAAAATTATATTGGTATAGTTCATAGAGAAAATCTTTATCTGGATTCTTGCAGGCCATATATGCCTCCATGAAACCAATAGCGTTTCCAACCTGGAGAGGCCTATTTTCGATATTAACATTCTTTTTAAATATCAACAATTTTTCTGTCAAGTACATGTTGTAATTGGTAGGAGGAACCCTAAAACTAAGCACACCATCCATTATATGTCCGAGTTCTTGCTTATCATTCTCCAACTTGCTCACCTTCCTTTCCAGCTCATCCACTCTTTTTTTATGTTTTTGTAAAACTTTGTTTTTATATTCTTCTCATCTCTTGCAAAGGTCACGAAGTGATTTTTTGTGCCAATTGTGAGGTATTAGGTGTCCCTTATATCGGAATTTACACAGATCTAATTTATCCTTTGGTTCCTCATCCTCTGTTTGCACAACAATGTCTTTGGTCAGTTTGACCTCTGGTTCCTCATCCTTTGTTAGTTTCATATCTGGTTGTTGTTCCTATGTTTTTACAACCGTTTATTTTTTTAGTTTCATATGTGTTTCCTGTTCCTCTGTATCGACGACTGTGATTTTGGTATGGTCCTCTGTTTGCACAACAATGTCATCAGTATTTTTTTTTCCAAGGGGTATATTTTGTTGGACCCCTGGAGAAGGAATGTCTATGACATCAATCGGTATGGACTCTGCAACTTGGGCCAAACAATCTAATCTATCAAAAGTTTCTTTTTTTCTAAGCTCATTTGTTAAGGTTTTAAATTTGATCTGTAATTTTCTATTTTTCATCTAGAGAATCCTATTCTTCCTTAATAATGAAATGTTGAGGAAGATTTTTATGGGTACTTACTTTTACAACATGTTTCTTTGTCAATTCTGGTGGTGCAGTTGGTTGATCCTTGTTATCATCCCCATGCAATTATGGTTGTGCAGTTGGTTGGCCCTGCTCATTTTCACCATACAATTTTGGTGGTGTAGTTCGCTGGTACTCCTCATCATCTCCATAAAAAATTTGAATTGAGGCAAGGCCTTCTAAGGGGTACCATTCAGCTAGTCCATCTATGTAATCATAGTCAGATTCAAGAGAGGGAAGCTTATAAACTTGTTTTTATATGTCAGTAAGGTGGCCTAATCCTTGTTCCTTTAATCCTTGTTGCATGCATCCTTGGTCCACAACTCCTTCAATCAATACATCCTGTGGATACTCTTTCTCTTGCTCTTGTTCTTGTTCAGCTGTTGTCTCTTCTGGTAGTTCTTCTGTAACAACAGGGAGGGTTTCAGGAACTGGAGCAAGAAGACCTCTCTTTCTCATGTTCTTCTTGGATTTTGGCACTACTGCTAGGGCGTTTCCTGTATTCTCTCAATATTCTAGTCGCAGGTTAACTCCCCAATATTTATACTTCATCATCATCATCTTGGTCATCTCCGTTCTGTGTAGATTTAGCAGTAGAAACCTTAGAAACCCTCGTATTTTGAACACTGGGTGGCTCGGTTTCCATATGGAAAGGTTTTGTGGGAATTTCTGCAGGTGGGAGGTCATGGGGAAGAGTTGCAGGTGGGAGGTCATGGGGCGGAGTTGCAATTGGGGGGTCATGGGGCAGAGTTGCAGCTGGGGGTCATGGGGCAGAGTTGCACCTGCCACGAAATCCCCTGGTGGAGTGGCAGCTTCAACATGCAATAGCCTTCCAACTATTTCATCCCAAGTTCTCCCTTCTCTTTACAGTGCAAAAAACACCAAAATTTTAACAAGGCAATGGTGGGACATGATTTCGAGCGACCACTTTGATTTCTGCACTCCTCAGGCCATTTGGTCTATGTTTTTTCAAGAAAGAAAGGCATGTTAACCAACGTTCCATGACACAAGTGGTCTAACAAGCGGAGATGCTCGTAATAAATAATGGCATACCTTCCTTCACAAGTGAAAAATCTCTGGACAAGGAATGCAACATCCTTCCAGGGTTGTGGTAATGACTTCCTATCATATCATGTGCCTCTCTTGATCAATTTTTCACCTACCTCAAGGAATTTTCACAAAACATCAGGTTGGGGTTTTCGGGGCACAAACCACTTTTCTCACGTCTGGGGTAACCCTGCAACTTCCGCAATCACTTCTTCTGTCGCATGCACCACTGTCCCTGCTACCTCCGATATACCCTCCCTATAATGCATGGAAAATTCTAGGGCTATGCCATCGTCATACCAATGAAACCTACGAATATAATCTATCCAACCGATCTGTTCAAAAAACTTTTTAACACATGGAAATATGTGTATCAATTCTTCGGCACTTTCTTTGTGTACCCTTGCACCTCCCATATTTAGTCAGAGTTCAGAGTGGCTATGGTTTTTTTTTTCTTTGCAATAGTTCAAATGTGGGACAATGGTGCAATGGAAGAGTTGGGGTAATGAGTCTAGTAATATCACGACTCGTCGACTAAGGTGGTGACAATATGTAGTCAGGTGGTGCTACAATGACTGCCTCCCATTTGACACTGACAGTTCATTTTTTTCGTGGTCAGGGGAGATTTCCATTACCGTTGTACATAGTCAAAGATTCCCCTTGTACCCAGTCAGGAGTTGCCACAACGGTGTCCACTGGAATGGGAGGGCGAGTATCCATGTGAGGGCCCAAATTTTCCATCATAATAATGCAACTTTGTGGGCCCATGCACCATTACACTGACTCCTTAAACTACTTGCCTTAAAACGTATTAGTTACAATTTATTAGTTATCCTTTAATTCATATTATAATTTTGCATGATTATCAAGTTAACTTCCTTGATTTGTAGGTTGTTCATATTATTTTCATTATTTGTAGGCTTAGTTGTTGTTGTTGTCATGTATGTTAGAACGTGCTTCAATTCAAATCACCTGATCTTGTGGCTGTATATGTTGATAATGGAGTTAAGAAAACATTCCTTACAACCAAGTGAATCAAATCACCTGATCACAATTCTTCCCCTTAAATGAGGTTGGAGCTATGGATTGGAAAAATGAAATAAATCACAGTTGCATTTTGCATTTAACCATGTATAAAGGGAAAATAATGATTTATCTATAAGCTATCTTGGTTGGCTTGTAACCAAGGGTATCTCACATTAATTTTTGTTGAAGGGGCTTCTTTAAGAATTCGAGTTCACTTTTATTATAGACTTGTACTTGGAATCCTCTATTTGATAATCAAAATATCTTTTATTTTTTTGTTCAATTTTGGGTTCTGTTTAAGGTGATCTCAATTGATAAAATAACATTTGTAAAATGAATTAGTGATTCTTCCCCCACCCTTCTCATTATTTCCAACAGATAGACAAAATCGAACTGTAATAGTATTGATTGAAAAATGCATTTTCACATACATGTACCAAAAACTACCAAAAATTAAGGTGAGCTCGCCCATAACAAAAAATAGCTCATATATATACCTCAAAAATTGACATAATAGTTGTTTATGCTGCTAAAATCTATCACAATAAATAAGAATTGCATAATAGGACTCCCACCATAGTAACCCCAATAAAAAACACAAGAACAATAAATTCATTAACAAACCTCTTATATCGAGGCCTATCAATTAAAATTGGTGGAGCACATGATGGATCCTCCACATATCTTCCACATCCACGTCCAATAGATGTTGCTTGAATGAGTATATCATCAAAAAACCTTTGGACATCTCATCGGTAAATGATGTTAAAACTAATAAATTGTGCAACAATATTTTTTTCTTCTTGGTGGAGGGGTTTCAAAGTATGTTTTCTCACTTGTTAAACGCCAATAATTTGATTGTTAATCAACTCTAAATTAGTGTAAGTGATAATTTCACTTGCACCATAACTCTTAACTACTCTAAGCCCATAAACCAGAGCAATATAACAGGCTTCGTTATTTGTGGTTCTCCTTGGAATCCCTTTAGTATTTTGGAAGACTTGGCTAAGTGCAAGTCATTATGAAGCACAAATTTGTTCATGAAAAACCTGGGTTTGGATGGCACCAAACCTGGATGATGAGCATCCAATTTTGCACCAGTTGCAAAAGAGGTAAACAATTAAATGAAAAAAATGATTTAATAAAATATAATGTACATCTTGGTTGCAAAAAATGTTTTTTTAACTCCACAAATTTTTTATATAACCACAAATATAATATATATATATATATAATAACTAAAGTCTCCACATAATTTATTGACATAACAATGACGAAAACTCACTGTAACAGTGGTGGAAATTCCTTGTTACAGTGGCGACAACTCCCTGTAAAAGTGAATTGCTGCCACTATTACAATGGCGACAACTCCTTGTAAAAGTGAATTGCTGCCACTATAAAAGTGGGGGAAACTCCCTGCAAAAGCGAATTGTTTCCACTATAACAGTGGTGACAACTCCCTGTTACAGTGGTGGCAACTCCCTGTGAAAGTGAATTGCTACCACTGTAATAGTGAGTACTAGAACTACAAATATCATGAGAATCTTGGTTGAAAAAGATTCATATAGCCACAAATTCAATTATTTAAAGAAAGAATTCACTTAATTTAAAATGATCAAAAGGAAACATTCACTTTCTACATCCTAAAAATCAATGCAATATCTAGGATCCCGACAACTTGTAAATTGGATGATAAAATTCTTAAACATTTTGAATAAATATGATAATAATGCTTCATAAGAATTCATGTATCCCAAAGAATTTGTCATTGTCCCAGCTCCATTTAAAGAATAGGATTTTTAAGTGCTTTGCTGACCTGCAATTTATGGGCTTACTGGGACTTACATAGGCGCTCTAACATGGAGAACTTTTTAATATAAAATATAGAATTTGAAAATATAATATTTTTAAATGTTTAAAATCATATGTTTTCAAATAATAAATTTTAGTATTTAATTGTATAATTATAATTTGAACATTATTCATAAAGAAAGAAGTTTAATATATGTAAAAATGTAAAAAGATGTGAATTACAAATAATAAACTATTATGAATTTAGAAAATTAGATAAAGAAGAAAATGCTAATATTGAGATGAGTTTTCATTTTGTGATTTATTATTTATCTCCATTTTATTATTTTATTGTTATAATATTTAAATGAAGTGTATTTTTTTCTTATATTAATTTTAGTGTATATCAAAACACTCTCAAATTTTGATGATGTTATTGAAAATTGAATAATGGACTGTACAAAGTTTTTATTAAAATTAATTATATTTTATAATTTTATAATAAAAAATATATTTTTATCAACAACCTATATATTCATCTTTAGTTTTATACTATAAATGTTTATCCTCCAATTAACCTGGTTTGATATTCACATGTCTTAATCCTCCAATTTGTAAGGTTGGGTACTCAATTAATACATTCATACTTTATGAGTTGCCAACCAAACTTGGGAACTAAGACATTGGGTTTAAAATAATATGCGGCCCTTCATTCTTTTTACTAATATAAAAATAAATGGATTTGATAAAAAAAAAGTGGGCTTATCAATTAAGCATTTGTAATTTTCTAAATAATTATATATTTGAATTGGAATTGTACCCTTATTGCCATTAAGTTCTCTCACAAACAAATATTTCTAACATTAGTTTGATGTTTAATTAATAATTTTCACATTAATTTGTTGTTTAATTAGGTTATAAACTTAGGGGCCGAAAGTGTTTGGATTTTTCATACTTAGGTTTAACATCTAAGCATTTGTAATTTTCTAGATGATCTTACATTTGAATTGGAATTGTACCCTTATTGACATTTATTTCTCTCACTAACAAATATGTCTCATGCTAATTTTTTGTTTAATTAGGTAAGATGTCTCACATTAATTTGTTGTTTAATGAGGTGACTTAATCTTTCAGAAGCTTTCTATCTAAATTCACCACATAATTCACTGACATAATAGTGGTGGGAACTCTGGTGGCAGCTCCCTGCTACAGTAGTGGAAACTCACTGTAAAAGTGAATTACTGCCACTGTAACACTGAGTAATAGAACCACAAATCTTGAAGAGATGTAAGAAAAAGAGTTGAAGCTACATTGCAGTTACCGTTGCAGAAGGTTAGGTTGTACATTTCTTTGTAAATAGTGCTTGTATAATGTTAGTGTACAATATGGTGCTTTCATTTCAACTTTCATGCATATGTTTTGAGCTCACTTTTCATTATAGTTGTTGTGCAATGATTTTTTCCACAGAAAAAAATCAAACTTTCTATTAGATAGATAGTTTCAGAACATATGCAGAGCATTTCAAAACAAAGCCATTCCTTTTTCTCAAAAGGAAATGGTAACCAAGCTGCTTATACACCAGAGATGCATAGCAACCAGCAGAAACAAACTCCAAAAGAAACCACAAAACAGTCATCAGTGCATCTCTTTTAGCTCATCACCTCTCGGTGAAGGAAGTGAGAGCAGAAAGAGAAGAAAACACTGAAAAACCCATGACTTCACTATCACAAAGAAGGGCTGGCAGTAGGAACTATCCCAACCCCTGAAAAGTATATCAGATATAACCAAAAAGGGAGCCCAGAGCCTCCTTACATAAGGAAAACAACTCTGGGCTCTAATAGTAGCTGTTTAAGAGTTTTTTAAGGAAAATATGTACAAAAACAGAAGTAAAATAACAGTGGATTAAGTAAAAGAAGGCTGTTCCTGAGCATGAACAGCCCCATCCAGCATCTCAGTTACTGTCTAGGTCCCCATATCAAGCTGAGCACCTTCTTTAGAAAATATATCTGCTTCCTGGTTCCTTTCCCTGTAAATGTGAACAACAGATATCTCAGAGAAAAAGCATTTAAGACGACGGATCTCCTTAAGCAAAGGTAACAATATAAAATTTCTGCACTGCTGAGTCCCATTGAACCAAGTCACAACATTCCTAGAATCACCAAAAATTTGAATGTGTTTCATATTTTTAGATATCAACCAACAAAGAAGCAAGTGAAGGGCTTTGAGCTCGGTGAAATTATTAGATCCTTGCCCAAGGCCTACTGAAGCATGAAGGGAGTTATCATGAGAAAGATGGATGACAAGACCAGCGCCACAAAGATCATTATCACCAGAGGCCCCATCCAAATAAGCCCATGGAACTAATTCATTGATAATCTCAGGCTGTAAATTGCGAGAGGAGCCTGTATCAGGTGGAGTAGGAATGCTGTCAAAAATAGCTGCTCCTTCTGCTGCCAGCCTGGCTAAAGGAAAAAGAGACTCATTGAAGATCACCTTATTGCACGCGATCCAGGTTCCCCAAGCAATAAGAAGAGGAAAAGCCCTGACTTTGTCATTTGCAGCCTCCTGCCACCAGTGTTTCCAAGCCTGAGAAAGATCCTCACCATGCCACCTCAAAGGGATATTGGTCAATCTCAAAGTTTCAGCCCAAAGGCTGGAGTTAAAAGGGCAGAAAAGGAAGAGGTGCTATATGTTTTCTTCAGCAGACTTGCACAGAGAACACCTACTCGGCTCCTATTTCCCTCTCTTTTGAAGAAAATCCCACGTAGGCACCTTATTACTGAGGAGACACCAGAAAAAAAGTCTGGTCTTGGCTGGGCATTTCAGTTTCCAGAGAGGTTTGGACCACCAGCTTGGGACTCCCCACCCTTCTTGCGTCATTAGCCATTTGTAACCAAACTTGGGGGAGTATAAGCCTGACTGCACATAGACCCAACACAGTTCATCGGGAGAATCCGAGATTCTGACAGAGGAAGAAGATAAATCTGCAACATAACGATTCCAATCATCCATCCACCTGTCATCTAAATGCAAATATGTTCCTGATAGCCAGCCTTGTTTTACAAGGGAAGTAGTTCTGGGGTCAACTACCTGATTCAAAGTGAAAACTCCTCCTTCATTAATAAAATTTACCAGGGCCGGAGGAAGAGAGAAGTTAACAGAGAAACCAACCCAAGGGTCGCATCCAACACGTACTTGAGATCCATCTCCTACCTGCCAAGCTAGCCCTCTTTCAATAGTCTGAACCGACATCACAACTGCTTTCCAAACAATAGAGGCGTTTTTAGAGGATTTCACTGGGGAGCGGATCCAATCCAGTACAAAACCTTGAGTAATATATTTACGTTTGATGACCGAGGCCCATAGAGAGTCAGAAGAAATCAAACGCCATGCTAGTTTGGCTGCCAGTGATTTTGCAAAAGAGAACAAATTTTTAATTCCCCAACCTCCCCATTCTTTTGGTTTCGAAATTTTATCCCAAGAAACCTAGGGGCTGACTGTGTCCTGTTTTGATCTTGACCAGAGGAAATTCCTGCATAATTTATCAATAGAGAACAAGATACCTTTTGGAACCCAGGAAAGACTGGCCCAGTAGACTGGAATAGCCATCAGAACAGACTTAATTAAGACCAGACGACCTGCCCTCGAAAGCCATTTGAAGCTCCAGTGATTTAGCCTTTTTTCAACCTTGGCTAATAACCATTTCCAGTCCCGGATTCTGTATGAATCAGGTTTAAGAAGAAAACCCAAGTATTTAAAATTTTCCTGCAAAGAACGAACTGCAAAATTCAGAAATCTTCTAACTCGTCCTATCTCATCATCAGAAAGGCCAGAAGGAATAATCGTCGATTTTTGAAAGTTTATTTGAAGTCTGGTTGCTTTAAGGAAGAGGTCCAGCAGGAGCTTTAGAGCACGGCAGTCCTCTATACTTCCATTCACAAAAAGCAAAATGTCATCTACGAACAGCAAATGGGTAATCCAGAGGTTCGGGATCACTTCAATACCTTTGATAATGCCCAATCTCTTATCTTTGTGTATCAAGAGGCTTAAACCTTCAGCAGCCAGCAGAAAAAGAAGGGGCGAAAGTGGGCAGCCCTGCCTTAGGCCACGTTCTGGAGAAAAAAAAGAGGTAGCAGCACCATTTATTAGAAGAGCAATAGCAGTAGAAGAAATACAGCTCATTATCCATCTGACAAAGTCAAATCTGAATCCTATATGCGTGAGTAAGAGCCTCAAATACAACCAGCTGAACCTATCGTAAGCTTTAGACAAATCAAGCTTGACAATGACCCCTTTCTTGCCACTTCTCTTCAAACTATGAAGGGATTCTTGAGCAACACCTACAGCTTCATGGATCTGCCTACCATTAAGAAAACCAAACTGTTCCGGGGAAATATGGCTGGAAAGAAAAGGTTTAATTCTGGAAGCTATGACTTTCGAGATGATTTTATATACACAAGTGTAGAGAGAGATAGGTCGGAAGTCAACAAAGGAGCTAGGATTATCAGATTTCGGAATCAAGGCGAGAAAGGTGGAATTGAAAGGGGGAAAGACTTGTCCCAAGACTCTAGATTCCTCAACAACAACAGCAAGTTCGTCACCAAGCGCATCAAAGAAATGCATGAAGAATTCAACAGTCCAGCTATCTGGCCCTGGGCTTTTGTCCCTTTGCATTCCTTTGAGGATATCCTCAATCTCCTGTTTGGAAACAGGAGCCATAATTGCTTCATTTTCTTCCTCCTCAATGAACATTGGAAACAGTTGCGCCACTCTTATTAAATCTGCAATAGACGCTTCAGCTGGAGCTTTAAAAAGATCTTTAAAATAGGTGATACCCAGGGATGCCAGATCCTCGAAAGAGGAAGCCATATCACCATTTCCTTTGGGGATTTCCCAGATAGTATTAGCCATCTTCCGGCCTTTGGCATAGTTATGAAAGAATTTGGTATTCTCATCACCCGCTTGGAGCCATATCGCTATACTTTTCAACCTCCAGCTTTCTTCCCGGATCTGAAGAATGGTTCTCCTAGAGGCTTCTAGATCCTTGATTTTGTTCTGTGAGTCCATAGAGACATATCCTCCCCCTTCCGGATCTTCCAACCGAGAAATCTCAGCATTTACCCTTTTAAGCTCCTCTTCCTCCTTCTCCTTTTTCTTTGCAGCCCAAGATTTTGTAGTTGCTTTCATCTTCTGCAGATTCTTCCAAAAAAGGGCACTCCTTGAAGAATCAGATCTGAAAGAATCTTTTTCCCAAGTTGAAAAAAACAGATCCTGATACGAATCATCCTTGAGCCAGGTTGGGTTAAAACGAAAAGGCATCCCAGGTTTATTTCCAGCACCTTTGACTTCTAGGAGGATGAGAAAGTGGTCTGAAATACCACCTTCTCCAACCCAATGGCGATAGTCCATGATTTTCTCTATCAAGGACTCATTTAAAAGAAAATGGTCTAATTTATTTCCCACCCAGTCCGACCCGAGCCTTCTATTTCTCCAATTCGGTTTCAGCTTCAAAGGGGGCATGTCCACCAGATGAGAAAGAGCAATGTGGTTTTTAAAAAACTCAGTTAACGGGTCTGGTCTGGCCAAGTCACCCCAAGACTCCGCTTCCCCCAGAGAGAAATTCAAGTCTCCTTCGATAATAAGATTAGGGTGAGCTATCTAAGAAGAACGAAAGACAGAAGACCAAAAACGCTCCCTATCCACGCAGGGGCCGTAAATGTTCAGGAGTAACAAAGAAAGGTTGAGCTCACTTGAGAACAGTTCCAATGCCCGCATACACAAGGACCCCCAAGAAGAAAAAAAGTTCAATTTCTTAGGATTGAAACCAGAGACCACACCCCCAGATCTCCCAATAGCATCAAGTTCATAAAAAGACCATCTAGGAAACATTTTAGAGAAAATACCAACAACCTCCTCCTCTTTACTCAGAGTTTCTTGGAGCAAAATAATATCAGGTTTCTGCGATCGCACAAGTTCTTTGAATGCTAGCTTTTTTGGCTGGCTAGCTAAGCCTCTGCAGTTGAAGGAAAGAACAATCATGGCACATCTCCTGGGGGTGGCCGCTCTGCTCTAAGCACCCCAGTGAGAGACATCTGCTTACCATCAGCTATATCCACAACTGCTTTTGACTGTGCTAAGGAGAGGTTGGATTTCTGACCTCGCATCTTTCTGACCCCAAGAACTGCAGGGTTCGAGGCTAAACCTCCCACAACCAAGCCAGTCCCTCTCCTATCGGCCCGGGGTCTAATATTATACGGAATGGAATCAGAAACAGACGGCCAAGAGCAGGGGGGCAGAGGATCTACCATAACAGGAGCAGAAGAGGGTCCAGATAAATCAGGGACAGAGATAATTATACTTTCCAGAGGGGGCGAGGAAAGGTTTAAAGCAGAGAGATCATTCAACAGCTACCTGGAAGGACCAGGCTCTGAAAACACAACATAAGGAGAACAAACAGCAAGTTGATGCAAAAGAGGGCTGGAAGAGGACATACCCGCCTGCGACGCCCCGACGAGTTCCGCAACTTGAAGGGGAACCAGGGAGTCAGCCAAATCCTCGAAGGGAAGGGAGGAAGGTCTAGCCATGTCCTCTGGTGCTTCAACCACATGCGCCACCGGGGTGGAGTGAACTTCCTGAACCAAAGGATCAAAATCAGCTTCCTTAATACCCTCATCCTGAACTGAATCTGGAGCTTTCCCCTTCTTGAGGTGCCTTCTCTGTCTTCACTTGCGCTGATGACCAAGAGGGCAGTCTCTTGCCAAATGACCAGTCTTATGACACCTGTTGCACCGAAAAGGAAGGTGCTCATAGTCTAACATCTGCAGAAACTCCATATCCTTGTAGCATAGCGTCATAGCGTCAGCCAGACCCTCTCTCAGGTTTAGGCTCACCAGAATACGGGCCACACTCTTGTCCCTTGTATGCAGATAGGATTTATCAGCTTCAAGGAAAGTACCCAGGGTATTACCGACAGAGACAAACACCGAATCTGTCCAGAACTACAAGGGAAGTCCAGGTAGCTTAACCCACACCAGCATTTCAGCCATTTTTTCCTTCTGGGCATCAAAAAGGGGTGTCCACCTTCTGAAGAGAACCGGTCTCTTGCCGAAAAACCAATTCCTTTCGAGAACTTGATCTACTTGGTCTTTCCTTTCAAACGAAATACTAAACCATCCTCGCGCCAGAATAGAAATATCAATAGGCATACCTGGGGAGTCTTTCCACATCGTTTGAGCCCAATCCGTGATGTAGTCTGCAGAGTATTTCCGCCCTCTTACTCTGCCAACAATCATGATCTCCGTTAAATCCATAACATTCTCAATACTAATGTCCACACCCAGCAAGCATTTCGGGCGATCCTCTTTAGATTTGATGGGTTTGCCTTTTTTCCTCTTCGCTCCCACCTCTTTCTTGACACCCTCCTCCTCCGCAACCGGTTTGACTTGAGTAAATTCGGCTCTCAATGACTCGAGTAAGAAATGCCTCAGTTCATCTATGGATCTCGGGGGCGGAAGACCAGTGCTTAGATTCTGATGGGCACCAACCCCTGAAACAGCTTCACGACGCTGCACCACACCTTGGCTATTAGAAGCAGAGAAATTTGGTAGGCGATCAACTGCCTCATTAGAGGAACCCCTTGACAGGATGCCAGGACCTGGAGCCCCATTCTTTACAATATCGGCCAAACCTCCTTCATTCTGATTTAAGAGCACTTGTTCCTCCGCCAAGCCTTTGGAGCCTGCCTTTGAAAGGCCATTCCCGTCCTCAGGCAAAGGTAACCCTCTCGAAATCTCCTGCAAAGGAAAGCCCACCGGTGCAAAAGAAGAAGTAATTTCAACCCTAGACAAAGGGGGACCCTGTGGGGATTGAAACCGTCGACAGTCTACCACATCCTCTAAACCACCCGAACCTAGAAAGGGAAGAAAATTAACCTAAGAAGCCGAGCACGACGGGATCCAATCGAGATATAGAGCTGCCTTGAAAAGCTCTTCGGAGGTCTGCGGTCGACAGCTGCTCAGAAGGAGCTGGCTATGTAGACTTACTCTGCTCTTGTCAGCGCCGAAGGTGTCACTAGCAGGACCAAAACCTTGCGCTAAACCTCCCCGCGCTGCTTCCGCTGCTAGATCATTCAAAATCCACTGTGGAAAATGATGTTCAATGTTCTTTTCCGAAATTTCCAGACCCCAGCATGTAAGGAGGTCCTTTGGCGAGGGTTCTAGATCAACTGAGACGTTCTCAAATCCCATTGTAAACGACGACAAAATCTCTTTAGGCAGACTTCAACTGACCGCAAAAATTTCTCACCTTCTGAAACCCTAACCTCAAAACGCTGTTGGAACAGGCCCGATCCGCCAGAAAACGAAAGACCCATTCCGAAATCAGTAGGTTTGAAACACGTACAGAAGGTAGTAGGCTTCGAGTCTGGAGAGAATGCCACGAATCCCCGCTGTCAACTGCTGCGAAGCCCTCCGTCGTACCCTAGTCACCTCCATCCTGTCTCCTCTTCGTTGTTGTGCAATGATAAGGGAAGAACCCATTTTAATTAATTTTTCTTCTTCAAATAATTTATATCTTGTGTCCAAAATATTAATATGGTACAATTAAAATGTTCATATGCATCTATCACTATTATCTTGTATTTATGTTAATCCATTGTCTAAAACATAGATTTACTAAGCATCTATCATTATTATTATCATTTTCATAGATTCAACATATTTATAGATTCAGAATTAAGACTTTATTAAAAACCTTTATTAATTTTTATTTTTTTTAATTCAAAATGTTAGAATGTCTATTCGAAACCTTTAGATTCATTGTTGGGGCTACAAAATTTGTTAGTTGTTGGAGGAGATGTCATATAATATTTTAAGGGATTTTTAGTTTTCTATGGATATAATTTTTTTATAGATAATGCTAATTTATTATTAGTGTTTTACTTATCTTTAGTATTAAAGAAAATATACTACAAGCCCAAAATCACCACTAAATCCATTATTGTTTCCATCATAGCCTAAATACCACTACTATTCCAATGGTTGCTTGACAAAAAAGTATAAATTAGCTTCTATGAATTTAGTTGTGGCTATAGATTTCCAAACCTACAACTTGAGATAACATTATCGAAATTTTCAATTGTAGCAACACATTAGAGGATAGTAGACTTTAAGGAAGCCATGGTGGAGAAAAGGAGTAAACCAAAATTCATGGAAGCCCACAATTCATGAAGCTCGCCAAAAATTACAAACAACAGTGACAAACGAGTTGCCGCAACGGTAACTATTGAGTTTCCGCAATGATAACTAGTGAGTTGCCGCAACGGTAACTAGTGAGTTGCCTCAATGACAACCCAATTGCAGAAACTCACTAGTGACTGTTGCAGAAACTCACTAGTCATCGTCGTGGCAACTCCTGGGAAAAACATCCCAGAGCAAAAGAAAATGGATTTGGGGAATTTAGTTAATATATATTGCGGAAGCGACGAATTATCTTAGTTAATATATACATAGTAAATAGATACACAAAAAAAATGAGTTTCCTAATAACAGTCAGTTTCCAAATAACCGTGAGTGAATTTACCTTTGCTATTGTTCCAGAAAGAAAGGGAGGAAGTTCCTGTCTCACTAGATGACGACGGTAATAGATCACGGTAAGAATTCACGCCTACTATTGTCCACGCCTAGTATTTTCCATGCCTGGTAAGAATTCAATTCCTCACCTTTAAAGCTCTTGTTTGAATTCCTCCTCGTCGAGTTATCTTGTAATCAATCGAGCTTACTCCCCTTTGAAGCTCCCTGTTACTCACTCGACGAAATGAAATCCCTTTACTTACTCGATGGAATGAAAACCCTCGCTAGACGGAAGGAGCTCCAAATTCAAATGGGACAAAAATGAGGTTTCAACGGTAAAACTATTCGACAGATCGTCCATTTTTTGACATGCCACACACAATAGCTGGCAAGCTAACTCGATGAATATGCAACATTTAATCCTCATTAATTCAAATTCAGGTTTTGCTATTCAAATTTCAAATTGGAGTGGAGACCTGTCACTTCGGCTCTCCTCTGGCTGCGTGAGTTAGGTGAGTCACTCATGTCTTGTTGTGTGTGTTGGCCTGCAAACAGAGAGCATCGAAACAGACCTTCACTGCCCACTGGAGCTGGACGACGAGGGAGGTAACGATAGTTAATGTCTATTTCATTAACGTTTGGGATGGAGGGGACGAGCTCGCTGGAAGGGCTTCACTGACGAAAAAGGGGTGCGAAAACCAAAGGGTGTTTCATCGAATGGTTAGCCCGATTTGTTTTTCTTTAGCATATCATGCTTGGTAGTTGGTGGGTCAGAGGGACACACGTCAGAGGCCATGTTGACAGTGCCTTATTCCACAGAGAACCAATGTTGTCTGCATGAATTTGACGTCTGGGACCGATATCTTTTCATATGAAGACTCAACGTCAAGATATGTTGTTGTAGTTGAGGGGATAGTGATTCATGCTTGAGATCTAGACAGAGGCAAAATTGATATTATTTTCTTGGGGAAAGGTATGTGATTGATGGCATTTCTTATTCATTGTATTTTGCTTCACGCTTTGTCTTGGGAATCTCATTGTAGAAATAGTGTTGTTCAACTGCAACTTCAAGAGGTTATTATGGGTCGTAGTGTAAAAAACTCACAAAATAAACCAAGAATTCCAGTAAGATTATGAAAGATTTCAGCAAAGATTTTTGAAATCTGGGTTATAGTCATTAAACTCCATTATTTTGGGTGCCCTAAGGGTTTTTGATGGTGCTGAATCCATTTCCACCTTAAAAAATGCAATTCAAACACTCCAACTATTTGTTTTTTTGATTTTTTTTAATTTTTTTTTTGTATCGAATTCCGATAAAAAACTGTGATCCAAGCTATTCTGTTGCGTCGGTAGACAACTCATTATTATGGTCAACATTGGATCATACCATTGGTCGTGACGGTTATCACATCAACGACCAGGTCCCAACGATCATTGTGTTGAAGTTGTATGGCCAAGAGACCATTCTCATCAGCTCCAAAGGTTCGAGATTATTTGTGAAGGCATCTTTTATCAATCTTCAAATTCTTGAATGGTCGTGGAAGAAAATTATAAAGATAGATTATCATTCAGGGGGCAAGTTGTGTGAAGATATACATTATATAGTTCACTAGTATATAAAAAAAATATTGTACAGGTCGTTGACAGAGAAAGGACGATGACATTGTTATTGAGTATATATGTTACAGGACACGTGCCATCCTAACTCTATCTCACCCAATTTACAACTAGAAATTTCCTCAAAAGGTGCAAAGATACACTGAAGGAATAGAAGAATGTGAAAGATCATTTCCCCAAGAATAAAGCCAAAAACAAGCTCATAATTAAATTATAGAATTTGAAATTAGCTAGATAATTTCAAAAAAGCTTTTTATTTTTTTCTTATAAAAACAGAATGCTGGAGTGTTTGAATCATTTTTATGATGGTGGAAATGGATTTAGCACCGTCAAGAACCCTGGGGCACCCAAAATCCTAAAGTCTAACAGTTACATCCTAGATTTTCTGCCCACAATTTTCTGTCAGATTTTGTAATATTTTGCCTGAATTTTCATTATTTTCCAGGCTAAAACCTTGTGCTCCTCAATTCCCCCTCATTTTTTTAATGTATAAATGTAAAGTGATTTTGATATATATATATATATATATATATATATATATATATATATATATATATATATAGCTTTTATCAACACAATCATCATTTTCCTGATGATAAACTACACTCAGTAGTTCGAAACTCATAAGATCTATTAAATCTCATGTGATTTTCCTGAAGAATTATGTTAAAATTTAGCTATGAATCAAAAAAGCTTACAGTCTCAAATATAAATTAGATCTAATAAAAAGTGATATACATTTTTTTTAAACAAAAAGATATTTATAATTTATATATATATTTTTTATATTTTACTAAAATATTTAATAAACATGAATTTAATTAATTTAATTTTAATAATATAGATTATTATATAAATCTTAATCTTAATAGTATATATATATATATATATATATATATATATATATATATATATATATATATATATATATATATATATATATATATATATATATATATATATATATATAGAATAAGTTTAATATGTTGTTTCTAAAAATTAAATTTAGGTATATAAAAAATGGATGTTTTTTTTTTAAATGACTATCTAAAATAAATTTAGTTGATAATAGTAAAAAATATTATACATATAAAAATGATATTTAAATTTTACATATTTATTTATTATTATTATTTAATATTTCAATTTAATTGATGTATAATTGTTTTAATTTGAATGAAGTATTTTATGATTAAAAGAAATATTTTCCTATAATAAATATATATATGAATGATAATGTTAAAAAAAAATTGAGTTAAATTTAATATAAAGTTATCTTAATTTTAAATTTATAATTGAAATTGTTAAAATATATATTTTTAATTAGAATTAACATAAAATTTAAATAAATTATTTAAAACAAAATTCAATATTTTTTTTAGTTTAAATTAACTAATTCTTAAAAATATGATAAATTATATACTTTTGGTTTAAACTAACGAATTCTTAAAAGTGTAATAAAATATTTATTTATCATTATTTTTAAAAACTCTTTAATTATATCAAAATATTTATCCTATTGACTTCCTATCACTTAACATAGGTTAATGATATATCTCACTATGCTAATGATATATCTCCTTATGACTTAGGACATAAAATTATGCAAATCCTTATACATGATTTATTTTGAATAAATCCAGAATCCAATATAATTTGGGATGAGAAGCACTAGTGAAATTCATGGTTGTACTAGCACATTAACCCTTTGATTCTATGGCTAACTTTGAATTATAAAAATTCATGGAGCCCATGGATGTAATTTGAGAGGTTTATCTGGCCATGTCAAATTAGGCTACACATTTCATAAATTCGCGAGTTTCCTTTTTTTGAAATTTTTGCAACATGGAGTTGTTAATTTCTGATAAAAAAAATTGTTACTTCAGTTTAAAGGTGAAAGTTACAAATTTCTCAAATTCTTTGACTTATTTTGTTGAAATTGCTGAAATTGTTACTGGACCGGTTAACTCTGAAAACCATTCAATTTGATAGTCTGATTTTGAAACTCTTACGTTGATGTAAAATTAGACCATGTTAAATAAGATTACATAGTTACTACTACCTTGTAAAATCTATGAAAACTCAATTTTTTTTTTGTAAGCTTAGTAGTTCCTTCCCATTTTCTATTAATATAAAAACCAGGAAATATAGATACAAAAATTAGACCTCAACCTGCCTGAAGGAAACCAGGTTTGTTGGCCATCTAAGTGCATTGTACGCCATCCAAAACTTAAACTTCCTTAACAATCTATAAAAAGTATTAAGATAACTAATATCAAAGTCTGCTAATAATATCATTTACAAAAAGTAAAGCTAGCCGCTAAACAAAAAGAAGTACTGTAATGTCTAATCATGTTCTGACTCCATCGGGGCGGGGTCTTTGACACTAGATCTTGGTATTTCAACCTGCTGCAAAGTTTTGATATGCTTCTCCATTCTGCACAGTCTAGCATACTGATGCAATTGACGAGGGTTGATTTCATGAATGTTTCTGTTTATGTCTGCCAAAGTAGAACCTAAATTTGATTCTCCTATTTCCTGAGTTGACAATACAGCTTTTGCCAGCAAAATTTTTATCATCCAATAAGTTCTTATTGAGTGTTGGAACAAAGATATTCTCCCACGAGTTTTCCCTGGATCTCCAAAGATATTATGCAATTCTTCCACTGCCAAATCATCCTCTTCTTCCATATTGTTTATCACTTCTATTTCCCATCCATAAATACGAGATTTTGCAGAACTAGGAGCGTCTGCTAAAAAGGTTTGAATTAGAGGCTCCATGAGCAATATTGTTGACTTCCGACCTCTCTTTGCTGGCAGGGATGAGATAGGCTCTTTTCCTTTGTCTCTATTAGGTTTTCTCCCTCTATTTTTCTTCACCATCTTACCAGAAGCAAGAACAAACACTCCTGAATCCACCAAACGTGAGACAATTTCAAGACAATTACATATCATGAAACTGGAAATACAGTAGCTTGGTGAAACATGAGAGGGAGAGTAGATGAACACACCCTTCCCCTTGCCCAATCTACTTGCATCATCAAAAAATGAAACCCGAAGCACAGGCATTAAATCGAAACAAAGAAACCCAATTATACTACCCCACAGAATTGGAAAATCCCAATTATAAACCCCACTGACATCCATATACCGCTTCCTATGGCCATGCTCAGAACCCTTCAAAACCGAGAGCCGAAGTATATAAAAACAACCCAGGAACCCAGACCCAAACCAAAAGCAGACCCAATCCCAAATTCTACAGAACCACGATACTGATAAGCCCTTGAGAAAAAACAACTGACCACCCCATTCAACAACCTAATAACATCAACAACATCCACAGTAGATGACACTGCTCTACCTGCCCAAATAGACTTGTAGTTTTCCTGCATGCAGACCAAATGCTGAGCAAACTCACAGACATTTCCATCAAAGTGCCTAATACAAACAAAATGAAGACTATCCAGAGACGAAATTCCGGACCTTGCAGAACTCTGGAAATTATAGACTCCCCAAAACTGCATGCAGACCAAATGCTGAGTAGACTCACAGACATTTCCATCAAAGCTCCTAATACAAAAAAAATGAAGACTATCGAAAGATAACATTCCGGACCTTGAAGAACTCTGGCAATTATAGACTCCCCAAAACTGAGCAAAATGTTTTTACAGAAAGTCTAAAAATACCATAATTAGAGCCTGCATGCATCGAAATTTAGAGACCAACTTCATTTACATAGCTAGGTGAAAGTGTGATACATACCAAGAAACTCGCAGAGGTGACCGGATTCGATGACAATGGCTTCCCAGGGATGCACAGGAGGAACCAGCTTCACTGCAAAGTGAAATTGTGAAAAATATTTCCATACCACCATTCTTAATTTTCCTCGGGACGTTCCTCCGACGCTTACCCCGATAGACACTTGACAGCCTTGCTAGTTGTTTATCGCATATTTTTAATGGCATACTTATTAGTTCGGTTGGGAAATGTCCTATCCACTCCCCCACCTTCCCTCCTCTTCCATATTCTGCATGTCATAGCCACATTTTCATCTAGCTTCCCCATGCGGCACTATCCCTTCGCCAGCGTGTCGTTGTAGCCCCTCCTCACCGCATTCCACCCTGATCGGGGGTTATTATGATCCCGACTTACAAGGTTACCATCCTGTTGTACTATGTTGCAGAGGTCATTCAATTCAACTTCCATTCCATGCTTCCATGGACAATCAAGGAGCTGATCCACATTGTTGCAAGCCCAATTTACCAAGCAATCTACCGCTTTATTCCCTGCTCTTCTAACATGATAAGGAATGACATATTCGATTTCTCCCATTATATGCTTGATTTCCTGTACTAACATCGCAGTTCTCCAGCTCTTGCTAATATGTTCCCAATTAGCCCCCTGCTGAAGTTTTCTTAGAATTCCAGTAGCCATTGCAGAGTCTCCCTCTATTTCTAATCTATTGTAATGTTCTCGACACACAATTTGAAGACCTAGTTTCACCGCTGAAAGTTTAGCTTCATTATTAGTTGCATGTCTAATATCAATGGAAAAGATTCTTAAAATTGTCCTTGTACAATCTCTAAATATAACTCTAGCCCTTGCTTGACCTAGGTTTCCTTTTGAAGCCCCATCATAGTTCAGTTTGATGAAACCTGACTGGGGTCTGGCGAAAGCATCTCTTATGACATATGATGTTGATATTTGTTTCCAGGAAAATGGTGCAAGCATATCTTCCTTTAGATTTAACTTGTGAAGAATTCGGCCTTCCAAGCCCTGAACTGTCCAGTCCTCATGCACCCATTTTTCTGATAAGATTGTTTCTCTTATTCCTTTTAAAGTGATATTCCATATTTTAGTGTTTTTATGCTTTATATTTTGAAAGTTTCTTTTGTTCCTTTTTTTCCACTGGGACCATAATAAAAATCCCACCGCTAAGGTCCATGCTCTGTTCACTACTGGACTCTGAAACCATCCCTTTCTCCATTATTCAATTGCTTGTCGGAGGTTTTGATTATTTCGATGTGATTGTTGGAATAAGTTATTAAGATTTGTCCACATTTGTTCTGCTACTTGACAAGTATTGAGCAGGTGTTCAAGGTTTTCCTCTTGTTCAGCACACATCACATAACACGATGGCCCATACATTCCTCGTTTCTGTAATTGATCCCAGGTAAGGATTCGTCCATGGCCAACAAGCCATAAGAAATGTTCAATTTTCGGCCAGTGCTTAAGGGACCAAATTTTCTTCCACAATTGAGTCTCTGAGATTTCAACATTATTTGCTTGTAAATGGTACACTTCTTGTATTGTGAACATACCTTTCGGTCTAATCCCCACCGCAATATGTCATTTCCTATTTGGATAGGAATTTTCCTTGTTTTAAGCTCTTTATCAAAATTTCTCCATTGCTCCGTATCCGGAGCTTCCTGCCACTGCTATTGTTATTTCCATATCCTCCAAAAGTGATCATTATGATCATTCCAATAATTTTTATGAAAAATAAAATTTATTAAATACAACATCTTTAATTTAAAACTACAAATTTCTTAAATTTATTAACTTCTCTGATGTAAAAATCCATGCACACAACTCTAGCCTCTTCATCCGGATTAACGGGAATCGATCAGGAGACCAGATTTTGCACAAATATTGAAAAATTTAGGGCTGACCAGATTTTCAGTCAACAATGTTGTTGATATGTGAGTTTTGGCCAAAATGCAAACTGATTTCGGCGGATTTTACTATCATATTGATATTTTTGGCCTGAGTTTGACATTACCAGGAAATTTCTAGGATCAATTTACTCATTTTCAAATTTTTTTTTTTAATTTAATGGGTTGGGCATCATTTTTCCTCTTTTGTTTTAGGAATTTCGACAAGAAATTTGTATGATTTTGCACTTGACAGTTCCTCGGCTTTATAATCACCTTACAAGAATTCGACGAGAATATTCAAAGATTAATCGGGCGACAACAATGATTTAGAAGCTAGTTCCTATCCTGCGTCAGTGGAGGATGACGGGAAGTGGACGGATGATCGTGTTTCTGGCATGAAAAAATGTAAGATTATTCAAAAATATAGCTCATTTCTTCAAAGATATTTCACTACAAATAAAACATATATCCATGGAGAAGCTCGTGGCTTAATTGCATCTACAGCTGCTTCCTTAATTGTATTGACGTTGCGGTCTTCAATCTGATTATTTAGGGTTGTAGCAAACAAAAATGAGCAATATCATCAAATTATATAGTAACATGAATTATTAGGGTTGTAGCAAACAAAAATGAGCAATATCATCAAATTATATAGTAACAGGAATTAGTTAAATTACCAAAGAAATCTATGGACAACCTTTCATTGCCATATCTGCATGTGGGTTTGCGGAAGAATGTTTCTCTAAAGGGAAAATTCTCAGAAAGCTCATTGTAGTGTACTCCCACACAAATGAGGAGTTTGACAGATGGGTGAGAAGCGTCGACCACACGCAAAGCCCTTTCCTCCCACTATGTATTGGAGTTGTCTTTAGTGCGACTTTTTAGAGCTTTTGTTGCGGGAATCTGGTGAAAAAATTTGAGGTAAAATCTTGATTTCTGTTATTTAAACTGGTTTTTTGACTGTATATATGGGTTCAAAACCCTAAAAAACCCCAGGGCACTTCCATTATGCAAGGTCACCCATCGAACTTATGTTTTCAATGAATTCCAGCCAGATTTTAAAGAAATTAGACTAGAAAAATCCACTAGAAAAGCCTTCAAAAATTCGCACTAAAGACTACTAGCTATGTATTCTATTACATCTAATTACTATTCCTAGTTGGAGCGTATAGTGAATAGCCTAGCACAGATACAGATGAGTTATAACGTACTGAGAGTCAGTGGCACGTTAGAGGTCACAGAGTGTCAGGGGTCAGAAAAACGTGCCTCCCCAGAACAATTCTGTGCAGAGCTTTGAGTCTCACCAGAATGACTACCACATCACAAGCTTCCCGAAAAGTGATCGTAAAAAATGGCTCATTTGAAACGGTGTAAAATCCCTTTCCACTTGTCATATTTTCAATGGCTAGAAGGACGATAGAAGGACAAAAATGGGAGGCTTGGATTGGCTGGGATGAACATGCTTGCCCAGCCAATTCCATAAAAAGAACACCTTCGGTGTAATTAAGATAAGATCATGGTAAGTCAAGCTGACAGTTTCCGGGATGTCCAGGTCAAGGCTCCCTTTTCTTAGACACATAGACATGAACGTTAGGCAGTGCATTAAAGCCCACTACCAAGAAGCATAGTTTCATGAATGTTAATATCTGCACAATAGAGAGCTGAGACGACTATCCTTGTGGAGACAAAAAAAATTGCGGGACCTACATAAGGATAGGTCAATGATGGTATCCTTCCACTGTTGAGGAATACAAGAAGCTTATTCGAGAAAGTGGCATAAAAGTTAAATGTCGCAAGCCTTAGTTGCTTTAGCTTACTTGGACTTATTTCCTCGATTGTGCCATCTCCCGCAAGATTGAACTCCTAAGAAACAAACCCTAAAACTGAGAACTCTTCGATTTCCAATGATTTAGTAGTGTCCTCCAAATTTTATGTATTTCTCTCTTGGTTATGGTGCACTTTAATTTATAAAAGGTATGAAGTCGACCCGAAGGGTGGTGAGGAAAGTCTTTATCTGCCTCCCAATTCTAGAAAATAAGCAACGAATAAAGAATCTGGGTCATCAATGGGATTGGCAGGTGGATGAGTGGCACCATAGCTTAAACAACTAACTAACGGAGGCTGCTTCATCTGGTTAAAATAAAATAAGTGAGTGCTAGTTTTTTGGATTCTGTATTCTCACATGTTGGGGACCCTTTTTGTTTTAAATTTGGTTTAAAAAGGGACAAGTTTAGTGGTTGAGTTTTATTTTAAAAAGAAAAGAAAAGAGGAGAGTAGGGAGAGTTTGATTTTTTTGAAAAGGGGTTTGATATTATTATTCTTAAAAAATAAAATAAAAGATGAAGATGAAATGAAGAAGGGGGCTTTAATTTCTTTTGGAATAGATGATGATTTGAAAAAATTATATTTTTCTGCTTTGGTATATGGGAAGGTGGGTCTTGAAGAGATTCTAGAAAATACCCAGAAACTTATTGATGGAGTAGAGAAAATATATGGTCATTTATGAACCAATAACTCCTAAGACCAAAATAATGATCAAAGCAAAAAACCTTTCCTAAAAAGAGTCTCTGTCATTCTGCAGCAGAAGCACCCATGGGAAGCAAAGGAAGGATATGGAAGAAGGGCTAAGCTCTTCACACTTGGATCTGAATCGCAAAAGAAAAATTCAGTCATAGACCCTCGTAAGTTAGAGGAATTAGACATGTGTCTATCCAAGGTGGGTCAACCAGAATGGAAGAAACTTAGTTGGGCTCTCAAACCATCCATGTTTGTGTTGATACAACCCAAAATTTGGGAGCATCCTTGTGAATAATTCAAGCTCATAGTTTCCTCTTGTCTCACTAGGATCATAACTTTGACATTGCCTCTACCTCCTTACAATAATGAGAGCATGAGGGATATATTGCAGCTGATAGTAGAAGCCCTTCGAGGGTTGAAAAACACCATGCTTCCTACCTTTCAAAAGTGTCGCAAAATATTAGAACTCATGGCAGAGTTTAAATTTAGCACATTCATGTTGAATCTGGGATGTGACAACTTGATCTTTCAGTTGCTCCAAAAATTTAACAACAACATTACATCATCTCATTTAGACCATATCAAAACAAGCATACAAAATATTATGTCCATGTCCTTAGAAGGATATGTTGACATCTTCAAGATACAAATATCCAAATTGTTGACCATTTGGAGGAGGGAACTAATGGTATCACCAACCACCTATGATATAGTCTAAAATTTGGTAAGGAAAAACATAAAATTGCTCAGAAAGGTGTTGACCAAGAAGGAGCTGATAAGGATTGATGGAGGAAGAAAGAACAAAGGAAGCAGAGTTTGCAACAAGAATGAAATAAGGAGGGGACTATGCTTTATCTACAAGGGACCGTAGGTGCCTAACCATTGATGCCCAGGTGATAATAAGGAGGAAACAAGGACAAAACAAGAGGAGATTCCTTCAAAACATGGGGGTCTTCTATAGTTGGGTACATTGATTTTTAGGAGAGAACCCATGAAGAGTGCAAGAAATTAAGTAAAGATGATGAGAAACAACATGATGTTATTAAGGGAGACTTACATGATTCCAAGCATTCAGAAGGGCATGATGTGGTATAATCTTGTACAAATGAGTCCATAGATCTCCAGGAGGACATCCATGAAGAATATGAGCAATCAAGTGTAGATAACAATCCACCAGTGATTCCATGTTCGAAAACCGAAGAGGATAGACAATAGATTGTCTTCAAAGGTGGAGGTAAAGGAGACTTGAGTGAGGAGACAGTAGTAGTGAATCAACATGATGAGCATGATTATGAGTGGGAGAATGAAAAACATAGTGAGAAGGATGAGCCATTCCCAGAGAATCGGTCAAAGGTTGAAGTTGGAGTTGTGATAGTTGGCCATCCAATGCAGACATATACATATAAATTCAGTAGGGCATTAGAATTTCCAGTAGATGAATTTAGAGAAAAGTTCACGCATTTCAAGATAGATATTACGATGTTGAAGCAAAGAGTCTAGATAGATTGAGACACTGTCTTGCAAGAGAACAAAAAAATTAAGGAGCTCGTAGCGGTATATGATGAGTCTGCATCCAAGCTATCTAGTGTAGAGGAGCATCTCAAGTCCCTCACAAGGTAGCAAGAGGAGTACAATTGGGAGTTCGAGAGCAGCCCTCTGTAGGAGTATATAGATAGGGCTTGAGACACTACCAACCAACCTTTATATATTAGGGAGAGTAGGGAAAAGTTATTCAATTGGATCATGTTGGTTTACCGAGTGGACCAACATGAGTTGAGAATAAGAAAACATCAACATAATAGACTTATTCCATGTGCAGGAATTCATGCATTAGACCCTTCCCACAAGATGGATGGGCAAGATATTATGTGTTGGAACGGTATTGATGGGATGATTCCTAGAAGGATACTCTTATTCAAGGGCATATTGCAGCTTGTATCCTTAGGCACGTATAATGATGGAGGGTCGAGATGGTATCATAACCCATAGGTCCCAAGACTTAGGTGGCATTGGGATCCAAGTGGATCTATTGAGGGTAGGATTGGGTAGAGGGTTGTTTAGGATCCAGGTATTGAAAGATCCCTTTAGGATCATTTAGCATGGAGGCATGGGATAACACACTGGTTTATATGGGATCCTGGTATCAATGTAAAAATTCCTCTATTGTGGATAGCAGTGGATTGCTTGAGGGCAAGAAATCTTTGGGCGAAGTATTTGTAATATTCCCTTTTCTTGATAGAGCCAAAATGAAAAAAATTTACCCATGGTATTTGCCTTCATTTTTCGAAGGAAAAAAATAAAATAAGGTTTTCAGAGAGTCCATCAAGCCTACAAAATGGGATATGAGCTAGGTATTTGGGACATCTTGAGTTTGTATATCCTATTATATTTTGTTGAGAACTTTCCAAGGCTAGTTCTAGTTTGATCCCCTGGACGAAAACCCCGTGGTGACTTTGTCTAGTGGATCCATTCAGGGTCCACGATTGTGCTTCAATATTCTAATGTAGTCTTATTGAGTAGTCGTACATGCCATATGACAGAGGAATTTCATGGTTGATAATTCTGGCATGTATCACTTTCAAATAATAATATAAATAAGGGGTGCATATTTTTTCTCAGATCCCTTGCGTTCTATATTTCGCTTCTTAGCATTCCAATTAGAACGCTAAAATGTTATAGATATATTGATTATTTAGATGTTTTGGATGTTACAAGATGTGCAAATAGAGTGTTAGTCTCATCATATTTATTGCTAATCTTGGGTAGTAGAGTTAGCTCTTGAATAAGATGTGTCTTATTTGATCTTAGGCTTTTCTGATCCATAATGATTTATGAAACTGTCTTTCGCATTAATCAAATCATTGTTTATTGGTCAAATTTTGAGTCATCTAATGTGGTTCATCCTCTGAACAAATTGATTACATAGTAGAGATGCATCCTATTCCAAAATTATCCGTTATAAAATAAACTATTTTAATTAAAAATGAACATTATGTAAGAATCTTTGGTAAAAAAACCGACAGTTAAAATTATGAAAATACCATAAAGTAGGAAAACTAATAGATTAATAAAAAAAGACAGGAATTCTTTTACAAAATAAATGTTATTTTATTATACTATATAATGAGTAAAGGGAGTACAAAATTTATTTATTAATACATTTGCATTAATTATTACTGTAGGATATTATTATATAAACTATTGAATTCTAAAATTATACTATTTATAAAGAATATTAATTTGAATAAAAGTGACAAAGGAAAAAAAATTAACAAAAATAAATTATCTCCATTAATTATGTATTTAACAAAAAAACCAATAAACAACGGAAATAAGTCCGAGATACAAAATATATATCTCAGACATTAAAATATTATATAATCCTTTTAGTCTTATTATTATGGTCCAATAATCATTTAAAGTAATTATTGTAAATTAATATTAATTGAACAATATTATGATGAATAAAATTATAATAGGTTATTAAATATAACACTATAGACCCAATTTTTTTTTTAAGATAAATTAGAGAAAATTATAAGAATAAAGATTATATATATATATATATATATATATATATATATATATATATATATGGAAATTTCAACCTAAAAGTGCTAATGAAATTTTCATTTACATAATATGTAAATTAATCAAAATCCTTTAAATTTAAAAAGAGGTACCTGTAAATATTTTCGAGAGAAAATAAAAAACTAATTTTTTTAATTGTATTTTTAGCTTATCTCCTTATAGGTTTATTCAAACTTCAAGTGTATCATTGGACGTGGAATTAAATTCCACATCCAACACATATCCATTCTGCATACTTCTGAGAAGACCCACATTGATAAAAAATGAAGATACATTAAAAAAGCATTTTAATACGTTTTTTTTAATGTATTTTCAATTTTAGTCAATGTGAGTATTCTCATAAGTATGCATAATGGGTACTCGTTGTATGCATAATTTAATTTCACATCCAACGATACACTTGAAGTTTGAGTAAACCTACAAGAACATAAGCCAAAAGTACAATTAAAAAAAGTTTTATTCTTTTACCTCCAAAATTCATAACTCTTTTTTTATTATTTTAATATTTTCCCTTAGGAGGTCACTTTTAGGCTGAAATTTCATCTAATTAATAAAAAATAAAATAAAATAAACAATTAATATAATATTATAGATAAAACTACTAACAAACAAAGGAAATAAAATACCTAAAATATAAAATGAAAGAAAACAAGAATGGAAAAAGGGGAAAAAACAAAGGCTATCAAGAAGAGAGGCCGGGAATCCAAATCTTACTCAGCTTCCAACCATCATCGACGTTGATATTTTTCGCATGCTTCTCAATTTCAATCCAATCTCTTAACATCCTATGGTGGAAGTGATCAATTCTTGCGATGACCCTGTGATCCTCAATGCAGACATGGTGCTTAGTTTTCACCGCATGTTCAGTGATAGTTGGGGAGTGGGAATGGTTGTGCTTAATGTTTGTTGCATGTTATTGAATTCTCTGATTAATGAAGTGACCTATTTCCCCAATGTAGGGACTCCCATAGGAGCTTGAGGCATTAAGTAAACCCCTTTCATGTCCCTAGGGTTCACAAGGTCCTTAACAGATCTAAGGCAGATTTTAATGGTATTTTAAAGGGGGTTGAAGGTAGCAAAAAATTATTCATTTTAAGAATATGAGAAATATTATGAGTGGTCCCATGGATGAATGGAAGTTGAACATTGTAAACTTGTTCATCGCAAGCTTTTTTAATCTTGGGATATTTACTGGTTCTTTGAAAAGCTATGAGACCTTGATGTTTACTATAGCCATTATTTTCAAAAACTTTCAGAAGATGGGATTTCTCATCTTCCAGGTGATTATTATTAGATATGCTTAGAGCACGTGTAGAAAGTGTGTTAAGAACTCCAAATTTCTGTGTTGGAAAATGTTGAGATTTGGCATGAAGATACTATTCCATGTGAGTTTTTTTGCGAAACACCTGCTGTAACAAGGAACCATCTTCCTTTCTAGAGGGGAGAACATATAGGAAAAAAAGGTTGCCATATACCTCAACCTCCATAGTGAATTTTATGGAATCATATTGAGAGTTAAGATGATCAAGGAACAAATCTAACTTCTCCCGATCGTGGGGCCAGAAGAAATAGGTATCATCAACAAACATTTTCCAAAGCTTGGGGTGAAATTGAGTAGAGGCCAAAGCTTTGGTCTCAAAATATTCCATTAATAAGTGAGAAATGGCATGGGAGAGCAGAGAACCCATGTATACTCCACAAGTTTGTTCATAGAATTCACCATGGAAGCTAAGAAAGGTAGATGGTAGGCAAATAAAAACTAATTTGGCGGTGTCATCATCGGTAATTTGATTTATGAACTTTGATGGCCTCATTAATAAGGATTTTTTTGTAAAGGGAAACAATGTCAAAGCTTACCCGCAATTGATGCTACTTTCCATTTAATGAATGCAATTACTTAAGGCATGGATTGATAAACCAATGAAACATTAACCCTTAGAATCCCAATTTTTAACATTGTGGCTTCATCTTCAAGAACATCAGCATCAGAATTATTCTCAGAACCTTGAGACCTCTTATGAAATCCTAGCCAAAATTTATGTTATTTTGTAATTGGTAGGTTGATAGGTTATGTGCATCAATTTTATGAGTACATTGGAGTCACCTACGATTATGAAAGAGGTAATTTTGTGATGATCTAGTGCTAGTTTTAGTCCTTCCATCAATGCTTAGGAAATATACCTAAATATTAGTATATATTCTAAAACCCCAAGAATAGGATAACTCATATTTTCCTTTGGGATCATAGATTATATCACCCCCTTCGCGAAACCCCACTTGCCATGCATTTTGTGATAAATTTATACACTTTATATTACTATTATTAGTTACTTCAAATAGAAATTTCAAACGAATAGTTCATAAGGTACAATATTTGTTAAGGACTTTATAGATGAAGTAAGAAGAGGAGTGTAATTTTTTTCAATGAAAAAAACTATACTTTTATTCAAAGTGAGCCTATGTAAATTACACTCATTAGATATTTATTGGATGATAAATAAAACAATAAATGTATTGATATGAAAAATTGACCCCAACCCACAAAAAGAGTATAACATTGGCTTCAACATAATTGAATTTTCAAAAGAAACCTATAAATAATGCATCAAATATCTATAGTCCCTCATATGTAGTTATGATCTTGGGAAATTCATTATCATTACATTTCTCCACTAGGTAATATCCTAGCCACACAATCATGTCCTTGAACCTAGAATCATATAAGAGAACCTAATGACCCTCTTGGAAGGAGATGGTCTTGATGTATTTATCATGCCAGACTTTCCTTTGCAGTTGGACTACCTAAGTGCATGAAAAGGCTTTCATTTTATACTCATCCAATGAATTTAACTATTGTATCATATCAACCTATGCTTTGGTCAAATTAATGTTTTGTTGGACTACCATCCTCAATGTGCTGTACTCAAATTCAATTGATAACAAAGCTTTCTTTCTCTAGACTAGCTCATAGGGGGAAACTATTGGTGGTTTTCTAAGTAGTGTTGTATGCCCAAGTGGCCTCACCAAGCTTTTATGCTCAGTTTTTTGTGTTTCTACTAATCACTTTGGTAGGAGTGTCCTTCACTTTGGTAGCGCAGATTGGAATTCCGATAGCGAATGTGGTGCTGCTTCATTATTCCTTCAATCAGTTTGGAGATAAATTGGGAGCCTTGATACACCACTAACTCTGTTGGAAAACCACACTTGTAGAATATATGTTTTCTCTTAATAACTCAACCATTTTCTTTTCTGTTGCTTCCTTTACTGTCTTCACTTCAACCCATTTGGTCAAATTATCAGTTCATACAATGATGTACCTTTTTTTTTTCTTTTTTTCTGGATGGGGGTGTTGGCAATATGGTGTTGTCCTTGATGGAACCTACTTGATAAAATTGATGGGAACATACTTGATGAAGTAAGGGGGATATTTTTGGAACCTTCTTGTTGAATAATGTTAAACAAGGTGTGTCACAAAGCATACGCGGGTTTGTTGAGGATAAGTCGCGCATGTACGCGGAAAAGTACGTGCCAAGTCGCGTATGCCTAATTGCACTCTAAATTGATAAAACCAAGGGACTTTACCATGGTTTTGACCCATTGTATTGAGCGCTGGATCGTCTATTTGATCCCGTCCAGGAATACCATCGGAAGTAGTGTGGTTTTGGCTCATGGTATTGAAAAAGGATAATCTATATAAGGAGAAGAAGATCATTGTGCAAGGGTGTGCAAGTGTCTGGGCTTTAATGAATACTTCACTCTGAAGTTTAGTTGTATTGTTGAACTCTGTTCTTAATCGATAGATCTGAATCTATGATGCACCTATGAATATGATGAAGGTTCAAAATCTCTAGATTTGGAAATGATGAATCTCTAAGATGATCTGAAAAAAGGTATTGAAGACCTGGCTCAAATCTGTTGAAGAAATTGAAGAAATCTGGGTAAGTTCATAGATCTGGTCTGTTCTGTAAAAATTATCTTTTATAGATCTATACGCAGGTTCATTTCATAAAAAGCGTGTATACGCGGATCTGTTTAAACAGAGGCGCGTATGGGAAGTTAGGGTTATTCTGAAAAATGCACAGTTGTATACGCGGGTTCACTTCATGAAAAGTGCGTATATACATGGGTTTGTTTAAATAAAAGCGTGTATGGTATCTGATCTAATGGTTGATCAAGGTTGAATGTGTTTCTGCATATCTATTCTGAAGTCTAGGTTATCTCTGATATTCTGGTTACAGTGGTTTTACTGTTCTGATGGAAGCAATGGTCAAAGTATGTCTATTGATAAGTGAAGGGTTGTGTTGAAGCTGTTTGATCCAGTTTGAAAATTGATGAAACGTGGTCTGCAGTGGTGCTGAGGGTCGAAGCCTTTAGTAAGGGGGTAGTAGCTCCCTTCCAGTGATAGTTGGTAAACGAGAGCAGGGGGTAGTTGCTCCCTTCCGGAAGAGGCTGGTAAACGAGAGAAGGTTGTAGCCTTCTGCAGGTGGGTGCCTGCGTGCTGGTATAAGTCTGCGCCAATACATGGTTGTAAGATGTTTTCTTTATAATAAAATATTGAAGGCTGAGACAATGACAGCGGTGGTTTTCTCCCAAATTGGGTTTCCACCTAAAATCCTGGTGTTCATATGTGATGCTTATGTGTGTTGATTTATTTTGTTCTTACTGCACATGTCTTCTGCTTACTGAACATCTAATGAATGAATGATACAATAATCTAAGATAAGAATTATCTTCATAATAAGAGATCTGAGCATACGGGAGTTTCCTTAAGGATATCCGCGTATATATGCTAGTTTTGTTTTGTAAAGTAGCGTATGGGTTTTCAAGAAAAGAAAAGTAAAAAGTTGATCGACAGATCAAGATACTGATTCACCCCCCCTCTCAGTATCTTTCCAACAATTGGTATCAGAGCAGGTCCTTCTGAAAAAGCTTAGCCGCTAGAAGGAAGATCAAGCAAGATGAGCAATCAAGAGGGATTAGCATCTATCAGGCCTCCACTCTTTAACGGAAACAATTTAATCTTCTGGAAAACAAGGATGATATATTATCTTCAGTCTCTGGGAGCAGATGTATGGGTCATTGTTGAAGGAGGATATCAATATCTAGCCGCAGTACCAACAGATTCAACGGAAAAGAAGAATTATGAAACAAATGCAAAGGCGGTCAATGCTCTATTGGGAAGTCTAACTAAATCCGAATTTGTCAAATTCATGCAGCTGAATATAGCAAAGGAAATATGGGACAAAATCATTCTAATTTATGAAGGTGATGCAAAGGTAAAAGGTGCAAAACTCCAAACTCTCAGAATTGAATATGAAAATTTAAAGATGCATAGTAATGAGAGTATTGCCAGTTTCTTTTTACGTCTTGATGATGTTGTAAATCGTATGAGAAATCTGGGAGAAATGATAGCCGAATATACTTTGGTTGAGAAAATTTTAAGATCACTAACGGAAAAATTTGAATCAAAAGTTTCTGCTCTTGAAGAAAAACAGGATCTTCAAAATCTTACTGTGGTGCAACTTCATGGCATACTGACTGCTTATGAAATGAGAAGAGGAGGACCATTTGAAGTCAAAGAAGCTGTCTTTAGAGCTTCTACAAAAGGAAAATAAGTACAAGAAGTAGAAGGATCAGGATATATCTTAGAATAAGATGAGGTTAATTTTGTAAAGAAACTTCAACTTGGCACAGGACGGTTCAGAGGTAAGCTTCCTTTCAAATGTTTTGATTGTGGAAGAGTTGGTCATTATGCTGCTAAGTGTCCTTATAAAGAAACATCTGCAAAAGGGAAGGAAGTAGCAAGAAGGAATAAGAACCGGTCTAGCACTAAAAAAAGTTACTATACTCGTGAAGATAGTGATGGGTTCTCTGATAGTGAGGAAGAATGTGAACAAGATCTTAGACTTCTCATGGAATTTGAAAATGATTCTAGAAAAGACAAGGATACTTTTATGGATTCTCTAGATGAAAATGATTTTCTTGATGAAAATAATCAACTCAAAATATGCTTGGAAGAAAGTAAAATAATCATAGAGACTCTGAAAAGGTAGAATGAAGAAGAGAAGAAACACAATGAGAAATTAGAATGTGAAGTAGTAAGTCTAAGAAAAGAACTTGAGAAAGCAAAGACTCTAAATCTTAGATTTGCTAAAGGATCTGAAACCTTAAATGAGATTATCAAGGTTCAATGTTCTCCTCTTATAAAGACAGGTCTTGGATATACCGGAGAATCTTCTCAGGCTTCAGCACCAAATTATCTAAAAGTCGCTACAGCTGGTTTACAACACTCTACCACTCAGCAAGGGAATAAAGAATATTTACAGGTAAAGCATGATAATCTCAATTCAAAGAACACTAACAGGAATATCTTTCAAAGAAACACCAATCAACAGGTAAATTCAAGTAGAAGATTTCATGATCGCAGAAATTTCTTCTTCAGTGGACAATGTTTCTCATGTCACAATTTTGGTCATAAAGTTGTTCAATGTGTTGCATATAAAACCATCATGACAAGAGAAGCAAGAAAGAAAAGGATTGATATTGAAACAAAGAAGAATACATATAACAACTTTTCTCCTCTTCTAAATGAAGTTGAATGTGCTTATTGCAATAAATTTGGTCATGAAGAATCTGAATGCAGGAGCAAAGTTCAGCCAAAAGAGCATCTTCCTTCAAAATCCAAGGTATGGAAAAAGAAGGAATTACAGGTTGAAAATTGTGGCATAGATTTATTTTCAGAAGGTGAAGAAAATCAATGGTACATTGATAGTGGATGCTCAAGACACATGACAGGTGACAAAAACAAACTTCGTGCATATAGTGCTCTAGAAAAGGAAAAGAAGGTTACTTTTGGAAATGATACTCCTGCTGTAATTAAAGGAAAAGGGTCTGTATTTTTAAGAGAAAAGGTGAAGGCTAATGATGTCATGTATGTGGATGGATTAAGGCATAACCTGTTGAGTGTAAGTCAAATGTGTGATCAAGGAACTGAAGTTGTCTTTAGTTCAAAAGAATGTGTGGTTCGTGATCTTGATACAGGTAGAACAATTATAAAAGGAAAAAGAACTCCAAGCAACTTGTATGTATTGAAGAACTGCAAAGATCAATGTTACTTGAGTAAATCTTCAGAAAACTGGCTATGGCATAGAAGGTTGGGGCATCTAAGCTTTTCTCAAATCAACAAATCAAGCAGACTTAATGTTGTTCGTGGTCTTCCCAATATTACTCTACCTGAAAGTATCATATGCAAATCCTATCAATTCGGTAAGCAAACCAGAGTGCAATTTAATGCCAAGGAAGGATCATCAAGTAAGCCTCTTGAACTCATTCATACTGACATATGTGGACCTATGAGAAAAAATTCACCACGTGGTGAAGAATACTATATCTTATTTATTGATGATTTCTCTAGAATGCGTTGGATTGGGTTGATTAAACACAAAGATGAAGCATTTGAGAAATTTCAGGTCTTCAAGGCATTGGTTGAAAATGAATTAGATCTAAAAATCAAGTGTCTTAGATCTGATTGAGGAGGAGAATATACATCAGATGAATTCCTTGAATTTTATGAACAACATGGCATAAAAAGACAATTTTCTGTAGCTGGCACTCCACAACAAAATGGCATAGCAGAAAGAATGAATAGAACAATTCAACAAATGGCTAGAGCTATGCTTGATGATTCCGGAACACCCGACACTTTTTGGGGAGAAGCAACACATACAGCAATAAATATTCTTAACAAGGCACATGTTCGTGTAAATAGTGATAAAACGCCATATGAACTCTGGTATGGTAATCCTCCCACTGTGAAGCATTTTAGAGTTTTTGGAAGCAAATGCTTTATCAAAAATAATGATGAAAAACTTGGCAAGTTTGAACCCAGAGCAGATGAAGGAATACTTCTTGGTTACTCCTCCAGGAGTAGAGCATATAAATGTTACAATAAAAGACTTCGGAAGATTGTTGAATGTATTGATGTTGTTATTGATGAGTCTCCTGTAGCTCCAAAAGAAGAAAAAAAAACAACAAATGAAGATGATGGTGACATATATCCTTCTACATCAAATATAAATGATATAGACAGTGAACCCAATGAAGAACCTGAAGATGATTTATCTGAAAAAGCTCCATCTAGATATGTTCAAAAGAATCATCCAGAATCTCAAATTTTGGGAGATAAGGGATCAGGTGTACAAACAAGAAGGACTCTTGTGGGATCTTCTAGCTATCTGGCATTTCTATCCACTATTGAACCTCACAATGTCAATAAAGCTAGCAAAGATGAATGTTGGGTTCAAGCCATGAATGAAGAGCTGGATCAAATTGAAAAGAATCATACTTGGGAATTAGTACCAAGACCTCATAACAAAAATGTCATTGGAACTAAATGGATATTCAAAAACAAGTTAAATGAGAATGGGGATGTTATAAGAAACAAAGCTAGACTTGTTTGCAAGGGGTATACTCAACAAGAAGGTATAGACTTTGAAGAAAATTTTGCTCCTGTAGCTAGACTTGAAGCCATAAGAATGTTTCATTGCTTTTTCAAGTTTTCAACAAATCAAAGTTTATCAAATGGATGTTAAATCTGCATTTCTCAATGGTGATCTAGAAGAAGAAGTTTATATAGAACAACCAGAAGGATTCATTTTGGGAAATGATGAAAATATAGTTTGTAGACTTAAGAAGGCTCTATATGGTCTCAAACAAGCTCCAAGGGCATGGTATTATCATCTTGACAAATATCTTCATCAACAAGGATTTTCAAAGGGGTCTGCTGATAGCAACTTATACACAAAAATTGAAAATGATAAACTATTGATTGTGGTTGTATATGTTGATGACATCATTTTGAAGTAATGAAAAATCTATGAGTGGGGAAAGTACTATGTATGTATAGCAAAATTTAATCTCTGTCTGCCCAGAACCATTTCTTTGCTAACTAATTTGTCAGCCTTCAGGGATCAATGGTATATTCTATACAGAAATAATACCTTAAGCAAATTCTGAAGAAGTATGGCATAGAAGAATGCAAACCTATAAGTACACCAATGATAACCGGATGCAATCTCAGTTCTCATGATGATTCTCCCACGATGAATCAACCAGAATACAGATCGATGATAGGAAGTCTACTTTATCTCACTGGGACTAGACCAGACATTATGCATGCAGTTGGGATTGTTGGACGATTCCAAGCTAATCCAAAAGAGTCTCACCTTCAGGCTATCAAAAGAATATTCAAATATCTACAAGGAACTCAAGACTTTGGACTATGGTATCCAAAGAATGCTGATCTTACTCTTCATGCTTACACTGATGCAGATTGGGCTGGAAATGTTGATGATCAGAAAAACACTAGTGGTGGTGCATTCTATATGGGGCCCCGGTTAGTATCTTGGTTCAGCAAAAAGCAAAACTCTATTGCCTTATCTACAGCAGAAGCAGAATATGTGGCTGCCGCATCATGTTGCACTCAGCTTCTTTGGATGATGCAAACCTTACAAGATTTTCAAATCAAATGTTCACCTCCTATCTCCATTATGTGTGATAATACAAGCGCCATCAGTATCTCAAAGAATCCTGTTATGCATTCTAAGACCAAGCACATTCCCATCAAGTATCACTTCTTACGTGAACAAGTGCTTGAACAAAAGGTGAAGATGGAGTATGTTCCCTCTAAAGAAAAATTTGCTGATATATTTACCAAACCTCTGCCCAGGGAAGCGTTCGAATATCTCAGACAGAAGCTGGGAGTAGTCTTTGCCTTGCAGAAAATCAGAACTGATTAAATTCATAAGATTAAATTGGATACGCAGGTTTCCTGAATGACAGTCGCGTATATACGCGGGTTTATACACAGAAAACCGCGTATGGTTAGTTGCTGACAAATTTTGTTTTGGGTCAGCATTTTCAGCACAGCTGCAGTACTGTTTGGTATCTCTGATGCTGTATAGTATCTCTGATGATGTTTCAGCTCTTCTATTTTTGTTTCATTCTCTGATATTGGGTAAAGATGCCTTGATGATTGGTTGTTGAAAGTGTTCAGGGGGAGAAATGTATGATGATTCCCATGGTTGGTTTTGGTAATTCTGGTTATGTTTATTTCTGACAGTGCATCTGTTGTGACAAAAGAAGACAGGTACATGTGGCACAATTTCAGGGGGAGCATTAGCTTTGCTGAGCGCAATGCATTGTTGGCATTATGATGGTTCTGAAATATGATCTCTCTCTTGAGGTCTTTTGGTATTGGTTATAAAAAGCCATATTTTTAATTTGATGAATTGTAATATTCAGTCATGTAAGGACTTGATCAAATTTGTACACCCACTTGGTTGGGTAGATGATTCAAATTATGTAAATCCACTTGGTTGGATCATTGATGTAAGTATGAGTCCTTGGTGATAGGAAGAGTCGTGTACTTCATTGAAAAATATGTTTAACGTTTCAGCATGAACTCAAGGGGAGCATGGTAACTTCAGTTCTCATCCTACAAAGCTCTTCTTTATACAAGGGAAGCAAAACCGTGTCTTGGTTTTGATCCACCCTTTTCCCTTGATGTCAAAGGGGGAGAGTAACATGGTGTTTGAGTATGTTTGAATAGGGGGAGAATATCATGATGTGTCTTCATAATGGTTATAATCATTGTATCTATCTGTTGTGATGATCAAACACCATCATGGTTGCCATCAAGTCCAAAGGGGGAGATTTTTGGCAATATGGTGTTGTCCTTGATGGCAACCTACTTGATAAAATTGATGGGAACATACTTGATGAAGTAAGGGGGAGATTGTTGGAACCTGCTTGTTGAATAATTTTAAACAAGGTATGTCACAAAGCATATGCGGGTTTGTTGAGGAGAAGTTGCGTATGTACGCGGAAAAGTACGTGCCAAGTCGTGTATGCCTAATTGCGCTCTAAATTAATAAAACCAAGGGACTTTACCATGGTATTGACACATTGTATTGAGTGCTGGATCGTCTATTTGATCCCATCCAGGAATACCATCGGAAGTAGTGTGGTTTTGACTCATGGTATTGAAAAAGGATAATATATATAAGGAGAAGAAGATCATTGCGCAAGGGTGTGCAAGTTTCTGGGCTTTAATGAATACTTCACTCTGAAGTTTATCTGTATGGTTGAACTCTGTTCTTAATCGATAGATCTGAATCTATGATGCACCTATGAATATGATGAAGGTTCAAAATCTCTAGATTTGGAAATGATGAATCTCTAAGATGATCTGAAAAAAGGTATTGAAGACCTCGCGCAAATCTGTTGAAGAAATTGAAGAAATCTGGGTAAGTTCATAGATCTGGTCTGTTCTGCAAAAATTATCTTTTATAGATCTATACGCAGGTTCATTTCATAAAAAGCACGTATACATGGATCTATTTAAACAAAGGCGCGTATGGGAAGTTAGGGTTATTCTGAAAAATGCATAGTTGTATACGCGGGTTCACTTCATGAAAAGCGCATATATACGCGGGTCTGTTTAAATAAACGCACGTATGGTATCTGATCTAATGGTTGATCAAGGTTGAATGTGTTTCTGCATATCTATTCTAAAGTCTGGGTTATCTATGATATTCTGGTTATAGTGGTTTTACTGTTCTGATGGAAGCAATGGTCAAAGTATGTCTGTTGATAAGTGAAGGGTTGTGTTGAAGCTGTTTGATCCAGTTTGAAAATTGATGAAACGTGGTCTGCAGTGGTGCTGAGGGTCGAAGCCTTCAGTAAGGGGGTAGTAGCTCCCTTCCAGTGATAGCTGGTAAACGAGAGCAGGGGGTATTTTCTCCCTTCCAGAAGAGGCTGGTAAACGAGAGAAGGTTGTAGCCTTCTGCAGGTGGGTGCCTGCGTGCTGGTATAAGTCTGCGCCAGTACATGGTTGTAAGATGTTTTCTTTATAATAAAATATTGAAGGCTGAGACAACGGCAACGGTGGTTTTCTCCCAAATTGGGTTTCCACCTAAAATCTTGGTGTTCATATGTGATGCTTATGTGTGTTGATTTATTTTGTTCTTACTACACATGTCTTCTGCTTACTGAACATCTAATGAATGAATGATGCAATAATCTAAGATAATAATTATCTGCATAATAAGAGACCTGAGCATACGCGAGTTTCCTTAAGGATATCCGCGTATATACGCTAGTTTTGTTCTGTAAAGTAGCGTATGGGTTTTCAAGAAAATAAAAGTAAAAATTTGATCGACATATCAAGATACTGATTCACCCCCCCCCCTCTCAGTATCTTTCCAACAGGGGGATGAATAGGACCAATGAATTCCATGCCCCGTTTTTCAAATGGATCAAAATACACTTGAGGTTGAAGGTGAATTTCATCCTTTCATGTAGGCTTTCCCATTATTTGGCACTCATCACATTGTGCAGTGTATCTTTGGGCATCTTTATGAAGAGTTGGAAAAAAATATCCTACTTGCAAGGATTTGTAGGTTGTCATTTTTGCAGCAAAATGACCTCCACAGGGTCCATCATGATAAGCCGAGAGGATATCATAGACTTCATCCTCCCTCACACATCTTCTTAAAATATGATCTGGTCCCAAATTGAAGAGCTTTCCCCAATCCAAGTATAGGAGGCACTTTTGCTAACATTTTTTCTCTATGCCTTAGAAGACGAGTGAGGAGGGAATTGGTCAGTTGCTAGATAGTTGGCAATGTCATCAAATCATGGAGAAAGAAGTGAGATGGAAAAAATAATCTCATATGGGAGCTAATCATCTAACATCTCTTAATATGCAAGTAAGGTTATGCTTTACAACAAATCTGCAACAAGATTCTCTTTCCTTGGTTTGTCAAAAATGATCTTGAGTCAAACTATTACAAAAGCAATAACCACGTCATTATGCAAGAATTTACACATGGTTTTTTCATTGAATACTTAATTGTTACATGGTTAGTATGCATGAAGACTTGGTAACCAGTGATATAATACCTAAAATTGTTTAAAGAATTTACAACAATGCGGAACTAATTTTCAGTTACAGTATAGTTTAATTCAACCTTGGGTATATTTTTGCTGATGGAATAGATCACAAAAGGGAGTTTTCCTTCAAGTTGACCTAGAGTTTCCCCAATTTCCCTATCCAATCCATCTATGTGAATGTGAAAGGGAAAGTTCCAATTAAGACCTCTGAAGAGAGGTGTTGTCATTAAATTTTCTTTTGATCTCTCAAATGCTTCTTAGCATGGATCTATCTAAGAAAACTCAACATCTTTGGATAGTAAGGAAAATAAAGGAGAGGTAATTTTAGTAAAATATTTTATAAATATTCGATAGTATTATAAAAGGCCTAAGAAGCTTCGAAAATATATTTTCTTTTGAGGAATAGGAAGGTGTTCAATGATGGATATCTTACTAGTGTCTACTTGGATTCATTTTGAGGAGAGGAAATGCCCTATAACAATTCCCTAATTCATCAGGAACAAACATTTTTCGTGGATCAAGGAGATTTTTATCTCCCCACACATTTTTAAGGACTTTCTCATATTGGAGAGATCTTCTTATAAATCATTCCCCTAGGGTGTGAATTCATCCATGTAGATTTCTACCGAATCATGTACAAGAATAGAGAAGTTGTTAAGCATAACCCTTTGAAAAGTGGCAGCTGGGGCATTATATAAGCCATATGGGAGGAACTTATAAGAAAAATTTCCCAAAGGACAAGTGAAAGTGGTCTTATCCTAGTCTTTAGGAATGATTTGGATCTAACTGTACCCGCTAAACCCATCCAAGAAGGAAAATTAATTTTTCTCAACAAGTACATCAAGGACTTAATCAATGAAGGGAAGGGGAAAATGATATGTCCTTGTGGCTTTGTTAATTTCACCATAATCAACATAGATTCTCCATTTTCCATTTTTATTGGGAACACAAAGGAGATACCCATTGACTATCTGAGATTGGATAAATGACCTTTTCATCTAGTAATTTCCACAATTATTCCTTCACAATATATTTTAAGGCATGATTCATTCACCCTTGAGGCTAGAGAAAATGTTGTGATCTTCCTTTATGTATATTTTATGAGTGCATACAAAAGGATGTATGATCTGAATCTGAATGTTAGTTTTGATGTGCTAATTTCATCTTTAGAATTATAAATAAATTTCTGACCATTTGCTTCATGTGCATAGGTTTCTTGAGGTGTTTATGAGTGTTAAACAGGTAAATGTATTGATTTTTATGTTAAATTCACGAGCATAATAACATTAAAACATAATGTTTAACAACAAAAATAAAATGTACAGAAAACCATCAAATGATCCATTAACACAATTTTTTGATGAAGGAGTTCACCCCTCCTGGGCTACATCTCCTTTGTCTAGCTTCCATGGCTTGGGCCTCTATATTAGCTCAAAATGGAAAAAAATATTGTTTACAATCCTCTACTTCTCCTGAAACCTGCTCCAACATCCTCAGAGTGTCCAAATAATCTAGGATAGACTCTTCTTAAGTGCAATTTGGTTGAATTTTGAAAAATTTATGGAGTAATCAATTCTCACCTAGGAAACTCCACTAAAACTGGAGAGAAATCCAGTTAGCACTGCTAATTTTGGAGATCACGCCAAAATTGGTGGACTTCATCAAAATGGCCGCCAAATTAAACTGGGATTAATTAAGGTTAAGCGTAGACTACTTAGTGGATAAATATGTTTTAGCACTAAACACGCTTTTAACCAAATCCGCATTAAAAAATAGGATTAGTGCTTATTAAATGTGGTTTATGTTAATTAAACTGCATTAAAAATTTAATCCCTCCATTTGGTTTAACCCTCTGCCACAATTATAGTGTAAAGGTTCCATTGTGAGGGGGTTGGTCCCCTCCTCCGCCCGACGATGCAAACATATCAATAGAAATATATTTCATCGGCATTGATTTTTAAGACCTTTGCTTATGGTATAATGATAATGTTGGCACGTTGTGTGGGGGAGGTCGCGAGGTTGAGCCCCGACCTCTGCCCATCCTCTAACAATAATTTTGCCACACCATATAATATAACCCAACCTTTGAACATAACAAAAATTTCGGCCTTTGAGAGGGGGGGGGGGGGGCACACGTGGTGGCCTCCGGGCTTGCCACGTGTCCTCTTCCCATTGGTTCATTCCAAATCCAATAAAAACGTGACAAATCACCCAACTCAACCACCAAACATGAAGTGAAACTTGGCATAGTTTCATTGGATGAATTGAAGGAATATTCCCAGAATATTATTTTTTGCTGACTAGGCTGCCATGTCACCATTCTGTCACTTCTGCAAGAAATTTAGCTGTTTTGGAAAAAAAACAACAGGTTATAACTTTCACATATAGAGTCAGTTTGTGATGAAACAAATTGCGCGGGATTCTTGGTGACAAGCACTTCATGTTCGTTTAGGTTCTGATCAATTCTGAGCACTTCCATTTTTGAGCTTAACACTGAGCACCTGATCATTCCTCCCCACTAGAAGCCTTTTGGACCCCAAAATATCTTTTTTTATTTATCATGTGGATGAGGGTACAGTTCCCTCACCCTTCTAATCTCAATCCACTGAAATTTTCCCATTTTCATCAATTTGAGCTTTTCACAAAACTAAGCTTTTTCCTTGACTCTTGAGACCCTCTCTTGCTGTTGTAGACACCATCATGCTACAATTTCCCTAAATTTGAAGAACATCAAGTTGTCCTTGTAGAAACTAACTTGTTCCCACCTCGATCTTCAATCAAAGGAAACTTAAAAATTGTCTCACCTCGAACACTGTCTTCATGGCGATTCTTAGTTGATCTTGATTTGTATTTGCGTTTACTTTTGACCAAGTGTTTTCCACATTGCCATGTACCCTTTGGAAACCAAAAACAAGCACTTGTGGAACCTATGCCTTCTTTTTCAAATTTCTTTTCCGCTTTCTCTTTGACGTTTTCTCTCTCTTGCACCAACATCTTGTTTCCAACATTGCTCAACACTGATGTTGATTGTTGCAAATATTTCACATCTTGTTTACCTCCTTTCAAAGTCAACTTGTTAGAGTCCTGAAACATCTCATTACAAGCATAAGAAACTTCAATGAAATCAACTTGTTCATTCGATGCATATTTTTGAAGGGTCTCATTCAAAACATCTATATGTTTGATAATTAACAAAGTCAAATTTTGACTTGCATTCACTACTCTCTTCATTTCTCCTGCATGTATAAGAGATAAAATTCTCTTCTTCTTATGCGCTCTAACTATGTACTCAATTCCATCCTTAAACAAATGATACTTATTCTCATGGTGATGAAATATTTCTTTCCTATCATAAATATACGGACTTCCCAAAACAATACTTGAAATCTCAAGCGACACTACATCAAGTTCAACTTCGTCAAGAAAGTTTGAATTGATTGCAAACCTTAGAAGGCACTTCCTTGTTACCTGCAAGTTTGCATTCTTTCACATCCACCCTAAAGGATAAGGTCTTGGATGTATAGCAATTTCAAGGTTTAGCTTCTTAGCTATGTCTTCGAAAAGCAAATTAGCTTGAGAACCACTATCAAATAGTGTGTCTATCTTGGTATGTTTAGAAATGACTCTAATATGAAAGAGTTAAATTATTGTATCTTCATCTTGAGTTACATTGGAACATCTTGAAGAACTAGTGTTTCCTATGTTCTTACCTTTCAAACCCATTGTTGTAATATTTGTTTCATCTCCTGAATCTGAACCTAATTCATGTTCAATGATTGCAACAATTTCCCCTTCTCTTTGGCTTTCAGTTTGTTTGGCTTCAGCTCTAGATTAAGTTGCCAACAATGGTATTCATCATGGCCATTCTTCAAACAATTTTTACATGTTAGTTTCTCTTTCTCTTTTTTGATACAGCTATTTCTCTTTCCTCTTCCATTAAACTTGCCCTTTCCTTTACCCTCATACTCAAGGAAACTATCACTTTTCTCATCTACACTTTGTTTCCCTCTTGCTTCTAGATGTGTGGCTTGAACAAAAACCTCATATAAGTTTGCGGGATTGAACATGAGAATAATATGTCTAAGGTAATTGTGCAAACCCCCAATATACTTTAACAATGTTTCTTGAGATTACAAATTAACACCCAAAATAAGAGCTCTTCTCCTAAATTCATGAGTATAATATTGCACACTTTTCCCTTTCAATTGTCTAAAATTCTACTAGTCCATAATGGATTTTTGCATGTAAGATATAGGATAAAATTTCCTTTTAATGGCAGCAATAAAATTTGACCAAGACATTGAGATCTTACCGTGGTTTTTAATCTCTTCTTGAGTCCTTGCTTCCCACCATACAAGTGTTGATCCCTCCATCCTCAAGGAAGCCAATTGAATATTTATGTCATCTTCTTGAATGTTCTAAATTCTACAATAAACCTCCAATTGACGAATCAAATTATCCATCTTCTTTACATTCACTTCTCCATTATACATTGGAAGCTCAAATTTGACATCAAGTTTGAGTAAGGGAGTTTTTCCTTTTGGGGTTTTTGAGTGAGCATGGGTAGTTTTGGCTGTGGAAGTGAAATATGATGTTGATGGTGATGATGAGGATGATGAGGATGATGATGAATATGGTGGAGATGGATAAGGCTTTCCTCCACTGCCCTTTGAATCCTTGTCTTCATCCTTTTTATCTTCTGAGGTTCCCTCTCCATGTGGAGACTTAGAATTCCCTTCAACCATCCTGGTGCTCCTCTCTTCAAAGGGGATCCTAAAATTTTTAGTTAGGTCATAGAAATCCTTATTGTGTGCTTCCTCTTCTGAAAGACCTTCAGTCTCTCCTACACTTGACATGATGGCTATGGATTCAAGCTCAGCTTCTGGTGCAAATTGTACCTCTTTAATCTCAGCTAGAGATAAAACTTGAGGTGCTTCAAGTGAAACTGGGAGTGAAACTTTGGATGGATATGGTGTCCTTGTGGCTCTCCCTCTTCTATTCCTAACCTCAGGACTTGCAACCAACAATTTCCCTTCTCCTCTCTGCAACTTCAACCTTGTAAGAATCACAAATTTGTAACCATTAAAACCCTACTTGCACAAAACTCAAGCAAATATCAAGCAAATAACCTTTGTTATGATACCACATTGATCTGAATCTGAATGTTAGTTTTATTGTGCTAATTTCATCTTTAGAATTATAAATAAATTAATGATCACTTGCTTCCTATGCATAGGTTTCTTGAGGTGTTTATGAGTGTTAACATGTAAATGTATTAAGTTTTATCTTAAATTCATGAGCATAATAACATTAAAACATAACGTTGAAAAATAACAATAAAATGTATAGTAAACCATCAAATGATCCATTAACACAATTTTTTGATGAAGGAGTTCACCCCTCCTGAGCTACATCTCCTTGGTCCAACTTTTATGGCTTGGGCCTATGTATTAGCTAAAAATGGAAAAAAAATGTTGTTTAAAATCCTCTATTTCTCTTGAAACCTACTCCAACATGCTCAGAATGTCCAAATCATCTAGGATTGACTTTTCTTGACCCAATTTGGTCAAATTTTGCAAAATTTATGGCCTAATCAATTATGGCCTAGGAAAATCCAATAAAACTGGAGAGAAATCCAATTAGCGCCGCTAATTTTGGAGATCCTGCCGAAATCGCAGACTCCGCCAAACTGGTCATCGAATTAACTGGGATTAATTAAGGTTAAGTGCATATTAATTAGTGTATAAGTATGGTTTAGCGCTAAATGCACTCTTAACCAAATCTGCATTAATCAATAGGATTAACACTTATTAAATGTGGTTTATGTTAATTAAACTGCATTAAAAATTCAATCCCAACATTTGGTTTAGCCCTCTGCCAGGGTTATAGTGTAAAGGTTTTATTGTAAGGGGGTTGGCCCCCTCCTCCACCCGACGGTGCAAACATATCAATAGAAATATATTTCGTTAGCATAGTTTGTTAAGATCTTCGCTTATGGTATAGTGGTAATTTGGTGCGTTGTGTGGGGGAGGTCGTAGGGTCGAGCCCCGACCTCCGCTCCGCCCCTCCTCCAACAATAATTTTTCCACACCATATATGATAACCTGACCTTTGAACATAAAAAAAAATTTGGCCTTTGACGGGGGGGGGGGGCACGTGGCAGCCTCCGGGATTGCCATGTGTCCTCTTCCCATTGGTTGATTCCAAATCCAATAAAAACGTGAAAAATCACCCAAATCAGCCACCAACCACAAAGTGACACTTGGCATAGTGCCATTGGATGAATTGAAGGAATATTCCTAGAATATTATTTTTTGCTGACTAGGTTGCCATGTCACCATTCTGTCACTTCTATAAAAAATTTAGTTGTTTAGGAAAACAAATAGAAGGCTATAACTTTCATATAAGGAGTCATTTTTTGATGAAATGAATTGCGCCAAATTCTTGGCGACAAGAACTTTGCATTTTTTCAGGTTCTGATCGATTCTGAGCACTTCCATTTTTAAACTTAACACTGAGCACCTGATCAATGTACTCCTCTCATACCGTTTTTATCCCATGAAAATGCATCAATGTGCTACCTTAATATAGTGATGTTGGAAATATCCTCACTACCGAGGGGAGGGGGGGTGAATGAGTAGTGACAATGTTTATTAACTTTTATATATTTTTCAAATTACTGAAACACAACATTCATTAACCCATCCATAGATTAAATCATATATCTAACACATGAGAAGCATAAAATATAACCAAAGAAACATGCACAAGAGGACACAAGATTTTTCTAGTGGAAAACCCCCTCCGTGTATAAAACCACCCTTGCTTCTATTGTGTTGCTTAATTAATTATATTAATTGTCAAGTTTATTTACATAAAATATATATAAATGGCTATTATCAGTGATAACTATGACCCTCATCTCATGAATTTACAAACACCCATATATCAACAAGCATTTCCCAATACCCATTAGACTTATGAAGAAATTTTCTCTCTATACTAACTTTGTCAGAGAACCCACTCCACTCTTCTATCTCATCCTTGTTTCATAATATTTCAGACTGGAGTCAATTTGAATCGCTCAACTACAACAACACAAAAACCTCTATAAATATAGGCTCAAAACAATATGATGATCTTACTGAAAAAAATCTGCACAACTCATTCAATCAAAGCAACATACATAAAATATAATCTGATGAAAACATGATAAATAAAAATGGAGGAAATGATCTACAATCGTTCCTTTTTTCTACCACAATACTTCGTAAGATCTTAGATAAATCATAGTTCTGCTACCATCTTCTACCACTGTGATTTGCTGAGGATTTTCTACATAAATCCTTGCACAAATTTCACTCTCCACTCTTCTCTCACTCACACTCTCCAATCTCACACAACCATCATGCTTTCTTCTCAAGTGAACCAACCAAATAGACTCAAGATCTCCATCTATTTGTAATCTTTTGTAATGGTTAAATCACTAATTACAATTCTGTAGTGGAACTTTGTTCATATACTGGAAGTGGTTTGGTTCATTTCTTATTGACTCAATCTAGCCACTAACTCTATTCACTAATGAATATCATCTTTTAACCATATTTGAGAAGCACAATAACCTTTTTTCGACCTTTACATGATGAGTCTCGAACAACACAAGTAGAAAAAACAAATAAACACCTTATAAGTACGAGGAATGCGAATAAATTTTAGCTCAAGTCTCGGTCGTATGCACAATTCTGAGTGAATTAGGCTGTAGTCACTCCCACAAAAAATTAATTCAGCGACTGGGATTTTCAGTCGCACCCAAAACACTGTCATGAAAGCGACTGTGGCAGATGATGAATAAAAAACAATTTTCCTTTACTTAGATTCTGCCTAAACTTGATCCACTACTTGAAAACCTTCTGTAAGTCCACAGGGCCCACTGTAGCCACTTCAACACTCCAAAAAAGTGATGTCACAAATCCATCATCATCACAGTTCAAACTAGGTTGACTTGAATGCCATTCATTAGCTGATCTAACACTTAAGCCATTAAGCTTCTCCACAACTACTCTAACATATGCAACCATCAATGATAGATCCTGCAACTAATCATCGAAGCTAAAATACATCCATAAACACACCTGGTACCATAAACATGGCTTTACAGTCTCCAATACTGTCAGCTATGTGTAGCAACTCCACATCTTGCCAAGGCATCCACACATAAGCCAAGAACTTGCACTAACATGTTCAACCACCAAGCTAAGGTATGCAACTAATGCACAGTTCAAGTACCATCTCACTATCATAAGCCTAGTACATGTACCAATAAACCATGTAGCAACTCATTCACACACACACACACACACACACACACACTAGAGATCATAAACCAATCAACCAATCAACCATGTGCATAAAAAATCACATACTACTAGGTTGACATCAATTCCAACCAACAATACACCAATGCTACTAGGTTGACATAAATTCCAACCAACAACTGATCCATAATTCCAACAAGTGAGCAGTTGATCCTACTAATTAGTTGAAAGTTGGGAGTTGATTTTAACCATTTTGGAGGGGTTGATTTCTACTATCTTCATGTTGTTTTGATAAGAACTAGCAGTCAATAATTCTACCCATAGATTGTCACTTGAACATCTAGGGTGCCCTAGGGATGACCCTTATTTTAGCCCATAAATACTAATAGTGACAAGATATTGATTTTTCATAAAATTAACAATCATGCATTGCATCTCTGATTATTACTTCTAATGCCTCTATGGATTTGTCGGTAAGATATAGGACAACAGTGTTCTCTCTAAGGGACTCTTGGAGGTTAAGTTTAAACATGGTTTCCTTGGTCATGGAATTTATTGCAACTCCCAGGTCAATGAGAGTGTTTGAAATTGCAATTTTATTTATATGAACATCCACTACTAGCCTTCCACGATCTAGATACTTATGGATGATTATTGTCCAAAGCATTAGATCAACTATTTTCTTGATGACATTGATAATAGGTGCATCTCTTCTCTTACTTCTAGGCCTTCTGATAAATTATTCGTTGATGAAATGGTTATATATGGGAACATATTTAATATCTTGGAGGAGAGGAATTTTGATACACATATTCTTCAATTATCACAAAAGTTTAGCTTCTTCTAGGGTGTGCGCTTTCTGGGGTGTCAACCATTTAGGATATGGGTTTTTCTTGTGAATGACCTCAAGCACAAGATCCTCCTTCTCTTTCTCAGGATATTCATTTAGAGAAGGCGAATGGGCATCTGGGAGAACCTTCCCTAACTTAAGGTTTATTTCCTATATTTTTACAGAGTAAGTTTGGTAAGCAATCTCCCCAATGTAGACTAGTTAAGGTTTCTTATTATTTGGATTGGGATTTGGTTGAGCAGGAATCTGGTGTTGTTTCGTAAGAACATTCTGAGGTACTTGTTTTTATTGAGGAGAAGGCATTAGAGAATGTTTTTGGGCCACCTGAAGCCTCCATCCTTATGATGGATTACCCCATTAAGGAGGTTGATTGGAATATGGCTAGAAGGGATGAAAAAAATATTGAGAAGGATATGACCAAGGAGTGGGCATAGGATAGGGTGAAGGATTAGGAGGGAACCAAGGATGATATGGGTATTATAATTAGGATTAAAATGAGAAGGGAAGTTCATTCCTTGTTGTAATTTCCTTGGATATTGTGGCCTCTTTTGGTTGACAAAGCACAACTACTCCATGCTCTCTTCTAATCCTTGGTACAAAGCCTTCAAACCTGGCAAAGATGGGAACTTATTAGTGGAATTATTTTCTTAACATATAGAGGAAAATTCTATGAAATTTATAGGACATTCATTCCTAGGGTGTCTTCTAGTGCATTGGGGGGGGGGGGGGAATATGGCCATTCCTTTTATGCTTCCTTTTGTTTTCTTTTGATCTGCAAGGTATCCATTTGCATAGTAAATGTGTGCAATATATTGGTTTTCATGTCTTCTAACTTCCCTCCTATTTCATTATTAGTAAGCACATATGAGGAACAAGGACTTACCAAACTTTTACTTACTCTACCTCTTTTTCTAGTGGCTCTCAAATGAATTTTAAGTGCATGTTTAATTTCATCATATGTGAGCTAGTATATATCTCCATTTACCAATAAGTTGAGGGCTTCCATGAGATCTTCTCTGAATCCACTCGATAGTACTAGTTTTAAGGAGTATGGGTCTAGAGTACAATTATGTGCCCTTCTGTAACTTATGTGTAACCTCTCCTCGTAGTCTTCTAAAGACTCATTTTATCCTTGAATCATTCTCAAGATTTCATATTTGGTATGTCTTACTCTGCAATAATCATGATATTTGTTGTTGAAATTTTATTACATTTGATCCCAGGTGGTGATGCTATTTCCTTCAAGGCTCATGAACCATCAGAAGGATTCATCCTTCAGGGTGGAAGGAAACAACTTGAGCTTATGCTCATTGGAGGTGTAATCACAAGTCCTACATACAACAACAAACTCAAAGATGAAAGTGTTAGGATCCTTTGTGATATAAAAACCATGGAATTGTGGGGACACAAATGGGTTGATGTTTTTTGTTCTTTCTTCTCCATCTATTCTTATATTGGTAAATATAGACACATTAGATTTTTATCTTCAACCATAATAGTGGTGGGGTGTGAAATATTTTCTCATCATGCAAGTGCCTCAAAGATCTTTTATTGCTCACCAAAAAGGGCCTCAAAGGTTCATGTAGACAAGGAAAGAGGCTCACAACCAGCTGAAAGGACTGGATGATAGTAGAAGTGGTAGTTTTAGTAGAAATTTTCTTGTCTTGTCCCTAGTTATTTGAGACATAAGAAAGAAATTATGACAAATAATTTGTTTTTTTTTTTAATAATTTGTGAAAAGATGCTAATTTGTTTTTTTTCTTTTTCTGCAAAAGAAAAAATTAAAGAAAGTGTAAATCAACTAAATAAAAAGGAAGTGCATACTTTGACACCTCCTTGACAACGATGCCAAAAAGTGATGACCCTCAATATTACAACAACAATGTTACAAATCCCAAGGGTCTCAACTTTAATTATCAACCCAGGGTTCATACAAACTTAAGAGCGTTCAACACTTTATGTGTAGAAGACATTATATTCTTCTCTTGTTGAATTTTATGTAGGTGGGGAGTATTAAAATGAAGGTTAAATGCACAGAGACCAATCTAAATAAGCTATGCTATAGGAAAAATATATTTTCAAATAAATAAATGTAACACACATCTATGCTACTTGTAATGAAAAATAACACTTGATGAATGGAACTCACGTCTATTTTGTCTACAATAAATGGAAAAACACACTTGCTGAAATAAAGGGCTAAGAATCAAAACCTTAATTTGCATAAAAATAGTATTTAGAAAACAATTGAAAACAAAATCTATGAGGTCTCTATAGTTCTAAGTTTCATTCTCAACATCCTAGAGGTGTTGTAACACATCAAAGAGGTCAAACCAAGTATTTATTGCAAAGTTGAGAGATAAAAGAGGGTTGGTTAAATGATGCTACAAGAGTCTATGTTTCTCTACAGGAGACAATCCAACGAGCATGTAAACCAGATAAAACATGAATCTAAGACGAGGAAAAGTTGTGGAAAAATTATGAAATGATAAAATTAAACTGACCAAATATCAAGGAAACTTGATTCAAGCTTATCCTTATGAAATCAATCTCCAGTAGTTGTAAAACCAGTTACACAACAAAACAACAAATAGATAAATTTGTAACAACAAGAGAAATGAAATGAATGAAGTCTTGAAATTTCATTAGTAAATGCTACGATTGCTAAAAATTGCATAAATAACATATAATAAATAATTTTTCAAAGAACCTTCTACTTAACCATGCACAAAAACAAAGAAAAAGTAACTTTCAGGAATGCTAGAAAACAAAAAAATGCAAAGAATAACACTAACATGTTGGGTGTGGAGCTTGATTATCTTGTTTATTTTGTATCACAGCATTGGACCCCTGTACCTTAATGGGGCGACAATGCCGCCCGTAATTAAATGCTACCTGGGGGGTCCAAGGGGGGCGGCTACAACTTTATGGAGCCCCCCCGTAATTAAATGCTGCCTGGGGGGTCCAGGGGGGGCGGCTACAACTTTATGGAGCCCCCCCCCCCCCTGGTGGCTACAAATGTAAAATTGCCTTGTAAAAGTATAGTAATTTCTAGTCAATATAGGCTGTTCATTAGGTGGATGATCTAATGGTAGAAGTTATTTTTAGTTTATGGTTTTTTTCCCTAGAAGGAAACCCCTCACTTTGTATGAGGGGATTGTATTGCGGCTGTGTATTGTATGTGTATTCTCAGAGCGAGAAACAGATAGGGAGACTGTGAGAGAGAATAGAGGATATTATAGCAGATCTATTGTAGGTTGTATCCCTTCATTTTACTGGATAATAGAAAGGAAGGACTGGCTGTTCGGGGTGGACGTAGCCCAAACTGGGTGAACCACGTATATATGTTTCCCTCTGGTTTTATGTGTTTTTTGTGCTTGTTTTTTCCGCATATTTTATGTGTTTCATTTCTCTATAATATATAATTTTCTAACAACTGGTATTGGAGCCGAAGGTCTATTTGGCTGATAATCTCGTAGGAAAGAAGTTCGAGTGGGAGCAATGATGGAAGATGGTAAGTTTAGGGTCGAGAAATTTAATAGCCAAAACTTCCCGCTGTGGAAGATGCAGATGGAAGATTATCTGTATCAGAAAGATCTGTACTTACCATTGAGCAGAAAAAAGAAGAAGCTGACGGCTATGACTAACGCAGAATGGGAGATTCTCGATAGAAAGAAACTCATAACAATATGGTTGTGTCTCGCAGCATCAGTAGCCTTCAATATTTTGAAGGAAATAACAACAGAGGGTTTGGTTAAGGCATTGGAGAAACTATATGAAAAACCCTCGGCCTCAAACAAGGTATTTCTTATGAAACGCTTATTTAATATGAAGATGTCAGAAGGTGGATCTGTTGCAGACCATTTCAATGATTTTAATACAATTACCAGTCAGTTAAGTTCTGTAGGGGTAAAATTTGATGATGAAGTTAGGGCTCTTTTATTTATGTGCTCATTTCCATAAAGCTGGAATGGTTTAGTTATGGCCATTAGTAACTCTATCTCTAGATCTAGTACTTTAAAGTTTGATGATGTTGTCAGTGCTATCCTTAGCGAGGAAATGTGGCAGAAAAGCTCCGGTGAGACATCGAGTAATGCTTTGAGTGCAGAGTCTAGGGGAAGAAAAATGGAAAGAGGAAAGAGCTCAGGATATCGCAGTAAATCACTGAAAGGCAGATCTAAGTCTAGATCAGGGATAGTGTGCTAGAAATGTGGAAAGAAAGGACACCTGAAGAAAGACTATAGACCTTGGAAGGGAAAAGAGGGAGACACACAACAAGAAAATAATCATGAAGCAAATGTGACAGATGATGTGTTACAAGATGATTTGATTCTTTCTTTCGAAAATGTTATTGATTCCTAGGTGGTAGATTTATGGGCCTCACTCCATGCCACACTTGATAAGAAATATTTTCATGACTATGTTCAAGGAGATTTTGGACAAGTTCATTTGGGTGATGATAAACCCTGTAAAATAGTTGGAATGGGTAAAGTTCTTGTAAAACAAAAGAATGGAAACCAATGTCTATTAGAGGAGGTAAGGCATGTTCCAGATCTGACGAAAAATCTGATTTCAATAGGGAAGTTAGGTGGTGAAGTTTGTGCGACAACTTTCACAGATAAAATTTGGAAGGTCACCAAAGGAGCCCTGGTAATAGAAAAAGGCGAAAAAGTTGGTACATTGTATTTATGCAATGGTATTTCTAACTTTGTTAATGCTTTAACTTCCAAAGGAGCAGATGCAGCATTATGGCATCGTAGGCTCGGACACATGAGTAAGAAGGGGATGAAGATTCTTCACTCAAGAAATTTGTTGCCGAGTTGGAAGAATGTTGATTTGGATTTCTGTGAGAATTGTATTTATGGAAAACAGAAGAGAGTCAGATTTCTCAAGAGTTGGGAAAGAAAAGAAGAGAAAAAAATTAGAGCTTTTGCATACAGATGTATGGGGACCTGCTCAGGTATCATCTCTCTGTGGCTCTCGTTATTATGTTACTTTTATTGATGATGCAAATAGAAAAACTTGGATTTATTGTATTCAGAATAAATATAATGTATTTGATACTTTCAAGAAATGGAAAGCTTTGGTTGAGATTAAGATAAGAAAGAAGTTAAAGTGTCTCAGATCAGACAATGGAGGTGAATATTGAAGCAAAGAGTTTGATAGGTACTTTTCAGAGCACGGAATTCACAGAGAGAAGACAGTTCCAAGAACACCACAAGAAAATGGTGTGTCAGAAAGAATGAACAGAAAAATCATGGAGCGTGCAAGGTGCATGAGATTGCATGCAGGATTGCCTTTAAAATTTTGGGCAGATGTTGTAGATATTGATGTTTATCTAATAAATAGAGGACCTTCAAGTTCCTTGGATGGTGGTATTCCAGAGGAAGCATGGACAAGTAAAAAGGCAAACTACTCTTTTTTAAAGCCTTTTGGTTGTGAGGCCTTTGTCCATATTAATAAAGAAAATAGAACAATGCTTGAGGCAAAATCAAAGAAATGTACCTTTATTGGATATGATGTTATTGATTTTGGTTATTGCTTATATGATTATGAAAATCACAAAATCATTTGGAGCAGAGATGTAATATTCAATGAAAAGGTCTTGTATAAGAATCAGTTGCAGGAAAAGAAACAGGAAAAAGAAAACAAAGAATACACAGTTCTCAATGAGATCACAGAAAAAGTAAAGGTTCCTAAAAATAATGATAATCAATAGCCACAACAACAGCAACCACCACAATAGCAACAAGCACCTCAAACACCCGAAAGTGGTGTTAGAAGATCTACCAGGATAAGTAGACCCCCTGAATGATACTCTCCTCCATTATATTATTTATTGTTGACTGATTCTGGTGAACCTGAATGTTATGAAGAAGAAATGTAGGTTGAAACCAGGAAGAAGTGGGAGCTAGCCATGGAAGAAGAGATGGACTCCTTAATGCATAACCAAACTTGGGAATTAGTGAGGTTTCCTGAAGGTAAAACTACATTGCAGAATAAATGGGTTTATAGGCTGAAGGAAGAAGATGGAGGAAAACAGAGGTACAAATCTAGACTTGTGGTGAAGGGGTTTTCACAAAAGAAAGGTATTGATTTTGATGAAATATTTTCTCCTATTGTTAAGATTACTTCAATCATAACTATTTTAAGTCTTGTAGTAGCGAAAGATTTACATCTTGAACAATTAGATGTAAAGAAAACATTTCTCCATGGAGATTTGGAGGAAGAGATCTATATGGAGCAACCAGAAGGATATGAGGTCAAAGGGAAAGAAAAATTAGTGTGCGGGTTAAAGAAGAGCTTGTATGGCTTAAAACAGGCTCCAAGGCAGTGGTATCTAAAATTTGACAGGTTTATGTCTAAACAAGGTTATACTAGATGTCACTCTAATAATTGTGTTTATCTGAAAAAGAAAAATGATGGTAGCTATATTATATTGTTATTGTATGTATATGACATGCTTGTTGCAAGGTCTAACATGCAGGAAATAAATGTGCTCAAAATAAAATTGGCAAACTCCTTTGCAATGAAGGATTTGGAAGCTGTAAAACAAATCCCTTGGTACGAGAATAACTAGAGACATGAAAAATTGCAAATTAACATTGTCTCAGAATGAGTACATACAAAAATGTGTTGAAAAGATTTAATATGAAGAATGAAAAACTAGTTAGTACACCTTTTTCTAGCCATTTAAAACTTAGTAAGGATATGTGCCCCAAGACCCAACAAGAAATGGACTATATGTCTAAAGTTCCATATGCATCAGCAGTTGGAAGCTTAATGTATGAAATGGTCTGCACAACGCCTGATATTGCACATGCAGTGGGAGTTGTAAGCAGGTACATGAACAATCTAGGAAAAGAACATTGGATGGCAGTGAAATGGATTCTCATATATTTGAGAGGTACCACAAATCAAGCATTATGCTTTGGTGGTTCAAACATTTCTCTACAGGGATATCTTGATTCAGATATGGCAGGCAACAAATATAATAGGAGGAGAACTACATGATATGTATTTACTGTAGGTGGAACAAATTTTAGTTGGGTTTCAAAAATTCAAAGTGTTGTTGCACTTTCAACAACGGAAGGAGAGTATGTTGCTGCTACAGAGGCTAGTAAGGAAATGATTTGGTTACAAAGGTTTATGGATGAATTGGGTAAGAAGCATGATATGGGCACGTTATACATTGATAACCAAAGTGCCATTCATCTTGCAAAGAACTCAACATTTAATTCCAGGACTAAACACATACAACTCAAGTACCATTTCATACGGTCAGTATTGGAAGATGGACAGTTGAAGCTGGAAAGAATACACACTAGCCAGAATCCTGCAGTTATGCTAACAAAAGTTGTAACCAGGGAGAAACTGAGATTATTCTCAGTTTCAATTGGTCTTCAAGGATGACGATGAAGATGAGAAATAGCCAGGTCCAAAGAGGAGTCATTGTCTAGCAAATGAAGCAGCAGTGGAGTTGCTACAATCAGTCTCCAAGTGGGAGATTGTTGGGTGTGGAGCCTGATTATCTTGTTTATTTTGTATCACAGCGTTCGACCCTTGTACCTTAATGGGGCGGCAACGCCGCCTGTAATTAAATGCTACCTGGGGGGTCTAGGGGGGGCGGCTACAACTTTATGGAGCCCCCCCGTAATTAAACGCTGCCTGGGGGGTCCAGGGGGGCGACTACGACTTTATGGAGCCCCCCCCCCTTGGCGGGGGGTTTTGAGGGCAGCGCCCCCGAAGCTAAAAACAAATGTAAAATTGCCTTGTAAAAGTATAGTAATTTCTAGTCAATCTAGGCCGTTCATTAGGCGAATGATCTGACGGCAGAAGTTATGTTTAGTTTATGGTTTTTTTTCCCTAGAAGGCAACCCCTCTCTTTGTATGAGGGGATTTTATTGTGGCTATGTATTGTATATGTATTCTCAGAGCAAGAAACAGATAGGGAGACTGTGAGAGAGAACAGAGGATATTACAGCGGATCTATTATAGGCCGTGTCTCTTCATTTTGTTGGATAATAAAAAGGAAGGAATGGCTATTCAGGGTGGACGTAGCCCAAACTGGGTGAACCACGTATATCTGTGTCTCTCTGGTTTTATGTGTTTTGTGTGCTTGTGTTTTCCACATATTTTATGTGTTTCATTACTCTGTAATATATAATTTTCTAACATAACAAAATTACATGAGGGTTTTAAACTTCTTATGGTGGGCCCAACCCAAGGATGTTCAAAGTACTTAAAGGAGAACCAATGTAAGAGCTAGAATAAAACAATTCTTCTATTAGTTGAAAAACGGTTCCTACATTACATGACTGCAAAAATTTCTTGAGAATACAAAAATAATAATCTTTCTTTCTAAATCTCCCTTTCATATCTATCTCCTACTGAGCTAACTCAAGCCTTTAATTTATGCATACAATTAGGAGAAACCTGCTTAAAATGAGGGTTGCATTTCCCTCCAAAAGGTCCTAGAAAAATGGATCTTGTTCTTGTTCCTACTACAACAATAGGAGGGGCATTAAATTCAACGAGCCAACTGAACTTAGGCCTTCCAACTACAAGGAAAAAGTCCCAAAAATCTCTCTAGTGTTGGATCTCTTGGAATTTTCTCAATATCTCTTGAAATACTACACAATAAACATTTTAAGGCACATAAATACGAAAACCACATTTAACTCTTATAAGAATCAATTAAGCTAGGAAAATATATCATTAAGTGCAAAAGGTGGGTTTAAACATAGTTTTATGTGCTTGGGAGTGGATTTATGTGCCTTATAATTTACATATTTTGGAGCCCATCAACAAGGATAGTTTCATGATGTCTACAAGACTTTTAATATACCTAAGAGTATGTTGAAGTAATATTCCATGTACAAATCCTATCTAATGCAATACTATTTGAAGGAGTACCAATAGGGGTTATAAGGGTTTCCAACTAGGTGAAACCATGTGTAGTTCTTTCCTGTATTCATTCCTGACCATATTTTTATCTTCCTAATGACATATCACTATGGTTTTTTATAAACATCGGGATACATCTCTAGCGTGTAAATATTTCTTAACAAAAAAATGAAAGCTAAGTTAAAATAAAGTGCATTGATACTACTTGTAGTGTAGCAAATAGAAATATTCAAAGCATAAAAGAAAATAATACATAGATAAGTAAAAATAATTAATCAAAACGAAGAGTGCAATGACAATAGTAGCCAAAATAAGATACCCTACTTATGAGGATAACGATGTTCACTGATCTATTTAAGGGTAAAAACTCCAATAGAGTAGAGATCAGTTAGAATAATTATTCTAGACATCTTTTATAGTGTGTCTACCTCTATATATACTCTGATATATATACTGCTTTCTATCCTTCTAGAACATTCTATAGGAGGAACTTTTTAATATGTGAAACCTTTTAGTATGCCCTCTTACAATAGTTTCATTTGCACTACTACTGGCCTTATTTATTAATGATGGCCATTATTACATAAGAATATATTAATTTTTTTATTAAGGGTTAGGGAGGCATGGACCCTAACACCTCATAGTCATGGTTTTCTACCATTTTTTGTCAAACAACCACGGTTTTCTTTATTTTCTTATCTACTTAGACCGAAATTCTTCATTGCAACCATTAAGATTAGTAGATGAAAACCCACTAAGTTTAAGAAATGGATCATTACCTAAGGCTTAATCTTTGTCCTCCATACTTGTAAATATGGTTGTAAAAACCCCTTGGATCCTATCTTCAATTGTGTCTTCAAGTTGACCTAAAAAGTGGGCTTCCATCTAGTATTAATCAAATAAACTAGTTCCTTCTTTGAACAATAAATCCCAAAAAAATCCCCTACGTTGCAAGGTCCTTCATATATTGAATATAGTTTCCTATTCTAGGGGATGTGATCTTAGAGCAAGGTTTTTCTACCATCTTTGTTAAGTTATCATGAGGTTGTCTTTTTCCTTGTCTACCTAGATCCAAATTCTTCATTGGAACCATATAGATTCATAGATGAAAACCCACCAAGATGAAGAAATGGGCCATCCTCTAAGACTCAATATTTGTCCTACATAATTGTAGAAATGATTGTAAAAGAACCCTTGAATCCTAACTTCTGGTTTACCTAAACCTTGGGTTTCCATCTAGTGTTAATTCATTAGACCAATCGCTTCTTTTAAGGCTAAATCTGCATAAATTTCCCTATCATTGCATGATCCTTCATATACTAAAAATAGTACCGTAATATATGGGATGTGACCTCACTAAAAGGGTTTTATGTCATATTTGTCAAGTAATCACAAGGTTGTTTGTTGTCTCATCTAGCTAGATCCAAACTTTTCCTTGGAACCTTTTTTCTGAGAAAAAACCTCTTGTGCACAAGAAATTTCCTTTGTATATCTACCCAATATCTATCATAAAACAATGGAAAACCACCTAATATGTCCTTATATATATTTATTCAAACTCTTTGTAAAATGGGAAAGATAATATTGTGTTAGGGGTGCATACCTCTTATGAAGACTTGTGTGATCATGACTGGTTGTGGTTGTAGGAGAACTTGCTTTAGTCCTTGAAGATATTACTCCACTTCCAACATCTTTATCCTACACAGAATGCATAAAGACACAAAACCTTCCTTCCAAATGTTGTAAGGGTAAGAGAAACTTCAGATCTAATATAGCTCACTCAAGGAAATCCATATATAAACATATATAAGATAAAAAAATGTATTAGGGGGAGTAATGATAGGATCTATATTGAGAAATGAAGCACCAACATTAAATTATATCTTGAGTGTAATAAGAGCCTTGGTAGATGTAGAAATTACGATGTATATTTTCAATCACTCATGAAATTTTAATCAAGGTGACAAGACACAAACCTACTCTACTCTCTTCGGAAAATAATTCACAATCTAGAACAAAAATTTTAGACATGCAATAAGAAATTACACACATGCAACAAGTATTTTCCCAGGGATGAAAACTGCTAAAAACCCCAATGCATGCTTGCTTTAAATTAGAAGAATAGAGGTGTATTACTGTTAGTATGAATCATTTGTCGAAGTGTACGAAAAAGGACCACTTTAGCTACGCATAACTAATAGCCCTAACAACAAAAGTGGCTGCCAATATCTTCAGATCTGCGATTAGTTAGACAAGAAAATAGCTGCAAAACACTAGATCTATGTATGGAAAGACATTAAGTAGTAGAATAAAGGGTTTGCTCCATGCATCCAACAGATAAGACAAGAACACAATTTTTTGAAAGAATTTTTATATTACAGGGCACCTGGGAGGAAAACAAGAAGGTGTATCCAGCTCTCCTCAATGGGATGGGTTCTTTGTAGTCCTAAGCACTTCAGATCTAAGCTTTCTCTCTCTTGTAGATGTAGAAAACCCAATGCAAAAATGAAGCTCAATGGGAGCCAATGATGAAAAATGAGACCAAGTGTATAGATCCAGAGTGATCTAGTAGGCAACAAAAGGTGAAGAATGATGGGGAAAACCCTCCTATTTATAACAAAATATTGGGTCATTCTAGATCTTGGTGTATGATTAAAATAATGTTAACCAAATCTAGATCCACCTTTTATGGAATACTTTATTATATTTGTTGGAGGGAAAGGGTCTTTGGCTCGGGTCAAATCCCTTGATTAGTCAAAAATAAATAAATAAATGATTTATTTATCTTTTTAAGGAAGTGGTTGGAAGATAATCAAATAAATAATGATTTATTTAATTATTTGTGGCTGACTAGCCGAGGCAGGCCGCTTATGGACAGCCTGAGACGATTGCATCATGAAAACATTCGAAGAGCTGGGATCAGTGATGGAAGGAGGAGGAAGGTTGGGGAAAGTTCCAAGCAGGGAGGAATCTTTGTAAACGCCGGGGGAGACACTGGTCAAGGAATCAACGGTTTGCTTGTTGGCTACAGAAGAGATAGTCGTCTCAGGGGAGGTCTGAGATTTTGGCTCATGATATGTCAACTGGTCAATGGTGACTATCTTTTCATTATGGGGGAAAGACATCTTGCGAAAGACCGCGGATGGGACAGCAGACATAGCATAGGTGTAGCTTCGCCCCAATAGAATGTTGTAATCTAGCGGGGCGTCGATGACTTCGACGTCAACGCAAACAGTATTACCGGCGAGGGTGATAGGACAATTACGAAACAGGCCAATGGGTTGGGAGGCATGACCGTCCCACGCTCGAAGGGTAATCGTGGAAGGGGCCAGCTCAGGAGATCCAAGTTGCTTCCAAACCGAAGCAGACATCACGCATGTGGATGCCCCCTCATCAATTATACACCGGGACACGTTGGCGTTCCGGATTTTGACTGGGATTTGGAAGGCGACGGAGGGAGGGAGGGGAGGATGGTCCGATTGAGTGGCGTCGAAAACAATCATTTGGTCATCAGCAGGATCTACAACACCCACGGTAGATAATAGAGCCTTCTTTTGGGAAGGGCATGACTGGAGGAGTTCCAGTGTGGAAATGGCGGCAGGAGACTGCGCCAGATCATCTACTATGCTATACGAATGAGCAGCTCGACCAGGAGCAGCATTTCGACGTAATGGTCCCTTAGGAATCTTGGGATGGACCTCAACTTTGGGTTGAGGAATATGTAAGGGACCACCGGATGTCGAAAGAGGCTCTGTAGAACCTGAAGAGGGAGGCTCGGGGGTAGACTGAGCAGGAGGCTTGGGGTACTGACGAGACCGAGTTTGAAGGTGAAGATCGACGGATGGGGTAGGATCGGAGTGCATCATAAGGATCTGGTAATCAGAGGAACCAGAAATGGAAGGGGGGCGGCTACCTGGCTGTCGGGCGGTTGGGTAGCCACGAATCCTTGTTGACGGAAAGGATCAGTAAACACATCTGGCTGGGTAATGGCCACATTAGGAGGAGCATGAGGGGAGGCGTGTTGTCCGCGCAATGTGGCTTGAGACTCCCACATCTGCCGCATCTGGGGTAAGAGGGGACAATCATGGGTGTAATGACCATAAACACCGCAACACGAACAGGGCTTGTTTGTGCGAAGCAGCCTATCCGGCTTGGGTTGAATGCCCTGTTGCTGGTTGCCAGTGTTAGGGTCCACACCAGAATTGGGTCCTCGGGTACCAGGGGCAGAGTGGTTTTGGTTGCCTCTCTGCCTTCTTTGAGAAGAAGGGGGATTAGTCGCGCCCTGTTGTGCAAATACTTGCTCTGGAGGGGGCAGTAAGTGTTGTTGCGGGTTCGAAGGAGGCAAGGGAGATGGAAGCGCATATGCTGGAGGAGCTGGCGCACCAGGTTGTGGATAAAGGTAAGGGTTGGGTTGGGAAACATTAAGGTAAGCAGGAGGTTGGGGAAAAGGAGGAGGCATGCCGTATCCTGGATACATGCTGCCGAGAGGGGGAAGAGTGCTTGAGGTGCTGGCCCCTCCCTGAGGGAGACCATAGCCCACAGGAGGTTGAGCATATGGATGGGAAAGAGCTCCAACGATACCATCGGCGGAATGAGATGCCCCCGGGGCGTTAGCACCACCGGGCCTGGGGAGGTCAGGAAGAACGGTATAAACATAACCAGATTGAGCGTAGATCAGGTCATATTTCAAGGCTATTTGGAGGGCGGCTTCTTCAGTTTGAGGAAAGTGAGAGGCGACATCTTTGCCGATGGGAGCGGGGAGGGTGCGAAGGAACCAGTCCATGTAAACCCGATCTTCGAAGGGAGGGGCTCGACATAAGCTCCGTCTTCTTCGCCATTCCTGAACATGGGCGGAAAGGCGTGTTGAAGAGGCTTGCTTAAAAGAAGTCAAGAGCTCCGTACCAGTATCGTATCGGAGAGGGAGCTGGAAGTACGACAAAAAGGCTTGGGCAAGAGTCTCAAAGGTGGTATGGGTAGAGGTGGCTTGTTCGACATACCATTTAGAAGCTTCGCCGGTGAGCGTGCGTTGGAACAAACGAAGATAGATGGAGTCATCGGTAATGGAATTGGAGGAACACCACATGTGGAAAGATCGGACATGATTGGTTGGATCTTCGCCATTAAGGCCCTCAAACTTAGGGATGTCGGAGGGGAGCTTGGTTGGCTACGGCCGCTAGTATCAGGTGAATGGGGTCGTTGATCAACTGATGGAAATCGGGGAGGCTGAGGCCTGCAATGTACGGCAGCACAGGGGTGGCCAGGGTAGTTCCTGTGGCGGTTCCGCTAGTAGTAGGGCCGGCATTGGGGCCGGGAGGACCGCTAGCGTTAGGCCCTGGACCAGACATAGTGAAGGTGACAGGGGGAGAACCAGGAGGAGAAGGAGGACCCGATAAATCGGGAGAGGAGTCGGAGTGCAGACTCGAAGGTGGACTGGCTTGACGACGGTGGTGCGGAGCAGGTCGATCAACCGGAAACTGAGGATGAAGGCCAAGAAGTCTCCGGGAAAGGTGCCTTGGGGGCGCAATGATGACAGGAAGAAGGAAACCGACAGGGGCAGAAAGGGACAAAATCAATTATGGTCAAGGGCAGAAAAGGTGTAGTGACAAGTGATTTTAGAGTCTTTGTCGGGCGGTGTTAACCAGGCGCTTCTTTGCTTAGGGTCAGTGTGTGGCGTGCGTTAATTTTAATTTTTAAACCCTTTCCATTTTGAGAGCAAGAAAAAAGTGTGCTGCGTAGCTGAAAATAAACCTACAGAGAACAGAATATGATGCTGAAATAACAGAAAAATAACAGCTACTTGTGCATCTATCTAACCCAAGAAGGTGGGTCTCTCAAAACTATGCTGAAAAGAAAGGGAAAAACTATGTAAAACAAATGGCAAAGGGGGCCAATAGATCTAAGGTCAAAGGGGACAGGGATCTAGAGGACAAAGCTGTTGAAAAGAGGTGCAGATCACAGCCAAGAGACAGAGGCAAGGTGGCTGGGAAAAGGAAGGAAATCAGCAAAAAACCGGAGGGGCAAGGCGGAGGCCTTCAAAGGAGGTCCAAACAAAACGACATGAGGTGATTTGAAAGGAAGAAAGGTTGATTTCAAAGGATTTGAAAGGGAGGTAACAGATCTGGAAAAAGGAGGCTGAAGCTCTGAAAAACAGACGGCTGAAACAGCTTAAAACTCTTCCACAAAAAGTGGAGGGTACTAAAGCCCTAAGGGGCTAGGTTCCCACTTAGATGAGTAAAAACAGATCAGAACTTGGTCAAAACAGACTGAGACAGAGGCTGGAGGACCCTGACAGAAGCTGCAGAAAAACCCAGAAAAAATGCAGAAAAAATGCTGAAAAAATGGCAGGTCGTAGTTTCTGACCTGATTTCAGTGCAGGTCGCAGGAAACAGGCTAAAAAGTGCGACCTGGAGGTCCAGGTCGCAGGTTTAGGGCCAAAAAGTGCGACCCCCAGTTCCGGTTGTCTCGGCGGCAGATTTTCAGAAAAGTTGCCGTCTCAGTTGTGGCTAGTGTCGCTTACCTGCGCAATAGGGCCAGAAACACACGGAAATTAGAAATTTTAATGTTTTAGGGTTTTATGTGAGAAAAACACCATAAAAATAGGAAAAATAAACAGCTGAAAAGAAACCCTAGGGTCTGAAGTAGCTGGATATGCAGGAATATGAAAAACGACAGCGGTCGTAATTTAAAACCCGTGTGGAGTCGCCATTTGTTAGTATGAACCCTTTGTCGAAGTGTACGAAAAAGGACCACTTTAGCTACGCATAACTAATAGCCCTAACAACAAAAGTGGCTGCCAATATCTTCAGATCTGCGATTAGTTAGACAAGAAAATAGCTTCAAAACACCAGATCTATGTATGGAAAGACATTAAGTAGTAAAATAAAGGGTTTGCTCCATGCATCCAACAGACAAGACAAGAACACAATTTTTTGAAAGAATTTTTATATTACAGGGCACCTGGGAGGAAAACAAGAAGGTGTATCCAACTCTCCTCAATGGGATGGGTTCTTTGAAGTCCTCAGCACTTCAGATCTAAGCTTTCTCTCTCTTGCAGGTGTAGAAAAACCAATGCAAAAATAAAGCTCAATGGGAGCAAATGAAAAATGAGACCAAGTGTATAGATCCAGAGTGATCTAGTAGGCAACAAAAGGTGAAGAATGATGGGGAAAACCCTCCTATTTATAACAAAATATTGGGTCATTCTAGATCTTGGTGCATGATTAAAATAATGTTAACCAAATCTAGATCCACCTTTTATGGAATACTTTATTATATTTGTTGGAGGGAAAGGGTCTTCGACTTGGGTCAAATCCCTTGATTAGTCAAAAATAAATAAATAAATGATTTATTTATCTTTTTAAGGAAGTGGTTGGAAGATAATCAAATAAATAATGATTTATTTAATTATTTGTGGGTGATTTAGTCATATTTAACAAGGAATATTATCTAAATAAGATTTAAATAATTATTCCTAGAAAATAATAAGATAAATAAAGGTTTATCTAATTAATTTCTTTGTTTTGGGTTAAACATGACTAGGAATAATAATTAAATTATGGTTTAATTAATTATTCCATGAGGAAAATCAAACAAAATAGGTTTGTTTAATATTTCCTTTTGGGGTTTCCTGTTTTAACATAGTGAAAGCGGTTTTACTTAGGGTAAAACTGGTCTTACATGGTGTACTTGGGTCCATCTAATGATAATAAGTTAGATGACCAAAAAATGGTGTAACAATTACAATTGATTTTCTCAACTGAGCACAACCTACAAGTGCATAACCTATCTCTCTGCTCACTGAAAGGATCTGACCTAGAATTAGTCAAATATTGCCTCTCTTGAGTTCCTATTTCCTTACACTATTCCTTGAGGAATTAGACCCTATTATTTGGGAAATTATTCAAATTGATTGCAAATTCCTTTAGGCTTATCCTCTGACTACATGCAACACCTGTACCCTCAAGACTAGTATACAATTGATGTTACACTTCCTTGGAATCTTTACCAAGCTTGGGGAAATCAAATTTTCTGCATGCACTAGATATTTTGGTTTGAATGATTAGTTAACTACATGATCACTGAGTTTCAATCAAGTGCCACTACTTAACTGACCTTCCACTGGTTCCTCCAAAAGTTTTAACTAGTTTAACTGAAAGAAACCTGAGATAACTACCTCGATTGCTACAAATTAGAAATCACACATGCAGAACTGAACTCTAACTCCCAAAACTAAAATTTACTGAGTAAACTAGGTGACACAAGACATGTCACACAACTTAACATCGTCCAAGTTGTCTTTTGATGTGGAAATTTTATTTTTCTCAACTTAATCAAGGAAGAAGAAAATTGAGAATTTATTGTTGCATTTTTCAACACTCCCTCCCAGCAAGAAATGGATTATAAACCACCCATATCCTGCACCTATGGAACTCGAAATTCCCTCTTGATAAGGCCTTTGTCAAAATGTCAACATCTTGCTCCTTTGTCGAAATGTATTGCATCAAAGTTATCCGCTTTCAACACATTTCGGTAAATGGTGATACCAAATATCTATATGCTTGGATCGATCGTGAAAAATAGGATTCTCAAAGATATGATACAACTCTAATTATCACAGTAGATCATAGTGGGATCCATCATTTGACCAAACTGTAGGAATTTAAAGGGTAAGATCTGTAGATCAAGAACCAGAGGTCACCTCTCACAAACAGATCATAAATCAGTACACCAGTATAATCACGTGGTTAAAACCCTCAAATAGGGAAATAGTCAATGCCTTGAGCCAATGCGACCACTTCAGAGAATTTATTAATATAAAAAGAAAAGTTACACAAGTTTCTCTCATAAACGATTGCCGAAAAAACTACCCTCCATGCTCTTTAAATAGAGATCATGGACCAATCGGGTGTTAAGCCATGGATCAAGTGTCGTTAATACCGAGGCGAGAGATAACCATCAGATCAATACAAATCGTGATTGTCAGATTATAAGTTAAAAATGTACATAGTAAAGAAACACACTTTACCTAACTCTACACTAGACTAAGTTATTCTTAACTATTTCCTATGTGTCGGAATATCATAACATCCCCCCTTAAGAACAACTTGGGATATGATTGAAAGATTTACAAAGGTGACACAAAAGGAGCCTATTTCCTATGTGTCGAAATATCCTAACATCCCCCCTTAAGAACAAATTGGGATAGGATTGAAGGATTTACAAAAGTGACACAATAGGAGAAGGAAGGAGGCAATATAGCTTATCCCCCCTTAATGACAACTTTCCTAAACTCCAAGCATGGATCGAAGTTTGGTAAACTTCGCTTTTGTGAGATCCTTCGTAAATATATCGGCTACTTGATCATTGGTCGGACAATAATGCACTTCAAGAACATGATCATGAATGAGCTTTCTGATGAAGTGTATGTGGAGTTCAATGTGTTTCATACGCTGATGCTAAATTGGATCTTTACATAGTTGAATGGCACTCTGATTATCACACCAAAGTGTAGTTGGATGCTGCTGATGAAGACCAAATTAAGACAGGATATAACGAAGCCACATGGCTTCCTTGTTGGCTTCAACTGCACCACGATACTCTGCTTCTGCTGAAGAAAGGGATATGGAACTTTGTTTCGTACAAGACCAAGTAATAGGTCCTAAACCAAGAGTGAATACATATCCTGCAGTGGAATTCCGATCACCAGGGTCACCAGCCCAATCAGAATAAGTGAAACCAATCAACAAGGGAGATTCTCCTGTACTGTAATTAATCCTGAACTGAACTGTATCTCGAATATATCGAAGTATCCTTTTAACTGCTTTCTAGTGACTTTCATGAGGTTGGTGCATAAACTGAGCGACAAGACCAACGACAAAGGAAAGGTTATGACGGGTATGGGTTATATACAAAATTTTACCAACAAGTTGATGGTATAGGGTAGAATCAAATTCAGGGCTAGTACAGTTGACTAAAAGCTTGACTCCAGACTGAAAGGGAGAAGGGGTAGGCTTACAGTCTTCCATGTGAAAGTGGTGTGGAATATCACAGGCATACTTGGACTAAGAGAGGGTTATGTCTTCCTTGGATTGCAAGACTTGAAGACCAAGGAAATAATGCAAGTGTCCTAAGTCTGTCATTTCAAACTTCTTTTTGAGGCTAGATTTCACATGGTTTATATGGTTTGGATCACTACCAGTAAGGATAAGATCATCAACATAAAGAACAAGGATGGTGAAGGAATTGCCCACTTTCTTGGTGTAGACAGTGTTGTTAGAATGACACCTAGAAAAGCCATTGTCTAAGAGAAATCTATCCATTTTGGCATACCAAGCTCGAGGAGCTTGTTTGAGACCATAGAGAGACTTCCTAAGGTGACAAATAAGGTTGGAGTCTTTTTGGATAAAGCCAGGGGGTTGTTCCATGTAGATTTCTTCATGCAAATCTCCATGTAAGAAGGCAGATTTAACATCCATCTGATGGACTTCCCATTTAAAGGAGGCAACAAGGGAAAGAACAAGGCGGATAGAATTCATTTTGGCAACAGCGGAGAAGGTTTCAGTATAGTCAATGCCTTAAACTTGTGAAAAACCTTTAGTGACAAGAAAAGCTTTATGTCTATCCACTTTTCCATCTGGTCCAAAATTTGTTTTGTAAACCCATCTGCATCTGACAAGTTTTCTTCCTTTTGGAAGAGGAAAAAGATCCCAAGTATTGTTTTCCAATAAGGAACGATACTCTTCATTCATAGCTTCATCCCAATTTGGATGACTGGAGGCTTATTCAAATGTTTTTGGATCAATTTTTTCTGGAACTTGAGCTAATAAGGAAAAGGCTCTTTCGAACTGAGAACGTGTACGTCGTTGATCGGTAGGGTCACCTGCAAGAGAACCTGCTGCATCCCGAGTAGAGTGGATGCATCTTGGAAGCAGTGGAGTATAAGGAACAATTTCACGAGCTAGAGGAGGATTGTAATCCTCGTTGTCATCATCTGAACTAGAAGGAATGTGATTAAAAATAGAAGAGAGAGAGAGAGGTGGCACATATGCCGAATCAGGCTCGCAGGCCAAAGGTGGCACACCCGCCGAACTAGGCTTGCAGGCTGATATATTTTCATCAAACTTTACATCTCTTCTAATGATTATATTTTTGGATTTTGGTTGAAGAAGTCTATAACCTTTGACATCTTCAGAATATCCAACAAAAATACATTTTTCACTCTTAGGTTCTAAGGCTTTATGTTTCGCATCTGGAATATGGGTCCAAGCATCACTTCCAAAAACATGAAAGTGACTTACATCTGGTTTGATTGAGCTCCAAGATTCCTCTGAAGTTATATTCTTTAAAACCTTAGTAGGAGTGCGATTTACTATGTAATTTGCACAGTTAATGGCTTCTGCCCAAAAATTGAGACCAAGTCCTTTAGATTGAAGCATATAATTAGCCATTTCTTTTAAGGTGTGATTCTTCCTTTCAGCTACACCATTTTGTTATGAAGTATATGGAACAGTATGTTGCAATTGAATTCCATGCTCAGTGCAGAAGTTGATAAATTTGTTGTTAACATATTCTCCACCATTGTCTGATCTTAACTTAAGAATTTGATATCCAGATTATTTCTCAACAAAGGCCTTAAAGGCAAAGAACATGTTAAAAACTTCAATCTTGAGTTTTAAGAAATATACCCAAGTGCGTCTGGAAAAATCATCAATGAAAGTTAAGAAGTACTTGCAACCAGAGAAAGAAACAACTGGAAGTGGACCACATAAATCACTGTGCACAAGCTGCAAAGGGGCTGAAGTGTCAATGTGATTTCCTTTTTAATTTCATAGAATTATTGATGTTGCTACATTATTTTAGTATTGTTTCATTCATTACAGTTACTACCATAACAATCCATATATCCCAATGATATGGAAACCAGAAGATTTTCTTCCCATATTTTTATTGATGATAATGGATTACCATGATCTTATTGATGATAATAGATTACCAAAAATTGTGCTTATGAAGTAAAAATTTGTCAATGGTCTTTCTATATCCTTTACGAAAATGGTTCCACAAATAGGATATGGAATATGAACACTTATGCACCCTACACATTTTAGCTATTTTATTCGTCTTTCTTTCAAATTATCACAATTTAACTATCCTATCTGCCTCCTTTTGCACCTTTTAGGAAAATTTCTAGTTATAAACATAGCAAAATGAATTTCCATGTATAGCCTCAAAAAAGTGCCATGCCATATTACCAATCCTCTTGACACTGGAAACAAGGCACATAGTTGATTTAAGAATGTCATTCAGAAAAGTGTTTATCCTTAAAAGGAACATTGAATGGTAATGAATGCATTACTTCTTGAAGAATTTGCAACCTCCTGTTCTAAACCCCAAATATAAACATGAATCTATCGTATAGGTTTTCCTTGTTAAACACTAAACAACTGAATACTCAGACTCTTCGATTGAGGATTTTAATTGTAATTGATATGCTATTTTTGGTTGACATGCTTATCTTGTTCTTCCATCCTCAAAGCAACCCCATTGCAAATTTCTTCCTGTTGGAAGGGAACCTGTTTTTTATCTGCAATATTTCACTTGGTGGTTGTCTTTCAAGGTTTTGAGGCTTTGGATTGAACAAAGAATTATTCCATAACCTGTTCTGCATCATTACATGAATGATATTGGATCTTCAAATGATGAAAGAGCTAGTGTTATCTCATCAAGGCGTCCCTATAGAGTACAACGTGCTATTGATGACCCATTTAGGGAAATTAAAGGTATGATTGATGAATATGGCAGGTAATCATATCAAATTTATATTTAACATAATTTACTCTCATTTCTTTATGCTTAGAGTCCATTCTAATATAAATTGTTTTTTTCTTTCAGTAATATAGCCTTTCATTTACCAGGTTTCTTGATGCCACATATCTTTGAAGATGTGGAGGAAACAAGTGCAAATGACTTGAAGAAAGATGAGGAAAATTCACCCATTGAAGTTGTTAAAGTGAAATAAGAGCCAACATAGAGCTTTGTTGATTATACGTAAAGACATCGCCACATCTATGAGGATGTTGATGGTAAGCTTGAAATGGAAGATGTCTCCTCACCAACAGAATCTGATCCAACTTCGAGATCATTATATGCCACCAATGATAGCACAAGAGACTGCTCACTGCTCCTTACCTCCAGAGCATAGTATCATTTTCATTCTCCCCCCATTGCCTAACGATCCACCTCCATCCCCTCCACCCTTTCCTGGATCCCTGCCTCCACCAACACCCAGTTCTTCCCCCTTTCTTTACCCACTTCTCCCATTATTTTCCCACTGCCCTTGCCCTAGTCATATGCTACACCTTTAAATGTAATTGTTTTTTTGGCTCATGCATTTTATGCTAAGTTCATGTAGTATGAAATTAAGTGCTTTTGTAATTTGTATTTCATTGAAGATGTAATGGTTGCTTCTGGTTGTGAACAAGATTCTCAACTTCATCTCTTAACCAGAAATACTCAACAGTTTGGACAGTTTGTCAATAATGCAGTAGTGTTTTATTCTTATAGTTCTACAGGCTTTCCATCATCTTAGATACATCCTAGCCAATATATTGCATCTTTCAATTCTATAAGGCCTTTTGAGTTTTTACAGAGTGGCATTCCTAGGGTCCCTCGTGGTGCACCTCCTGTCCAACATTAAGTAATACTAATGTCTCTTATATTCAACATTCATACTGTCCATCACCTCCTACCCTAGCACCATCTAATCAGTTCTCCTATATAAGGGATGACAGTCGAAATCCCTTGTAACAAGCTTGGTTAGATTCTTCTCCATCTCCTATTCCTAAATGCGAGAAAATATCTTCTCTAGATGAACAACAATGATTTATTCAAAGTTATAGAAGCATAAGTCTAGAGGATCATTTGTTGAACAAACAGGGCAGAAGGGTGAAAAACATTATGTACAAGTTCAACATTTAGGTAAGAAGGTAATTAATAACATAAATTAAATCTCTAGTAACTTGTGTATTTGATGCTTAGTTATTACTCTATATCTTCTGAATGTTTCCTACAATAACCCCTTGAATGCGTTTTCCAGCTGGAGGAACACAATATTTTTGTGGGTTGCAACTGCCAACACAGAACTAGATGACCATAACATATAGAATTCCCCAATCAAGTATGGAAATGGCATTTAACACTTACTCGAGTCAGGCTGCAGGGTTAACAAGAAACTTGGTTGCAGGTGTTTCATATTTTCCCGAGCCTCAATAAATTTGTTGAGGGAATCTTAATTTCCATATGCCAAATTAAAAATAAAAACTTTCTTCTCTATGAGTGTAGTTCCAATGAATCAGTTTTGATCCATATGTCTAGATATGGTATTTCTTTTGCAAATTCTTGGAGGCATGCTTAATGCAACACATAGGAAATGAAAGGTGTTAAATATTTTTGTGATTTGATATTCTATTTTCTACTTTTCTTATAGGTTTATGATGCATGTATTGTATGATCTTTATCTGAATTTTTTGTCAATGTGTTTAATTCCCTTGTTATGCGTTTTAATAGATATCCCTACTTCAAGTGGAAGCAACTAAGCAGGTGAGAGAAGATTCCTTATTCTCGAGAAATCTGTAGATTTGATACATGTTGTTAAATTCATTAGGCTTTGGATATTGTCGGAAAATGGGTTGATGTTAATTGTATATAATGTAACCTGCATGCATTTTGCAAATGCATATAAAATTATGCTTCTCTCATTCTTTCTGATAGCAAGTTTCCCAAACCTCAATGAATGAGTCATATGTAACATTAAGTGGTTGAATCACATATCATAATTTGAGTCTTGCCTTGGCATTTTGTTGAATTATAATATTCTAATCAGAGCATGTTGTACATCTCCCTCAAGGATATTCAATATACACAATAAATATAAAAATCTCTTCCAATTGGTTGCTTGGTTGCTTTATGAAAGAAAGCAATTTTGGAATTAAGTTTCCACACCAAATTTCTTGGTAAAAAAATGGCAATTTTGAGTTCAATAAGTGTGTTGGAAGCATTAGTGGTTGGGGTGGGGTTCTTGTTTCCATAGGGATCGTTGACCTAGTATATATATATATATATATTAGCATATTATATATATATATATATATATATAATATGCTAATTCCTCCCCTCTGGAAAAAAAATATGGATCTTTTGCATCGAACATGCTCATGTTTCATGATACTCTTTTATGAATCACGAGTTTTGTACCTTACGAGACTCTTCATTATGGCACAACATTGCAACTTGAGACTCATTGTTTGTACCAATAACACGTGTTGACCTTGAACTCTACCATTGTTCATAAAAGTGGTTTTGGAATTTGAGTTGAATTTATAGTGAGTGCCTATCTGATGGGGTACATCTTGAAATTCCTTGACTTAAAGTAGACCTGGATGTTTAATATAGTATTCCCAGAAATTACCTGCAACTTAATCAAAACTAAAATTCTATAAAGGCACGTGCATTTCATATTTTGTCTTCCCATGTTGTCTGGTATTTCATGCCATGCGGTCACTGGTGCTTGATACAATTTCATGTTTCCAGTCTCTACTTTTGAACATCAGTGCAGTCATGAAGCCAATGGAAATTGTGCGAAGCCATGTCATAGTTGGAATGCACCAAAAAGAAATTGTTTTCCTTCTGGAAATATGACTTCAGTAAATGGGAAGAATCACACACTGAAAACAGAAAAGGTGGTGAATTAGGCACCCTACCCATGCTTTTAGTGCACATATATCTCTGTGAAGGACAAATATTATAGCTGCTATTGAAGGACAATCGTAAAATCTGGTGGGTCTGCAGTAGAATAGTTAAAATTCTGACATCATATAAGATGTGGTCTAAAACATAGATGCACACGTGAGATGAGAGTAAATGGGGTTGAAAAATACGGTAAAATCTATCAACAATGGTTTATATATAAATATAAAATTTATTAATTAAATATAAAATCAAAGCATGGAAATAAAGATGAAACTGCTGAAAAACAAAAGATTACTTATCAGAAATTCATGTTTCGTTTTCTGATAAGAATGTAATTACAAATACAACTAGCTATGTGTCTTGGCAAGTTGCAACTTTTGGGTTTCTAACTCAAATATCTTTTATTCTAAAAACAATTGATTTTTCTTGTGATTCATTATTGTGGTTTGATTTATCACCTTATAGTTTTAAAACTTCATTACTGATAAAATTAATTACATCAACATGTACTTCAGATTGAGCATTTCTCTTCTGGAAAGAGCAGTCATTTTCTAAGAGTGCACTTGAGCCAATCCTAAATAGATATTTTCTTGTTACTTAGTCCATTCCCTTATATATGTTACTTTTCTCCATAAAAAATTCTTAACATTTATAAGAGAGGTTCAAATGCTTTTTTGGATTTTTATCGATGCTTTGTAGAAACAATTGCTTAGAACAACTTTTTTGTCAGTGTTATTTTTTTTAATATTATTTTTGAAATTTTAGACAAACTCCTCTATTTCGTTGTTATGCTCCTTCATATTGTTAATTTTTCCTCCAAATTCCTTTTCCATGTTATGGAAGTATCAAAAAACATTGTAAATTTTATTATTATGCAAGACCAATCCCTTTGATGAGTATGTGGGATGCAAAAATAGATTGAATTGAGAGTTAGGCATGTGCACTTTAGCCTTTTTCTTGCGCCAAATCAAGTTCTACCTATTCCATGATAAGATGTGATGTCCATCATAGGAGCATCCTAACTCACTAAAAATAGAAGTAGGGATAAGATAAAATAGGATAAATAGTTCTGGCATAATATTAATCTATTCTAGGTTGAACTATTTTTGGTTGATGGTGAGTTTTAATGTGCATAAGCCAGTTTTGAAAAAAATTGTACTATAAATCCGTGTACCTATGCATTATGATATTATGAGTTTAGGGGGAATTTCCTGCCATATAGTGCATGTATTCTCCTAAACACCAACATTCCACTATGTTAAAGAGGTTAGAATTAACCTTTATTTCTCCCTTTCTGTGTTTTGTTTTTTCATATTTTTCATTTTTTCATAGTTGAAGCTTTGTGTTGTGGGACATGATAAGGCCTTCTCACATTCCCTTCTACTAAATGAGAGTTATTAGTCCCAATGACAATGCTTATAATTTAGATATTTAGATTTCAAGTTTACTACATTGAGGGGGGCTACTGAGAAAGTTAAAATACATATGTTATCAATGTTTATATTTTGTAAATGGGTAATAGATTACATTGAGAGTTAAGTGGGGGCCATATGTTATCTTATGATGTATATTTTCCCATCGTGGCCAAAAAGGGTTAACACATTTGCAGAATCCCCAAGTCGCAAATAATTATGTTGCTCATATATAACTAATTTGATATTCATTTGAAGTTGAACAACAAACTTATTCTTGGAAGATGAAATTATCCTTGGTGAAGGGAGGTGGGGTCACTATTAAAGTAAAATGGCACCTTATTTTCCAAAAGAAAGGCATTTTCTATAAACAAAATAGTTCTACAGAGTTTTCTTTTGTGTTGGTCGATAAGCTAATCACTTTGCAATATCACACCCTTCCATCAAAGCCTACCAACAAAGACGGTTGAAATTTGTTGAGGCTTATGCCAAATAGTACTAAGCAACCTTTCCATTTTTAAGAAAACCATTTTCATGCCAAGGGAAGGTAGTTGTTCCTTGTTTGATAGACTATGTTTAAGTAACATCCACCCCAACAAAAGAGATTTAAGCCATCTATCTTTCCATGTGGATTGAAATATACCTACATTATGCATCATAAGGTCGACCTTTTTCTCAATATATCTGCTATTTGTGGTCGTTATCTCCTTCTCATTACCACAACTCCATTTCAAATCCATCTAAAATAAAATAGTAAATATCGCCCTCCTTTTCACCCTCTTGAAGTGAGGTACTTGCATGAGTGTGAAATTGGGGAAGGTATTGACAGTAATGATTGTGTTGACTTTGGATTGGATCAAAGTGCGAAGAAATTAGTTGATAGACTAGAAGAAGAGTGATTGGGTTAGACCATGGATGCTTTACTAGATCTGAAGAGTCCAAGGAAGCCTATTATTGAAAGACAAAGATGCCAAATTGATGATGAATATGTTGAAGATGTAATCTTTAAGTGAAATCGAGCAAGATACTCTTTGGCTAATTTGTCACTTGATGAATTGGAGACATTTCTTTAGGAATAAGATGCAGATTACTATTTTCAAAATGTTGATGATGATGAAGAATACAAGAAATTATTAGCTGTTGTGATGGTAAATTCAGAGGGAAATGATAAAGTGGCACACAAACAAGGAAGATGAGAACGCTGACGATGAGGATAATGATGAAACTGTTGATATTGAAATTGAGAAGAAATTGGAAAGTGATGATGAAAGAGGTTTGGGAAAGGGAACGAAAAGAAAACATTAGGATATTTTTCACAGGCCAAAGAAGAGAAAAAGGAATTGTCAAAGAACAACTTCCTTCCAAACTAAATATGGGATTCTCGGCCTTGCAAAGACACCATTTCATCATTTTATTCCTTCGAAAACACATTCAAATATACGATGTTGTTATGCAGAAGTCAAAATTATCATGTCTGACCAAACATACCATGATGGGTTTCACATTGAGAAACAAATATTATAAATGGATTTACAACCCATAAGATTGGGTGACTACATTGTTTGATCAATGAGCATGTTCAACTCCTTATTCAAGTCTTTTCTCTCTGTATTTTGGATCCTCCTCAGCATCAATTTTCTCAGGAGGCTCTAAATATGTAGATTGAGTTTGTTGATAAACATGACGAAGTATTGTCATGGAAGAAAACTCCAATCCACATTTTTGTTTTCATCGTCCATATTTCATCCCTCTATATCAGAGAATGTCCAATTTCATATGATTCCAATGTTTTGAAATCCTTTTATTAAGAGAATTCATCCTCTGGAAACTTATGAAGCACAAAATACATGTTAGAATAAAAAATCCTCTCATCCAAGCAACATAGTAACTTCTTCATCTCTTGCAAATTATGTGAGCTTCTCATCTTCCTATAGAGGGATCACTCCTAGAAATTTCTCTAAAAATCCTACCACAATTGTAGGAGATTTTTTTGCAAATATTATGGACTCCAAATGGGTCCCTATGATTCCCAGGTCAATATGATTAGTACTAGATGCAACTCCAATTGGCCTTGCCAAATATTTCTTAACTGCTGTTGCAACTAGTATTCATGTCAAAATCAATCTCTTCTTTTTCAAATACTATAAAAATAGCATATAAATATAATCCTTTGTATGGATATTTATCATACCATGATTTTTTTCTTAATATGAACAATTCCTTAAACTCTTTAGTGCTTTGGTTAGTTGTACAAGATTACAAGAAATGGTATCTGGAATTTGGAGAGTACCATAACCAATGTGAATGAGAGCCAATATTTTTTCTCCAAAGGTTCACAAGATAAAAAATTAGCTAGGGGTGTGGCTTCATCTAGAAAAATTGTGGTTTCATCCTCTCGACCACAACAAAAGAAAACCAATGGTTGCTGCTTTGGTGGAGAGTACAAAAAAGAAGAATATGGCTCTTGTTCCGAAGGGAATTGTAAAAGTTCCATAAAGGTTTAATCTACTATTTAACACTTCCATATTTCCTCACATGCCACCACCTAAAACTACTACCAATCAGGTACTCTTCACTGATGTAAAAGACGAGAAATTTTCCAACTTTTCATTACCATGGGTATAACTTAGTTCATTTCCATCATTTCATTTATCTTTGCCTATAAAATGTTGTATGTCTTATTTTACTCATTTTATTGATGCATGCATTTGGCTAAAGTATTTTTTCTAATATATGTGTAACAGGCATGTATGTTTCTATTTCTATGGATATTTTCATTTATGCATGTGTGGATATTTGACAGAAAATCTATTTGTTTATTCTTAACTTATGCTTCCCGATCAAAATCAGGGTTTTCAAATTGAAGGAAAATCTCCTTTCTTGGTTTTGTTTTGGAAGTGAAAGCAAGGTGGTAATAATTTTCGAACCAGAGGAGTATGATAATTATCCAAATTTAACCGTTACAAATAAATTTCTTCAAAATTTCTAGGGGCAAGTTGAATAATTACAACAGAGACTATTTGAGATGACCCCCCTTTCCACTTTCTTGGATTCCTGCTCCATTTTGAAGGGGATGGATTTTTTTCATTATCGTACCATTTTATTTTTCATATTTTCATTCTTTTTCCGTCAACATCTATGATTTTATTCCTTTCTCAAGTGTAGAGTCTAAAACATCTTCAAATATTTGAAAGTGATATAAAATCGTCTATTTCCAAGGATGCCATGTCTTCCTAATTTTTTTGTAATATTTTTTCCTACTAGAGCAGTTTTCTAACGACCTAACCAAACCTTCCACCCTAGTTGTACTCACTTCTCCTATTTACTTGTCATATTGTAGCTTGCTTTCTATTGCAATAAATTCATTACATTGACAACTCCTTTTTTTGTGACAAACACCTTAATCACCATGGATGTGACAGCGTGTATACCTGAAAATGATGCTTTCATAATCCATAGGTCAATTCCAGTGTATGTGTTCATAGTCAAGCATGATTGATCCTTCTGCAAACCAATTCGATGTAAGTTTCACTAAGAGAAAGAAAATCTCTCTCATGAACTTGAAATAAACTAGCTAATAACATTACTGATGGCCTTCAAAGAAATTTGCACCCAAATATGCATGAAGAAGTTTGGTAGTTTTCCTGATATTGGAATGGTTGGCAGCTCCAAAAATGTAGGATGTAAGTCTTCAAATTAGGGCTTTGTGATGTTCTGTGATGCATTTCCCCAAACAATAGTCTACCTTTGATCTGAGTATGGGAAAACTAGTTTAGCTGTGCTAGCTCCCTCATCAGTTAAATAAAAATATGTTTAGGATCGTCTCAATATAGCCAATTGTGAATGGGTTTATGTGTCAAGTTTCAAGTGTCTTGATGAGAAATTTATGAGTTAATTAGTTTTTAAAAAATCATGTACAGCAAATAAAATTCATAGAAATAACACATAGAAATCACATTACATAATAACTGATAATAGAGTTCACCCCTCTTGGGCTACATCTCCATGGATCCGCTTCAACTGGCTAGGCCCTCTTGGGATTAAGAGTCAAATGTATTATTACATGCACCTGTAGTGCTCCAATGTCTATGCAACCTACTCCATTGGCTTCAAAAGGCCAAAAAACCTCAAAAATGACTATTCAATCTCTGAAATTGGTTTCCCGCTGATCTAGGCTTGGCCTCCCATCTTGGTGGCCCTAGGCTTATTTAATCTTCAAAGTGGAAAAGACACTTCCAGAAGTGCTCCAACGCCTCTACAACATATTCCATTATGTTCATAGCATAAAAAACATCTAATAATGACTCTTCTTGAGCCCAATTTTGTCTTCACTTGATCTAGGCATAGCCTTCCCTCCTGGTGGCCCTAGGCTTCTCTTTCCTTGAAAGTGGAAAACACACCTTTAGAATTGCTCCTCTACCTCTGAAACATGTTCCATTGTGTTCAAAGCATACTAATATTATAAGAATGACTCTTCTTGAGCCAAAATTGGTCGAAAATTTCTCAAGATATGGCAACTTCAATTTTCCTAGGAAATCTCCTCCAAATCTGGAGAAGACCCTAGATAATTCCGCCAAAGTTGGAAGTCCCGCCGAATTTGGTGGCGCCCCCTAAAACTCCACCAAGTTAAAATGTGAGTTAAATTAACACTAATGGTGGATTAAGGGCGGATAATTTGATATTAGCGCATAAAGTACGTTGAATGCTAATGCTAGATTACAATTTGCATTAATGCTTAAATGCACGTTTAGGGTAATTAACCCCGCTTAGTAAAATTTATTCCGCTCATTAAAATAATTCTACTGGCATCAGGTCTAGTGGCTTGGTCACATGGGGAGGGGGATGCCCCCCTCCAAACCCTCGTTGCTGCCATTGTTGAACTTTAAAAAGGTCCTTTTCCCATATGATATTAAGAAGTGCACTCATGGTGTATTGGCAGGGGTTGAGAGTGGTGTGGGGGAGGTCATGGGGTTAGTAGCAAAAGGAGGACATTGGTTGAACTGCCAAGCCATTTGCAAGGCAAGGAATGTCAGTGAACCCAAGTGGTTTTCATGGCGATTTTTCCAAGTAGAATGAATATGATAGAACTTGGGAAACAAAAGATGATACACACAAGTTATCATGCATGTATAAATGCTTCAACTCTCTCACAAGAACAATCATAATTACAAGAACCCCATTCATATGTACATGTACTTAAAGAACTGAAATGAACAAATTTTGTTGCAATAATAGTGAGTCAACATACTCCACTTTCAAACACCTTCCTGGCGTAAACATACAACATGAATTCAATTGGAAAAGAAATGCATCATACATCAAAAGACATGAAAGGCCTCAATTGGATAAGAAATATAACCATCTCTTACCAAACCATTTCAATGGATCTTCTTTCAGCTGCACATCATCATCATGTGAATCATCCTGACCCACATCATGGAATCCACTTTTCCATTCTTGTCAATCTCTCTTTCCACCTTCTTCAAATGTCGTGGATGACTTGTTGGATAAAAAGTCCAACACTTGTCTACAAGATGACCTTGCTTATGGCAATGAGTTCAAAGCAATTGCATCTTCTTTTCAACATGGTTTCCATTATCCAATGGACCTTTGACTTCCTACCTCCTTTGTTTTGAAATTTTCTTGTGCATGGATATCTTCTTCCAACATCTTGAAACAATATAGTTATTCAAACCACAAAAGGAACATGCAAAATTTATCCAAATATTATGTGATAATTTTCTATGTTTATCATAATCAAAAGAAACTTGATTAAAGACAGATTTATACCTTGAACATTCACCTTTTCTGCCTTCTTGAGGAGATGAACTTGATGAGGTAGTGGCTCTATTTAGAATAATAACAATGCATTTAATGACTTTAGAGCTTTCAACATCCTCTTGTTTTCCATTCTCATTAGCTTCATTCTTATGAGCATCTTCTTGTAAAGTGGGTGTAAAACTTTTTCATTCCTCATGAACACAATCTTCACAAGCTTGAGGTAATGAACATGAAATCAAATTCCTTCTTGGAACACCTTCATGTGCCTCCTTGGCTTTAGAGCATTCTCAATCATGTTGTCCATAACCAAGACCCAAATACTTAGGCCTTTCCTTAACAACAATTGGCTCAACTATGCCTTGTGCATGTTTGTCCAATCCTTTACCTTCATAGCTCATTTTCATAAATAATTTGGACCCTGTCCCTCTAGTGTGTCTTTCAAAAGCACCTACACATTCATCTTGAGAGGAAATTGAAGATAAAATTTATTTGCATACCTCTTTTTCAAGCACATGCTTGGCTAAGGTTTCCTTGGCAATATGGAGTTGAGTCTCCATCTCATGCATCTTTTCAAGAACCTCTTGCTTCTCCTCCTTCATGGAAATCAAATAATCTTGAAGTGTAATGCTCCCCCTCTTATCTTCATACATCTCTTGCACCATAGCATTCATGATGTAGAGCTTCTGCACCATCTCTTTATCAAAGAATTTTGCTATGGAAGATTGACTAGAAACATCGCTTAATGAAGTTTCCATCACACCTACAATGCATATAAGGTTTCTTTGTTGTGATTTGAGAAGTGAGCTCTCAATATTGACCTTATCCTTCACACATAAACTTGCACATAGTTAAATTCTCCTTGAACAAATTTGAAACCAATAGCTAATTCTTCTAGCTAACCTTGGCTACAATGAGCTAAACTTTGCTTTGATACCAACTTGATCTGAATATGAGCAAACTAGTTGTACTATGCTAGCTCCCTTATTAGTTAAATAAATTTTTTTAGGATCGTCTCAAGTTAGCCAATTGTGAAGGGGTTTATGTGTCAAGTTTTAAGTGTCTTGATGAGAAATTTATGAGTTAATTAGTTTTTAAAAACTCATGTACAACAAATAAAATGTAGAGAAATAACTCACAACAATCACATTACACAGTAATTGATAACGAGGTTCACCCCTCCTGGGCTACATATCCATGGACTTGCTTCAACTGGCTAGGTCCTCTTGGGATTAAGAGTCATATGTATGATTACATGGACCTAAAATGCTCCAATGGCCCTGCAACCTGCTCCATTGGCTTTAGAATACCCAAAAATCTCAAAAATGAATATTAAATCTCCGAAATTGGTTTCCAATTGATATAGGCTTGACCTCCCATCCTGGTGGCCCTGGGATTCCTTAATCTTAAATGTGGAAAAAACTCTTTCAGAATTTCTCCAACACCTCTGAAACTTGTTCCATTTTGTTCAGAGCATCAAAAACATCTATGAATGACTCTTCTTGAGCCCAATTTGGTCTTCAACTAATCTAGGCATAGCCTTACTTCCTGGTGGCCCTAGGCTTCTTTTTTTTTCAAAGTGGAAAAAACACATTTAGAATTGCTCCTCTGCCTTTGAAACCTATTCCATTGTGTTCATAGCATGCCAATATGCTAGGAATGACTCTTCCTGAGCCAAAATGGGTCAAACATTGCCCAAGATATGGCTCATTCAATTTTCCTAAGAAATCGCCTCCAAATCTGGAGAAGACTCTAGATAAGTCTGCCAAAGTTGGAAGTCCCACCGAATTTGGTGGCACCCCTAAAACTCTGCCAAATTAAATTGTGAGTTAAATTAATGCTAATGGCAGATAAGCTGAGATCAGCGCATAAAGCACATTTAATGATAATCTTGGATTACAGTTTGCATTAGTGCTTAGATGTGTGTTTAGGGTAATTAGCCCCGCTTAATAAACTTTAATCTGCTCATTAAAATAATTCCGTTGGTACCTTGTATGGTGGCTTGGTCGCATGGGGAGGGGGATGGCCCCCTCCAAATCCCCGCCGCTACCATCGTTGAACTTCAAATAGGTCCTTTTTGCATATGCTATTAAGAAGTGTGCTCATGGAGTATTGGCAAGGGTTGAGAGTGGAGTGGGGGAGGTCGTGGGGTTGAGCCCCGATCTCCGCCCATCATATGTTTTTCCACATTACATAAGGTTTAAAACCATAGGTTATTTAAAATGCTCCATGATATAAGATCATAACTCAGACTTTGAGTTATAAAATGTAACCTTCGGACTATTGTTTATACAAATATGAAATTCAAATATGAATAATGCACAATAGTTGAACTTGGTTTAAAAAAATGCATGATCATGTATTAAAACCAACTTTAGAACTATAGTGATAATTCGACCTTGGATATATAAACATGTGACAATATTTGATATAGTTCTGAAATCCACCATTGCAATAATGTTCGGACCATTCAACTATATGGTATTTCAACCACCAATGAAAATCAAGCTTTGACTAGGGTCCACCAGATAAAAAAAAAATCAACTTCAACCTCAGGAGCAACACATAAAAAAAATTCATCATCAAACCTTGAGGTGAATCCTGTGGTGACATCTGTCACAATGGCATTGGCTCGGAGGGCCTTTGACCATGGTTGACCTCTGTTGACTCCTTTGACCTTTTTTTTTTGAAAATTTGTATGTTCTGAATAGTGGTCAGTGGGATATAACTTCCTCATACGGACTTCGCTTTGAGTGAAATGAATTGTGCCAAATTCCTGGTGACACGTCAGATCCGATCATTTTAGTTTGGTGTGATTCTGAGAACTTTGCTTTTTTGGCACATTTTTTCCCCTAATCCAGATTTCGATCAACCTTCAAGGGTTTTACCTCTTTAGGTTGAGAAATCTACCTAAGGCATGTTTCCAATGACGAGGCTATAGGTCATAGGCTCAAATATGATTGAGTCCTCGACCACATGACTAGAATTAATGACCATTATGACATTCATTGATAAACAACCTCCTTATGGGGATTCACATACCCAATTTCTTAGTAAATTCCCACATGATGTAATAGGCTTTGAACCTTAATGGGTTCTAGTTGTTCCTTATTTTCAATGAATCAACTCACCTCGTGTGGCCAAAATTATAATTTTTTATTAAAACTCTAGGTTGACTACATTTTGAAGTGTTGCACTTTTTCTTTTTCCATTGCCATTGTTTTGGGGAATTTATGTCATTGTAGCTTCTTAATTTTAAACACCCACTACATTCCTTAGAATAGATTTAGAAACTAAAATTATGATTATATTTCATTTCCCATATATTTCACTTCATTATTTCCTTCCACATTCCCCCACTCCTCCTATTGGCATTCCTTGCACCTCTCAGTGGAATTACTTGTTTTTTTTAATTATGCCAGAAGGAATTTTATCTATGGGGTTGGGGTGAGAAATTTTTTTTCATCCCAACCAATCATGAAGTGTTATTTTCTTGCTCCTCGCTCCAATCAAAATACGACATGTGAAAAAATCACCCAGCAATTTCCCGTGCAAATATGTTTCCTCCTTTCCATTCCTCTTAAACTCCCCATTGATGTTCAGAACTTGTCAAGGCTTCGACTTCAAACTTCACAACTCACAGTAGAACATATATCAACAAAACTCTTGAAAGCTTCCAAAATAGGTGAAAACATGAGAAAGAAAAGGGAAAATAGGGAAAAACAAATAGCATAACTATGCGATATGCAAGAATATTTAATTCTTTGATTATTAAAACACTCTGAGATACTTTTATGGCATTGGATTTGAGGCCTGACACGTGGATTATAGAAATACAAGTGTTTTGGTATTCTTTATCATCCACAAGAATGGAAGCCATAGCCTTTGTGTCACACACATAGGAACGAGTCTGAGCGTTGAGCAACTTCTTTGGATCGTCTGATGCGATGAGCAACTGCTCTCCTATTTTCCTCACATAATTCAATGGAACCGATGAAACTTATGGATGTTTGGAAGAATACAACGCGATATACCAAGAACACATAACAATCCTTAAGAGAGAAGTGAAGACCACGATATTCCTTTATACAAATTATCGGATAATCTTTACAGAGTACTTTGATGCTTACATGAACATTCTCACTAGTCATGAAATATTTGATAAGCTATTTTCAATAGTCTGGCACATCTTTCATTAAAGTTCAAGACTTGAACTAATTTTATTTAATTTTTCAGTGTAGATTGTGAGAATATTTTAAAATTTGATGGATAGATTGAAGTCATTCACATTCTTTTGAAATCAACAATAATTTAATTAAAATAAAATAATAAAACAACTAGGGTGTAATTCAATCCCATATTATTAAAAAATACAAATAGTTAATTGTATTTTATTTTATGCGAAAAATTACCTGTAACTTAAAGACTTAGGAACTATTTTTTCCAAATGGAAAAATATTTTTTTTTTCATAGCTTTAATAAAAAGCGAGTTAATAATATTATTAATAAAAAAATTTAGTGTATTCTTTTTACTAAAATTTAAGGGTTAATAAAAATGACAATAAAAAAAAGTCTATTGTATGATTTTTCACTATTTATACATTTAGTTATAGTGTGACTTTTTGGTGAGTTCAATGATAGAATAATATCCAAACTAAATATCTGTACATACACACTTGTTTACTATTGAAAATATTGGTATCATAGTAACTATCTTAAGGAGAATTAAAATATGGGGTGCAATGAACTAAGTGAGTTAGAGGTTGAGAGTGGCAGCTTTCCAATGTTGGAGCTATTGGAGTCTGAGAAGGTAGAGAATCTAATGGAACCTTAGGATTTCTGCGATGATAAAACAATGCTTAAACTGTAAAATTATACAACAAGCATGTATATCTTGGATTCACCCCATCTAATAATGTACTAAAGTTAAATACTGAATCTCTTCTACAAATATTTTGCAGAATTAAAAACACAATAGATAATCACATGAACATGAAGAAGATCAACCGCACACAACGCAGATAATTTCCTAGGGAAATATTGGAGCTAAAAACTCCACTATCTTCTATTGTATCTTAAGCATGGATCATGAAACAATTACATACAAAACTATTCTCACAAGAGCGCTCAGTACATCAGCTAATTGTCTCACACTGTCATATGAAAAGCTGACCAACACATAGCCAATTCTCAGCCTCTAGACAACTTGCCTTGCTTGCGCAATCCCTGATGGTAAAGCTCCCTAAAAGATAGAAATTATTGCCTGCCTTGACTGTGCAAGTATCATGGAAACTACAATGGGTGTTTGCCTACATGTGTGCAAGCATATAATCCTACAACTGATATTCAACCTCCCTTTCACCTAGAACTCAATAGGGTCTCCACTGGATCTGACCTCCACTGGATCTGACATGCATGCAACTAATAATAGTAAATCCTCAGTTTCATGTGAGATCACTGATTGTGAATTAATTAATATTTAATTCACTAGATATCTCACTAGTGTATCTTTAGTTTCAATGAGCGCAATTGAGTTTAACTCACTTAACTGAGTTAAACTATTTACAACTTGCACCAACTCATGCACCACTGCACTTCGAACTTTGTTACAACTAGAATTAATCTACATGTCTCACCAACCAACCTCTAACTCTAAATTCACTAGCTAACTGAATTCATCACTTTCAATTAACTCATTCAAGTCCACATTGAGAATAGATTTCAGTTTAATGTCCATCTAAATTAAGGGATAATAAAAATAGACATGCACCCAAAAATAACACCGTGGACCCCACCCTATTCTAGGTGCTTAATGCAACCAGGTACTTAATGCACTAGGCGTGGGTGCTAAATCTTCTTGTTGAATCTCAACACTCCCTCTCAACAAGAAAGGGATTATCCTTCGCCCCAATCCTGTCTTTATGGTATTCGAAATTGTTCCCGGTGAGCGCCTTTATTAGAATATCTGCATCCTGATCTTCTGTGGGAATGTATTGAAGCAACATGATCCTCCTCTACACACAATATCTGAGATGATGGAACTGAATATCTATATGCTTGGACCTATCATGAGATACAGGATTAATTAAGAGTTTAATGCAACTTTGATTATCATAATGAATCACTATCGGATCCATCTAAGAACCAAACAAACCTACCAAGATCTTTCTCATCCAGATAGCCTCACATGCAGCTTGGATTGCTGCCATGTATTTCACTTTCGCTGAAATGAGTGCCACAGATCGTTGTTTCTTGCTATACCAAGAAACTGTTGTCGATCCAATGCTAAAGATCCCCCCTGATGTGCTCTTTCTGTCTGATGGACTTCCAACCCAATCTGCATCTGTGAAGCCATGCAACTTCACTCCATTCGTCTGTTTGTACCATAGACCACATTCTGATGTGCCCCTCAAGTATCTCAGGACATGCTTCCCTGCCTTCCAAAAGAGTTTGGTAGGCTTAACAATATCTTGACTCATTTGGTTAACTGCGTAGCAAATGTCCGGTCTCATGTTCACTAAATACATTAGCGAACCCACTAACCGTCGATAGACAATAGCATCCACTACTTCTCTAGAAGTAACATCCTCTTTTCTCCAGTTTCCTGGAAGAGGAGTATCTATGGGTTTGAAGCTCTCCATGTTAAACTTACCTAGTATCTCCTTTGCATACTTGCCTTGAGACAAAAAAAATTCACCATCCCACTGCCATATTTCCAATCGAAGGAAATAATGAAGGAGGACCATATCCTTCATTTCGAACTCCCTTGCAAGATCCTCATCACCAGTCAAAATTAGATCATCAAAATAAATAAAAATGATCAATAGCTTACCCTCAACCACAATTTGGTACAGGTTTTCATCTGCTTCACTTTTGGTGAAGCCCTGTCCGGTGAAATAGCTATCTATTTGAATGTCCCAAGCACGAGGTGCTTACTTCAACCCATACAATGCTCTTTTGAGCCTGCACACATGCGACTCAATGTTGACGATTTCAAAACCTTTAAGCTGCTCTATGTACACCTCTTCCTCAATGATCCCAATGATAAACACAGTTTTCACATCCATCTGATGAATGCACCAGCCCATCTACGCTGAGAGTGCAAGGATGGATCTTATGGAAGAGTACCTTGCGCAGGCACAAAAGAATCATCATAATATATCCCCTCGATCTATGAGAAAACCCGGGCCACAAATATGTCCTTGTATTTATCCACACTCCCATCAAAAACTTGTTTTATCTTGTAGATCCATCTCGAACCTACCATTGATTTTTCAACTAGTCTTGGGACTATCTCCCATGCACTGTTCTTCACAATGGAGTCATACTCCTCCACCATTACATCAACCCAAGTAGGTTGCTACAATGCTTCCTAAAAGGAAGATGGTTTAGTCACAATACATTTTCTCATAAGAGCCATGTATCCAGTAAATCGGTCAGGAGTCTGTCTTTGTCTGCGTTGTGAAGTAGGGGCTCCTACATTCTGTGCAGCATCAAGTCTCAACCTATCAACTTCCGTGGTGTGCCTTCTGCCATTTCTGATGGATGGCTCTGCATGAGTTATTTCTTCCACTCCATGAACCTCCTCATGCGGCTGATCCACATCTTGAGACTCATCCTTGAGAACCAGTAGTTCCTCCTCTTCATGCAAGTATAGCTTTCTCTCAAGGGACAATCGCATGGATTTCCCCTCATCAAATTTTATATCCCGTCACAAAACAGTCATTCTACTATTTGGAAAATACACACGATAATTATGGGGTATTTTTGTGTACCCCACAAAAATCCCAACCTCAACAGTCGGTTCTAGCTTATTCCTGGAGTCCCTGGTCACATGCACATAAACATATGAGCCAAAAATCTTAAATTGTGAAACATCATGTTTCTTACCAGTGAAGGCCTCTTCAGGTGTACTCATGCCAAGTACTCTATGAGGACAATGATTTTCCACATAAACCACAGTGTTGCATGCTTCCGCCCACAAATGCATTGGTAGGCCTTGATCATGCAACATCGCTCATGTTGCACCCATGATCGTTCTGTTCTTCCTCTTCATGACCCCATTTTGTTGTGGGTTATGAGGCGCTATGAGTTCTATTCGAATTCCTTATTTTATGTAGAAGTTATTGAATTCGTTAGAGATGTATTCTCCACCATTATCGCTCTTAAGAGCCTTCACTTGCTTCCTCGAATCTTTCTCCACCAATGCCTTAAACTCACAGAACTTAGAGAATTTTTTTATCTTTCTTCTGCATGAAGAAGATCTAGCATTTACGAGAAAAGTCATCAACAAATATTACATAGTACTTATGTTTTGCTATTGAAGCAACCGAGAATGGTCCACACACGTTTGTGTGAACTCTCTCAAGGATCCCCGAAGCACGGTTCTCCTTCTCATGAAAGGTGGACTTTACGTACTTCCTCATGGTGCAACCCTAGCACTGATCTAGCTGAGCAAGTGTTCTCGTTGGAAGTCTAGTAGAAATTTGCTGCATGAATTTTAAGGCTCCATGATGAAGATGGCCCAATCGCCTGTGCCATAATTCGCTCTCATCCTGGCTCACCACTTTTTCTGCCTTGCCCATCATGGCAGTGCAACCATCTACCTCCAAATTGTAGAGATTCTTAACTCGAATCCCTATCCTCTTGGTTTTACCCATTTTTTTATGTTGCAGGAAATATTTTCCATTACTAAAAACAACGTCATAGCCTTTGTCCTCCAACATTGCGATTGAAACCAAATTTTTCTTCAGACCTGGTACATGCATTACATATGTTAATTGAAATGGTTTACCTGACTCCATCTGAAAGGTAATGGTAACAATCCTGGTAGCATTGTATTGTCCGTCATTGCCCATCTCAATATGCATATGGAGATCTTTCTCCTTCAAGTCACTGAAAAGTTCCTTATCTCCCGTCATGTGAAAGGAAGCGCCACTACCCAAATACCACACAAATCCAAATGCACTGGACACCATGCATGTGCTCAATGAGAAGTCAAGCTCAAATTGTGAGGCAAGGGCCTCACCATCTGCAGATCCAAGAACCTTCTTGTTCTTCTTTTGTGGACAGTTAGTAGAAAAATTCCCATGTTTGTGACAGTTAAAACACTTCACCTTGGACATGTCCTGCTTCTTGCCTTTGGAATCAGATTTAGAATGGAATTTATTCCTCTTCCCCTTCTTCGCCTTGGTAGCCAAAGCACAATCCTCTTCATCCTCATAAGATCCATCTCTGGTGTTCCTTTTGAACTCCTCCCGCACAAAATCCGACCACAGTCGTTCCCAATCTGGAAAAATTTCCCTTCCATTAATAGAGTCTTGATAACTATGCTAACTCTTGGCAATTCACAGGAGAGCCAAGCTCACCAAATCACCATCAACGACTGTTATTCCCACACTCCCGAGTTCATCTCGATATTGGACAAACTTGAGATATTTTAGAATGGTGTCGCCCTTTTCCATCTTGATGTTCCTGAGTTTATCTTTGAGCGCCAATTTCCTATGGTCGTTGCTACTTTGGAACAGATCCATCAAAGCCTTCCACATAGCATATGGTGTGGCTTTCCCATGGAGGCTTGATATAATGTGGTCTCATACTCCCTCCAATAGGATCCTCCTTGCCTTTGCCACTTTCTTTTGTCATGCATCAAGATTGGTAGTATCTGGCTTAGGAACATCTTTGTCAATGAATTCCTTCAAGCCATTGTCTTCGAGTACTGCCTCCATCCTGTCCTTCCAAGAAATTTAGTTCGATCTACCCTCGAGTGCATTCTCTAAAATCAAGCCATTGAAATCCATTTCGATCTTGAATCAGCTGTAGCACCAAGAAAGTCTTTCTGCAAATTCAAATTCTATCCAGTCACAAACTCAACTCCTACTTCACTTCTGCAATTTCCTGTGCTCTGATACCATGTAGAAATAGTGCAACAAGAATTTATATCTTGGATTTAATCGATATAACAATGTACTAAAGTTAAATATTGAATCGCTTCTACAAATATTTTTTGGAATTAAAAACACAATTGCTAATCATAGGAACATGAAGAAAGATCAATCACACACAACACATATAATTTCCCGAGGAAAGCTTACAACTAAAAACCCCACTATCTTATATTGTATATTAAGCATGGATCATGAAACAATTACATACAAAATTTTTCTCACAAGAGCCCTCAGTACATCAGGTAATTGTCTCACATTGTCATATGCAAAATTGACCAACACATAGCCGATTCTCAGCCTCCAGACAATCTGCCTTTCTTGCGCAATCCCTGATGGTAAAGATCCCTAAAAGATAGGAATTCTTGCCTGCCTTGACTGCATAAGTATCATGGGCACTCCAATGGGTGTTTACCTGAATGTGTGCAAGCATATAATCCTACAGCTGATAGTCAACCTCCCTTTCACCTATAACTCAACTGGGTCTCCACTCGATCTGACACACACATAGCTAATAATAGTAAATCCTCAGTTGCATGTGAGATCACCGATTGTGAATTAATTAATATTTAATTCACTAGATCTGTCACTAGTGTATCTTTAGTTACAACTAGCATAATTGAGTTTAACTCACTTAACTAAGTTAAATTGTTTACAACTTGCACCAACTCATGCACCACTGTACTTCAAACTCTGTTACAACTAGAATTACTCTGCATGTCCCACCAACCAACCTCTAACTCAAAATCCACTAGATAACTAAATTTATTGCTTTCAGTTAACTCATTCAAGTCCACATTGAGAATAGATTACAGTTTAACATCCATCTAAATTAAGGGATAGTACAAATAGACATGCACCCAAAAATAGCATTGTGGGCCCCACCCTAGTCTAGGTGCTTAATGAAACCAGGTGCTGAATGCAACCAGGTGCTTAATGCACTAGGCGTGGGTGTTGAATCTCTTGTTGAATCTCAACATAAACTTCAATTGTTGAGGGTAGTATAGTGTCTATTGTTGAGGATATTGTCAAGAGGAATGAAAAAATCTCCAAGTTCCATAAAATAATTGATTAAGAGGTGGAAAAATCTAATTTGGGAAGATGAAAATGTGAAAATTAATCTTTCTTGTCTTCTCTATAATTATTTTTAATTATTTTTATTATATATCATGCAACTTGTAATATATTTTTTAAACATATTTTTCCTTTTTTGTTGTGTAATATTTGAATATTATATATATTATTTTTATATTATATAGATAAATGTTGATATAAATATCATTTATTTATTTTTTAAATATTTTTTTTATACTTTACAAATTGTTTAAAAATTTATTAAATTTAATATTTCATAATTTTTAGAATTTGATTTTTATTTTAAAAAATATTAATAATATCACATTTATTTATTTATTTTATATTTACATTAAATATAAGAATTCGATATATCAATACATTATGTTTAATATTAGAGATGCAAAATTTAAATTGGAAAGATGATAATATAGAAATTAATCTCTTTTATTTTGAATTTTGAATATATATATATATATATATATATATATATATATATATATATATATATATATATATATATATATATATATATTCTCCAAAATAAAAAGTTTATATTTATATAGATATGGATAATATATATGTTATTATCAGAATGACTCATCAAACATCTAAAGAGTCACTTCCCTGAAAGTCCAAAAACCACTATAATTATGACATTATATTCACCATTTTTTTTGACAAAACAAAAACATTTCCATAATGATAAGAAACATTGATGCTTAACAACTTGTTTCTAGAAAGATCTACGTCAAAGAGATACAAAAAATGATGATTTGCAAATAATCATAATTAGAAATGAAACTCCATGATTTCCATCTAGCAGCTATCCTAATACTCATAGAAACAAAAAAGGCTAAGCTATAATTCAAAGCTTCATCTAATAATTCATCTACCTTTTGATTAAACCTTTGTAGTTATGCTTGAAAGAGTACCATTGAAAATGATAGAAGAATAGTTTAGATTTCCTAAAGAAGGGGGGAAAGAAATACATTATCCAACACAACTTTTTTGCATGTTCAATCTATCACCAATTTAGAGTCATCCACGACCTTTAATTTAGATACACTCCACTTGCTTGCAAAATGAAGGTAGGTCTATAAATCTAAAACCTAAACCTTTGTGTTTGAGCCTTTGCACGAATATTGTTGAATATGATCTATAAATTGACATGGATATTTTGTTGGAATCGTTTGTCTATTGTTAATTTTTCATAATCCAAATTCTTTAGTTAGTTGATTTTCTACTTGATGAATTGAGAGAAATAGAAAATAGAAAAAATATACATACAATCTACAGTATACAATTTTTTTACTAAGAAACCCTTATGAGAGAATACCTAGCTAAAAGGTGTGTCCACTCTATGATGTTTTTTTTTCATACCATTTTTAAAAAACCCAAAAAAATTGAACTCATATGTACCTTGTTCCTACAAGGATTTTCATTGTTTTGGGAATTTATGTTAAGCTTAATTTCTTCTTAAATTTAACTTCCTAGTACATTCCTTAGAAGATATACAAAAACTCAAATTTCATAGTTCATATAATTCACTTATTTATTGTCTTCCAAATTCTCCGACTCCTCTTTTCAGCATTCCTTTACACTTCTCAGTATCATTGCTAGTTTATATTACACTATCCCGAGTTAATTAATAAAAGGGAATATTCTTAACTTGAAAATAATATTTGTACTTTTAATTACTTGGATATGAAATGTGCATTGAATATTCTTTATATGCATACGATTATCATGTGCGAGTTAATTAAAAAAAAAATTGTTTTTAGATAAAACTGTTATCAATACAAAATTCATTTTTTTTTTCCATACGAACTTCAATGTGCTTCTGTTGTATGAGTATCTATCGTGGACTATCCAACGTGGGATTGAGAAGGATATTATGATGCTAAGGTTCCGAACCACGCGCTGTCTTTGTTTGAATCTTCAATTTTTTAAATCTTTAAATTTTCATTAAAATATTATAGAGTCGGTTTTAGAATGAAAAACAATGGTTTTGTTTTTCAAAATTAACCAAAAGACATAACCGTATTTAAAATGTATGTCTTAAACACGAGTGGCATGTATTTAAGGATAAATTATGTTTACTTAAGTTTTTTTTTTCAACAAGTTTTTGAGATAATATCTTTTAATTAAAATAAAAAATATTAAATTTTATGTTTTTTTTTTATGGTAGGTGTGTTTGTTTGAAATCTTAATCGTTGTCTTGTTTTTAGTGATATATTTTTGGCTTAGGAGGGCTTGTTATTCTAACACTCTATGTCTACCTTTGAAATTGCAGTGGTCAACACTCGTAGCATCTTGCATGTGTAGAAAGTCAGGCATAGCTAATTTGTGAAGAAAATAAGTGATATTCCCAAAGATATCAGTTAATGCAACCCAATCCTAAGCTATGGTATTGAGATTGGAACAATGAGGTTTAATAGCGCATTTCATAGGAATCCCTCCCCCCGAGTCTCTGAATCTATTGATTGATAAGAATCGACACGCTCTTATCAAGGGACAACTCTTAGTGTCTTTTCGTAATCGACAAATTTTCACATTTCTTTTTGAGGAAAATATAACAACCCCTCCCACACCCTTGGATTAGTTTGGGATGAATGGGAGGTGTTACCTTTAATTAACACAACCTCCATAGTCTCATTATGAAATATAGTAAAAAAATTCTTCTTTCTCAAAGTGTGGGGAATTCACTTTGGTTAACAACATTGCATCCAACTTGTCAAGAGCTTTTTGGGGATAAATTTTCTCTCAATTCGACTACTGGCTCAAAATCTATTCCCTTTCAAAGTTAGTTAATTAACCCATGCCACATCAACATAAAACTGCCATGTGGTACCCACTTGGCGTTGCCACCTAACTTGTGGTCCAGCATGATGCCCGTTACATCACCATGCCATAACGTCATTGTGCCATTGAGCCACACTTCTAGGAACATTTTGTTCCAATAATATGTGATGCAACTTGGATCACATCAAGTAACATGGATGTTCCCATCCCACAACTTCCATTTATCGCGGATTTTGTTACCACTCTTATAAGGTAGCACTACAAAACATCTCCAAGGAGTTGAGTTCCACGATGACACAACCCCTAGCCACATAGACTCCATGTTGGCACCACGTATCACCTTCAGGCCATGTGGTACCACATACTATGACCACATGTTATATGGATTTGGTTAATTCGATAATTGAAAGTGTCATTTCCTGATACCACGTATCTATGCTATGGAGGCGCCACATCAACGTCCTTTCCATGTCACCTATCCAAATCCTTTAAAGTTCCACGTGAAGAAAACTTCTTACATCCTTTTGAACCTTAGGTAACAAGAGCTTGATAATGACTTCATTCTTTCCTAGATCCACCTTATTCCAATTACTTGAAATATAATGTCCCAAAACAATTCCTTCATTAAGCATCATATAATATTTTTCATGACTTGAAGGCATGTTAGCTTCTTAGCATCTTATAATAAATTTTCAAGATTTTCTAATGCTTCCTCAAACGTATTACCATATACTGTAAAATTATCTATATAAATCATCAACAAAGTAAAAGAAAGATACCTAAAACCACTCTTTGAAATGTAGCAGAGGTGTTGCATAGTCCAAAAGGTAATACTTTGTAAGGGTATGTTCCCCATGGACATGTAAATGTAGTAGTGTCTTGATCTTCTATATATATAGACACACACACACACACACAATGCATACATGTATTGGTTAATACCTCTCATATCAATATATTCCTGTGCAGAAGTAGAGACATATTTTTGTAGCATCTATATTAATTGATGTTTTTGAGACTTTTCCAAGGTAAAGTTAATATTTAAGGTTTTCCTTGGATTAATCTCTACAAGAGCACTACCAAATTTTGTCATAGAATTCAATGATAATAGAGAATTATATGATGAAAAATATTCTATAGTACAATTTTCTTGAAAATACTTATCTAACACATCCACATAACAATTTTGTATTTGTTCACCAAGATAGTGAGGAAAATAATAATTTTTCATAAAATTTGTTGTTTGGATTTCTTCAACATCTTGTTTAAAAGTCATTGCTTGTGAAATATTTAGAAAGTTTAATTATTTCATTATCATTTTCATCAATCTATTCAATGTTTTCTAATTCAATAACTACTTTGTCCAAAGGATGACGTGTAAAATTGTTGGTTGCATTTCCATTATAAATTGTCATGTCTCTAAATATACAACTAATAAATGCATTGAATGTGGCTAACTGGGGTCTTCTTAATATTAATCGATGACCTCCCAGGTTGTTTTTAGGTGTAACAACCATACAATCAATTGGGTTTTCCCATAAGTCAAAAGACATGTGGATATATTCTAATACACCTTTTGGTTTTATAATGGATTTATATAATAATGGTAAAATAGTTGGTGTATATTAAATATTGTTCAACTGTAATTCATCCATTATATTCTTCGTCAGTACATTTATAATCGCTTCTAGATCAGTAAGTGTGTTTGGAATTTCAATAGTATTAATGTGAATTTTTGCAATGGGACTTCGTGAATCTAAATACTTTTCTTTATAAGTTATTCCCATCATTAAATTTTTTAACATTCCAAGCAGATGTACTTTATGTGATTATTTCCTCTTTCTTCCTGGCTTTTCTATACACAATTACTTTATTTTTTTAACATATATAGGAATATATTTTATTTCTTGCAATAAAGGAATTTAAATATAAATGTTCCTTAATTCATCCAACATATCAAAATCGAATGGTATTAATCGCTTTTCTACATTCTCATCCTTTTCTAACCTTTCTAGAGAAGGAGGATTTTAAGAAGATGTAGAAGGTTGATCTACTAGACAAATAGGGGATTTTATTATTGTATCATATTTTCTTAGTAATTTATTCCTCATTTTTCTCTTTGATGTTTACTAGATAATCCTTATTGAGTACTCTTCCTAACCTAAGATGAAAATCATTAAGATCAAGAGTGGAAATCATATAGGTTTGGAAATTTTGTAGTTTAGAATTGTAAGTTGGTCGAGCTATTTTATTGTTTGGGTTTGGAAGTAGTTGTGCAAGTAGTTGGGTAGGTCTTTGTGGAGGTTGTGATGATGGTAACTAAAGAGGTCTTCTAGAAGTTAATTATGGTTGTGGATCTAATTGTGGAGGAGGTTTATATGATTTTTGGGGTTGATATTTAATATATTGAGGAAATGATGAATAATACTATTGGGAATATTGAGGATTATTTCCCCTATATGTCCCTTTCCAACCTTGTTTCCAAGGTTGATTTTTGTTCTGAGGTGGCCCTGGATGCCAAGGTAAGGGTTTATTCCAACTACTTTGTGGATATTGTTGATAAGCATGAAATTTCTGAATAGGTTCCTAAATAATACCTGGTTGTTGAGCTTACCAAGGTCTTCTTTGTGCTACAAAACAAATTTGTTCCAAGACTATATTTTATTTATTACCCTCTTAATAAATTTATTTAAGGCCATGTAGGGATGGGAAATAATTTGTCACATTCTCTTCTGCACTAATAACACAAATTTCGATGTTATCCAAAGCACATTATTTTAAAGGATGTTTTTTTCTACATATAGGAAAAATATATATGTAACATACCCAGTTCCCTCAATGACTTATAGAGGTTACAATGTGCCCAAAATTTTATTTTTCCTTTTAATATCTTGGCAATGAGAATTGATACCACTTTGTCACCTACCCCTATTAAATTCATCCTAAATGAACTTGGAAAAACTTGATTTTTCAAATTTCATACATTTCTTCAAACACTTTACATGTAAACCTTTCTTCAAATAATTTGTATACAAATTTTCAAACATTTTGTATTAAAAAAAAAAAACATTGCTCTGATTCCACTTGTAACATACTAACATAAATATACCTCTCAATCATGCAACTTTTATTTTTTGTCTTTGAGGAATTTTAAATAGTTTGTATGAAAATTCTAATAAAACACCTTTAACACATTTCTTCAAATTCTTTGCATGAAAATAGACATATATCAACTACAAAAACACTACCATAGAACAATACCATCCCCATCCACAAAACAACATTTTCCTTTGGGAATTTCATCAAAAATTTTGTATGCAATGAATCATTAAAAATTTAAGCATATCTTCAAAAACTTGGCATGAAAATAGGCATATCTCAGCTACAATAATACTATCCCCATCCACAAAACAACATTTTCATTGGTGCATTTCATCACACAGTTTGTAAGAACTTTAACATTAAACCATTTAAGAATTTCTTCAAACACATTGCATGCACACTAATATAGAAAATTATTTAAGGCATATATCCTAAATTATTGCATTCAAAGTTCCAAAAACTGAACAAATGTTTAGTGAGGTTCTCCTCACTATAGTTCAAAATTCAACCTCTCGAACCTCCCAAACGAAAATTTATAGCAGAAATGCTAACATGACTGACATGGAGAATTATTTTAGAAGCATTCAAGAAGTTCTACTTCCTTTGATCATATTTCCTAAAATATTGTGACCCAAGATCCAAAATTTAGACCACATGATCAATGGGATTTTCCCTCACTACGGTCCAAGTTTCAGGTTCTGGAATATCCCATAAGAAAATTTATTGTAGAAATTCCAACGTGATCTATTTAAAGATGCTTTTAGGAAGCTCATATTCATTTGATCATATTTCCTAAAATTTCACGACTCAAGATCTAAAAACTAGACCAAAGGAACTATTCTAGCTCGTTTTATTTTTTGCATGTGTGCAAAAAGTAATATATATATATATATATATATATATATAATCAAAATCAAAATTTAAGTTAGTATTTTGATTAATTTTGTAATGGTGGCTTAACTATCACTAATCAATTTTAGTGTAGCATAAATAAAATAATAAGGTTGGTGGATCCTATGCTAAAGTTTGACATAGCATTAAACTCCATTTGAGTTGTCGGGCATGATGCAGCCAGTGTGAGGGGCTCAGACGATGGTGGAAACTCGATGGCACTACATGCCCAACGGTTATTCCACCAAGTGCCTCTGCAAAGAAATTTTGGAGTTACGTTGACTAGTAGATTTATGGTAGAAATTGATTATGGGGGGGCACCATTGGAACTCCACTATACTAGATTTTGTCCCCACATAACATCAGCAAGCGAGCCTGTGACGTCAATGAGTGAGCGCAAATATGTTGTCACTATTTTATCACCACCCCATCACCATTCAGTAACTGTCTCTTTGTGCCACCTCATCTTCTACATCACCCTTGTCAATTCAACTCATCATGTCACTACGTCATGAAATAGTATACCCCATGTGCTCATTAATTTTCGTTTTCCCTCCATTTTCCTCATTTTTCCTTAAATCCTGTTATTCTTCCCCATTTAATTTCACCATTCTCTTTATGTTCAGTCTCTATGGATTCAAATCGTACACTTCAGAGCTCCATTTAGAATCAACATATGGTGATTAGGTATTTTACAAATCCACTCCTCTATCCTAGGTGTCAAAATGAAAAAGAAAGCTATGTTAACTGGTTCTTCCTCGCATAATTCCTTTGATGGGCATTGAAAGATATTTCTATTACCCAATTTTCTCATTGAACCACATTTAATTACACCAACATGTCCTTTTTAATCAAGCATACTACCTGTTTTATGTTGTAGCTATTAGGTTTGGCATTTTAGCTGCAATAGTTCCCCAAACACATGTTTTCCTAAAATTTATCTATTGGCTTGTTTATGCTGTATACCCACAAAAATGTTTTGTTATGAACAAATTGGGAGAGAATATCTTCCAAGTTTCCTCCCTTCTAATCCAACAAGCCCTATGTTTTCCTTCTTCAGAGTCTTATACCTCTTTCTCAGAGGAAACCCTATTGTTGGCTTTCTAAAGCTTGTTTGCACCCAGTTATGCCCAATTAATTTTATTTCTGATGCCCACTAGGAAACACTTGCCTCTGGAGCCCACTCATTTTCCTGTTGAGACCTTTACTGAGGAGGTCAGACCCATTCTTCAAGTCATGGAAAAGATTTTGGGAAGAGATGATACTACTGTTATTGATAAGGTTATCTTGGGAATGTTTAATTTGATGATGAATCGAGACACAATTTTTGATATTCTTGCCTTTTGGGAGAGGATGGTCTACTCACACTTACCAGATCATTCCCTCACTGGATGCTTCATATTTCCTTCTTTTGTCACATATCTATTTTTGTATACTCATGTTGAAAATTTTATTCACATGGGCCTAAATATCGTGGGTCCTCATAAAAACAAGTAATCAGTGATCTTATGGACAAATTTTATAAGAAGTAATCCAAATGTTGAAGGCCTTATGTATTTCACTGGTTCATTTATGTCAATTGCTTATTCAATTATTAACATTTCTCCTTCAGCATGCATTTTACCAAAAACATAGTCTCTTCTTTAGCTCAGTAAGGATGTAAAGGTGAGTGATTGTTTTTTATTTGAAGAATATCAAGAAATAAGATTATATGGAGTAGAGGTTCCCCCCTACAGACTCCCTACATTTGTTCCAATAAGATTTTTTTCCTTAGACTTTGTTAGGAAATGTTTAAATGTAAATGAAATACATTTTGTCACAACAAAGAAGGGGAATTTTTTCAAATTTCTTACGATAGTTGGGCCATTCATTATATTTACTAGACATGCTATGGGAGAAGTGCAGAAGACCCTTGAAAGCATGAAGTTACAGTTGGGTGAGAAATGGTCCTATGAACCTCATAATATCATTTCAAATAGAAGAGTGGAGAATTATTATGCCCCTTATGTTCATGAGTCTTGACCAGATGTTGAAAAATTAGTAGATGGAGGAAAAATTATTGCATCATGAGGAATGGAGGTTGAGACTTCTCACCCTAGTGAGAAAAACTTGAAAAGAGGTAGTGAGGAGATCATTGACCTAGATGAAGAGATAGACAAGGGTTGCAAAAGGGTTAAATTATCTGAGGGTGGTAGTTTTTTATCAGCAGGAGGTTTCCAGTTGCAGCTAGGGGAAGTCATTTGCACACTTTCTTCCCCTATTCTAGAAGAGGCCACTCATAATTCTGTTGTAGCCATAAAAGAATTTTATTCAAAAATATAAGCAAGGAAAAAAAGGGTAAAGGAGAGCATGGAATCCCAATGGGAGTTTGAAGGAATTAAATATTGAATACAAGACATATTTTTTCCTAGAAATTAATAAAATGATTCTGAATAATTTGTGCAGGAAAATAGAAAAAACAAAATTTTCTAAATTCAAGGAAGTTGTAATTAAGTTCAACAATGATTTTTATAAGAGGACTAGAGTATGTTTACCTTCATGATGGGATCAACAGAGAAACTTATTACCTTGGGATACATATGAGACCATTCTGGTGGAGGCTAAGAGTAAGATTGGTTGCACACATGAGAAGACAACGGTACTAAAGGGAGAAACCATTGTAAACTATTTGTAGAGATTTTTTTAGTTAACGTGGCTAATGAGAACCCTATTTATGGAGAAGCCAACATATAACAGAATAAAATTTTTTAGGATGGCACATACGAGATTTGTGAAGAGTCCGAATGAAGGTACGAATATTTTGAAATGTGAAAAAAATGGATGTCACCAACAATGACAAGTGCAGAAGCTAGAACTTCAGCTGCAACAGAGTCCCAACCCACTCAGTGACTTAATGCCACCTTTCTTTTTAGTAGTATTTTTGGAAAAGTTTTCAAAATGATGTAATAATTTAATCTGTTTCTATTTTTCATTAAGAATGTAATCCTTGGAAGAACAAATAGTTTTAAGAGTAGTTTAGTTAATTGACAACTTTTGACAATTGACAGTTTCATAACGGTCCCTTTTTGTAATTTTGTATAAAAGTAATTTTGGAAGAGAAAGTGAGGTTCCAAATTTTGGACCTCAGAAGCAGAAAGTCCTTTGTATTTTCAGATCTTCTTTGCGATATGAATAAATACTTTAGAGTAATTCCAGACACTTTTTGAGTATAATATGTATTTATGTTTTGCTTCCATTTAATGCTTTCTTGAATAGAAAGGAGTAATGAAGTTGCTGACCTTTTAAGATTTACATTTTCATGTTTTGATTTCTGTGAGTTAATAAAATAAAACCTTAACGATGTGCTCCTCCTTTCTTTTTATCACACCGCAATAATTCCATTTTTTTTCTAAAGATAATACCAAGAGATTATGTATTAAACAACCTATTGTTTAAAAAGCTTTCCATAATCCTTTTCTTCACAACATTTATGTTTAAGTCATATTCAACATCAAAAGGCCACTTTGAAAGATTGTTATACTCATTAGAAGACTTTGGAGCATTGTTTTGATAATTTAATTTCTGAGGTTTTTAAGATGGGACAACAAATTGTTTATTTCACAGTTTTATTTAAATGTCTTGGGCACTGAGCTCCCCTCATCCAATGGTTTTCTTCCAAGGTACAACATTTTTTGGCGCCATTTCCAAGGAATAAAGTACAAATTTATTTGTTCCTGGGTGTTATTTGTTGTCATTTATTTTCTTGGTGAGCAAAGAAAGTGTCTAGGCTAAGTCTTTCACCCAGAAATCAGTCCTGGCTCCTAGAAGGCCTCACATGAGGTCTGATATCTCACATCAAAGATCTCATATTCTTTCCGACCCAAAGAAGTTAGCCTTTCTCAGATAGTTTGGAGAGAAAAATCCATAATAACTCCAAACCATACTTTATCAACCTCTGGTACCAGTTTTGTCTCTCAATTTCCAAAAATCTATCATTCAAAAGAAGTTGTAAAGAATTGTGATTTTACTCAAGAAGGATTTTATCATCCTTAGAGTATTTTTCTAGAACCCACATTGGAGGAAGAATATTTTGAGTCTGTTTCCTTTTCTTTTTCTGAAATTAAAGAAATCCAAACACTTGATTTTTCAGTTTTTCATCAGAATTTCTCTACTATCAATCAACTAGTTCCTATTTTTGTTATTCCACCTAAACCATTTGTATTCCAGGCAGGATGGTCTCCTGTTCATCTTCCAAATCAAAATATGGTGATTCCAACTTTCCTGTTGAACATATATGCACCATTAAATCTTCTTAAGCCAATGAATTCAATGCCCCAGGATTATCTAAAATTGTTCCCTAGGTTTACAGGGGAAGATGAAGTAACAACATAAAAACATGTTGCTTGTTTTTGTGCTTTTGCTGAGAATTTAAATGTTGAATATTTGGATGTAGTGATGAGATTATTTGTACACTGGATGGAGAAGAAAGAAGGTGGTTGAAAACACTTCCTTATAACTCTATAAACACTTGAGAAGAACTAGAAAATGTGTTTACACAGAGATGGGGTGAGAAAAAAGATCATAGTTATTTTTTAACTAAATTTAATGCAATTAAAAGAAAAGTAGAGGAATATGTAACTAAATTCATAAAAAGATTCATTAAATTGTATAATAGTTTTCCAGAAAAAATAAAACCACCACTTATAGGAGAAAATGTGGTGCTTGCAGGAGCATTTGAATATGATTTTGGTTTCACTTTGAGAGAGAGGAGGTCTCCTACTTTATACCAAATTCAAACTGATGCACTAGAAATCGAAGAAAACTTGCCTGCTACAGGGAAGATTAAAGCCAACGATTATATTGACCATAAGAATAAAGGGAAAGAATAATTGAAGGCCGTTAGTTGGCCTAAATATTCTCATGAACTGAAGTTGATGAGATGACAAAGGCCATCAGAAATTTATCAAACAAGCTTGTTAAATTAGAACTGGAAAATAAGAACCCTCCAAGGTAGATTGAATAGGGACAAAACAAAAATTTCAATCCTCAGTTTAGGAGACAACCACTACAGATCATCCAGAGAGATAAAAATATCAATACCAAATACAACCACCTTTGTATATTGAAGATGAATCATAGGAAGCACTGGAATAAAATCTTAAGGAATAGGAAAATTAATTTTCTATATTATATGAAGAGGAGGTAGAAATAGTCATAAATGAAGATTCAAACTTAGAAACTCAGGTGCCTTTGGATGATGATGAAATTTAAGAGTATTGTAAGAAATTTACGTATTTTATACAAGTATAATTACATAAAAAATATGATCTTGTGTCAAGGAAGAGATCAAGAATTCAAGAGAGTACAGAGGAGCAAAGAAATAATATATATCATCAACAATCCGTAAAAAAAGTTGATAAAGGAAAGAAACCAATGAATATTGTTCTAGCAGTCTCACTCCAACGAGGAGAAAGTTCCAATAGTAAGCAGGACACAAGGGTGTCAGACAAGGCCGTTCACCAACCTGTTGTCAATTTTGATAATTTTCCAAATCAAAAGTTGAACACAGAAGAAAAACTGAAAGCAGTGAAGGAGGGTCATTATTTGAATTTAAGAATTGGAGAAAATCAAATTTCCAATTCCTTTGGTTGAGCTAGTGAATAATCCTAGTTACAAAAAAAAAGTTTCATATTTTATAAATCTGTCTCAAGATAATCAATGAGCCAATGCAATAAATTTGCAGGAAGAGAGGCCAGTGGTGATGTTTGGCTCTCATGTAGAAGAACAAGATTCTTCTATCGCTCCTTTCTATATTTAACTTCTCATCCACACTTTTATTCTGCATAATTATATGTTGGATTCAGGGGTTTCTCATAATTTAGTGCCTCTTTCAGTCATGAAGAAATTGAATTTGAAAATTAAAAAGCCTTATAAATATATTTACTCTTTTGATTATAAAAATGTTAAATGTGTAGGGCTCATAAAATATTTGGTCGTTTCATTGGCTCAAATTCCAGCTAGAAGCATTTCATGGATGTGGCTATTGTATATATTCCAGCTCAATTTGGGATGTTTCTCTTAAGAGCCCAAGGAGCCAAGTTGGGAGGAGTGCTAAAACTGGATTTTACATATGTTATTTTTCCAATTTTTGGTGGAGAAGAAGGGAGATTATATCGAGAGATTAGGTTTGTGAATACCATCACCAAGGAGGGTTCTAGTAACTCTCCTGTTTATAGTAAGGAAAAAGATGATTTTTCTATTTTATGTTACAAGAATACAAAGAAATTCCTCAAGACACAGAAGTGAAACTCCCTTCAACAATTAAAAGCAAGGAGCTAGTAGTTACTGGAGTCTGGAAGTTGTATTTTGATGGTGCTTATTCAAAGGAAGGAAATGGATATGGAGTTATACTACTTTCTCCAAAATTTCATATTATTCCTTTCTCTTATAAATTGGAATTTGACTCCACTAATAATATCATTGAATATGAGGCTTTGGTTCTTGGTTTAAAAGATGTAAAATACTTGGGAATACATTATATTTTTGTTTTTGGAGACTCTGAATTAGTGGTTAAATAAACTAAGAACCAATGCCAAGAAAAACATCCAAGGCTTAAATCCTACATAAATGAAGTGTGGGATTTAGTAGATAATTTATTTTCTACTTTTAATATACAATTTTTACCAAGGGAAAGAAACATGCTAGCTGATTCACTAGCAGTTGCAACTAGTACTTTCAAGCCTCAATTAAACCCCAGGCTCAGATTTGAAGTTGAGATCATAAATAGACCTTCCATTCCAAAAAGCATAAAATACTGACAGATTTTTGAAGATGAAGAACATATTAAAATATTTATGGAAATAGTAGGTGAATTTTGTAATTCAGAAATTGACCAAGAAGATGAAAATGAAGAAACTCAAGAAGAAGAAGCAAGTAGTAAATCACCTTTAAAGGATTCTGTGGGAGAATAGAAGATAATGGAAATTAAAAATAATGTGATCCCTAAAGGTTTGGTACCCTTGTAAAGGTTGTTTAATGAAAAATACGTTTATGTTAATGTAAAGAAGACATATTTAGAAGAAGATCTTGAAGACTCCAACCTTGGAACAGAGAAACAACAAAAATGGGTGAGATTGACAAAATATATTACAAATAAATTCAAACAGAGGTCTGTAGATCTCTTCAAGAAATATGTTGATATATTTGCATGGTCTTATGAAGACATAAAAAATTATGAAACCAGTATTATTTAGCATAAAATTCCTTTGAATCCATGGATTAAACCATATAAACAGAAATTGAGGCAGATTAATCCTTTGTTGCTTCCAACAATTGAGAAGGAAGTCAAAAATCTGTTATAGGAAAAAATAATTGTCCCTCTTATTCTGATTGGGTGGAAAATTTAGTACCGGGGAGAAAGACGAATGGGGAGATTCAGTTGTGTATTGACTTTCAGAATTTGAATAGGGAATCATTTAAAGATAAATATCATCTCCCAAACATGTATCACATTTTACAAAAGGTAACTGGGTCTTAAATATTATCAATTATTAATTGATTTTTAGGCTACAACCAGATTTCAGCTTAGCCAGAAGATCAGAAGAATTCAACATTCACAACCCCATGGGGCACTTTCATGTATGAAAATATGCCTTTTGGATTAACGAATGTTGGCACTAATTTTCAAAGGGATATGGATATAGCCTTTGTGGGTGAAAAAGATAAATTTGTGGCGATTTATTTAGATAATATTACATTTTTATCTCAGTCAGATGAGGAGCATTTGAAGTATTTACAACAAACTTCTAAAAAATAAAGAAGGTATGACCTATACTTAAATCCCAAAAAGTATCATTTTGTTTTAAAAGAGGGAAAGATACTTGGGCATATTGTATCTAAAGAAGGATTTAAGATTGACCCAAAAAGAATAGAAGCAATTAAAAATATACCTATGCCAAGGAGTAAAAAGGAGATTCAAAGCTTCTTAGGAAAAATAAATTTCTTCATGAGATTTGTCCCAAATTATGCAGATATTGTAGAAGAGATCACTGACATGTTGAAAAAGAATGCATAAATGAGATGGATTGTGCCTGCCAGGGAATATTTTGCAAGGATCAAAGAAGATTTTGAAGAAGCTCTAGCCTTGGTGAGTCTAGATTATAAAAAACCTTTCCATATATTTTCATTTGCTTCTCCTTCCATTGCTACAATTGTACTTTTGTAGAGAAGACAAGATAATAAGGAACAACTAGTGGCATTCTTCAATAGGGTGTTAAGGGATGCGGAGGTGAAGTATAATATCCTTGAAAAGTTGGCTTATACTTTGGTAAAAACATTAAAGTATTTTAGAATTTATGTTCTTCAGTCTTAGATTTTCTCTTATGTTCCTAATGCTATTGTTAAGGGTGTACTAACTCAAGGTGATAGTGATGGTAAAAGTGGAAAGCTGATAGCCAAGATTTAGGAATATGACATGGACATAAAACCGACAGGGCTGTTGAAAGGACAAGGATTAGCAATTTTTTTGAAAAAGACTAATTATAAAGCTACAGGGATAAATTTATTGGTTGAATCAAAGACCGTTGAAGAAGAACAAGGTAAAGAAAAAGAAGCTAATAATAGAATTCAATATAAATACCTATGTTATTATTGGTATACATATATTTTCCATTATTTATGTTTTCTTAGTTTCCCTACATATTTAGATTGGATGAAGTACAAATATCTTAGAGTCAAAGCCCAAAAATATGTAATAACAAATGGTAGGATGTATTGGAAGGATCCTACGGATATTTTGTTGCTCTGTTTGGCAGAAGGGGAGAATATAGAAATCTTTAATGAATATCGTGGATGTCTCTATGGAGGACATTACAGTTGGAAATTTACATCATATAAAATATTGAAAGCTAGTTTTTGTTGGCCCTCTTTATTTCTATATGTTTATAGACTTGTAAGAATTTGTGAGAAGTGCCAAATATTTTCTAGAAAGAAGAAGTTGACACCATTGCCACTGATTCCTATTTTTATTGAAGAACAATTTAGACAATGGGGTATGGATTTTATAGGAGAAATAAATCCACCTAAGTGGAAAAAAAAAGTGGATCCTAACAGGTACATATTATTTTACTAAATGGGCGGAGGTCGTTCCAACTATGAGGGAAACTGATTTAGTGATAATTAAATTTTTGGAGGAAAATATCTTCACTAGGTTTGGCTATTGAAATAAGTTAGTTACAAATAATGCACATGTGTTCATGTCTACAAAAATGATTGAATTTTTTCAGAAGTACAATGTGATACTCTCACATTATACCACCTACCATCCAAAAGAGGATGGGTTGGCAGAATCATCAAACAATGCTTTCATTAAAGTACTAAAGAAAACCATTGCAGAAAATAAGAAGAAATGGGATACTCAGCTAAAGTTTTCTTTATGGGAAAATAGGACGAAAACTAAAAGATCAACTAGAGTGTCCCATTTCAAGTTGCTATATGGAGCAACAAATTTATTTCCCATTCAGCTCGCAAAACCTGTGGTGGCACTTATTAAAGATGTTAGGCAAGAACCAAATTCACTAACAAAGAGGATGAACCAACTAGTGGAGTTGAATGAAAACAAGGAGAAGGTCATGGAGAATCTGGTTAATTATCAAGAAAATATGGAACTGATCTTTGATAGAAAATCCAAAAATATTCTTTTCTAGGTTGGAGATTTGGTTCTCAGATGGGATGTCAAGAGGGAAGATAAAGGCTAACATGGAAAGATTGATCCTCTATGGTTTGGTCCCTTTAAAATTGCAGAAGCCAGGCTAATAGCACCTTCATTCTGGAGAATTTGGATGGTGAATTATTGCATCTGCCTATGAAAGGGTAGCAACTGAAGCACTACTTCCAACACTGATTCCATTTTATTTCATCAGTGTATATACAGGTTTTCTCACTGTAAATAATTATGACTCCATGCTCTATGTGAAGGCACTAATTTGTGGTTCTTAGTGTTTCTCTAGAAAAACACTATCCCCATGTGGAGCCAGATGTTGTAGCTCGTTCAATTTTCTGCATGTGTGAAAGAATAAAATGATATATATATATATATATATATATATATATATAATCAAAATCAAAATTTAAGTTAGTATTTTGATTTATTTTGTAACGGTGGCTTAAATATCAGTAATCGAGTTTAGTGCAACAACAATAAATAATAAGGTTGTTGGGTCCTATGCTGAAGTCTGGCATAGTGTTAAACTCCGTTCGGGTTATTGGGCGTGATATAACAAGTGTGAGGGGCCCAGACAATGGTGGAAACCCGATGGCATTACATACCCGACGATTATTCCACCCAATGCCTCAGAAAAGACTTTTTGGAGCTATGTTGACTAGTAGATCCATGATGGATATTGATTACAAGGGGAATCCATGAAAAATCCACCGTACTGAAGTCTTCCCACGCAAAATGTCAGCAAGCGAGCACAAATATGTTGTCGTTGTGTTATCACCACCCCATCATCATTATGTTACCATCGCTTTCGGCCACCTCATCCTCCACATCATGATGCATCCTTGGCTGCGTTTACCCACATCTACACATATAAAATGTGTTTTCAAATTAATAACCTCAAATAAATCTCAGACAAGGTAAAAATTCATAAGCGGAAGTTGTTTCCTTTTTTATACCCTATGGCTATAAACCATATACCATAACCCATTTCATGAAATTTGAATCAATATATTTAACCTTGGTTAAATACCCATTTTCAACCATCATATATTCGAGCCCACGCTTAACATTTCATTTGATTCAAAAGTTCGACTTTGGTTAAAAACCCAAAGAACCAACATAATATTATATCTAGGTCCCACAACATTTACAACTTACCCATCCACTATCCATCATTCATTAAATCCGACGGTTGATGCTTCATCGCACTCCAACTCAATGTTTCCTTCATCCAATGAAAGTCGCAACACTTCATTCTGATCATGCATAATCCAATGGATTTTGCATCCAAATAAGCCCGATCTTTAATGATTTTATTTCACACAAAATGGGTGGTATTGAGGCACCACGTGTCAGCCCACAACCACTATCGCATTCACACAGGAAATTACCACTTACCAGGTTGCACCCACGCGAAAACCGTTTGTTGTTTAGCAAAAATAGATTCTCCGCTCCTCTGCACCATCGTTTATTCTTTCGTACAAATTTTCCCTTTTGAGTGATATGTGCTCAATTCATCATCCCTTTTCAGAAAATTCTCATCGTAAATCTCAGGAATAAGATTTATCCCAATATCGTACGTTCGCCACTTGTGGACTGTAATACTCTGCAATACTTCTGTCTATGCGAATTGCACATTTGCAATTTCACATTGCAATCCAGTTTTATTGTTCCATGATTTTTAATTATCACAGATCAAAAATGTGTCCTGCAATCTCCATCTCCGCTTTCATTTTACTCGAGTTTTTGAATGGAACTATGGTTCCAACCTGAATAATTTCACAACAATTACGCCACATCTTCACTGTTTTAACAATGCCCAACTTTATACAGGGTTCCATAAATACATAATTCCATAATTCAGGAAATTCTACCAGTTACGAAAATCGATAAGTACATTTCCAAATTGCATAAATTACTTACCAATCTTCAAACCCACCCCGAGATTCAGACAACGCATGGCTTAATCTCTTAATATTAATCTTCTGTGGTTCTTATCCATCGATTATAAATAAAATAAAACCTCAAATGTGACTTCAACCCCCAGATCTCACTTCACTATGTATACACAATAGAATTTCTAATTTCTCCTTGAAATTCTTTATATGATGTCAAATCCAATTGAAAATTACATCCAGGCAAATTTTATACCTCAATTTAGAAGTCCAACCAATTTATTTAATGGCATCAATCCATTCTGTGATCAATGCTAATTTCTCAACATTTACAATTCACACAGAATCAATAAATGGATATTCGATCTCTTAAAAACACACAATCTCTTAAAAATTTAGCTTGAATATAAAATGATGGAATTTCCCTTGTTCCTGTCAACTTCACTTGCACACAATATACACTCAAAACACAAACTCAGAAATTGAATTTTCTGTATTAAATCCAATATTTACATAGGACTTCTTCCTCTGGCCTGATCTTCTGTATCAGTGGCCTTTTCTCTAAATTGCCTGTAGGCTTACAAACACAACTCCTATCTATCTAAACCCTGAATTTCTCTCTATTTCTTCTATGCCTTCGAGGCTTACAATTTATACAAATGTTTCTGAAACCAATTATGGTTTCAGATCCTCTATTTCTTCAACAAATTCCCAAGAACTCTCTTTAATCCTAAAATCTCTACTTAATCCCTAAGGACTCTCAAAAATCCCCAGATTCATGAAGCTAAATCTAATTTAGAAAATACAAATAATTCCAAAATCTCTCATATTCTCTTTTGAGAATATTTACAAAAATCCTCTCAATATTTATTAATCCTATTAAAATCACTCAAACCATTCTAATTTCATAGAAATAAAAGACCCCCTATATCTGTTAAATTAAAATTAAATTACTGAGCTAGATGCTCCTGCATTAGACTCCCAAAGTAGAAATTTATCATGATCTCTTGATCATGTGCTTCCAACCTTTGCCTCCTGGATCCCATACTCTATTTTGCTGCTGTGCATAAGCTGCATTATTCTTCCGCTACACTTTTCCAGGCTTCCATACTTTATTCTGCATCTTCCCACTAGCTATGCTTTCACAGTCTATTTTGGTCTTCTCCTTGCTATTGTTTCTTTTCTTTCTTGATGCTATCTTTTTCTGAGACACCTTCAGCATCAAGCTTCTTATGCTTTCAATCTCTATGTCCAAGTTAACTTTTGTTTGGAAATCACTCTGCCTTTTGTTGCTGCTTCTAATTTATGCTGCTTTGGACATTATTGTAGATGTTGCTGCCTCCCAGACTTCCTGAATATCTCTTAAGATATCTCCTTCTGCAACATCCCTCTTCTTCTTACCACCTGCAAATAAATTATCTTCTGATTCTTTAACCACAACAACATAATCATTCATTGTTCCTTGTATACTAGTAAGTATAATCAAATTTGACAAACTAGTGTATGCTCCTGCCTCTTCCACAACTTTAGGAATTTTCACTTTAGTGTCTGCAATTCCTTTCTCTTGTTCAAATGTTTCTAGCAAGAATTTCAACCATTCCCTTTGTACTTGTTTTCTCTCAAACACATCATCAATATGATGCAATTTAGTTTCAGCAGATCCTTCTTCTTCTTCCTTGACAACCTTCAGTGATTTTCCTTCACCTCCTTGATTGATTTTGATAGTCAATTCACCTTCTTCAAACTCTACATCTTCATCCTTTATCAGAATATAATTCTGATTCTTCACCACTGTGGCAATTCTAAGAGTCTGTCCCACAGTCTTCTCTTGGCTAATCAGACAAGCCAAATCCTCCTTCTCATCAACAATAATAAGTTCCTTCATATGAGACATGACTGTCTCACCTTCCTTGGAATTTATGAGTTCCTTCTTCTACAATAGTTCATCTTCATTCAAGACAACTCCAAGAGATGGATTGTCTTCTGCAACACCTGTAAACATAGTCAAATTATCAATTTCAAAATTACAAGACCCAATGGTCTCATTTGATGATCCAGTCACCAAATATTCTTTTTTCAGTTCTAAGTCTCTTTCAAGACTCAGAAAATATCCATTGTCTTTCTTCCTAGCTTCCAAGGTTATCTCCATTGTGCCAATCACCATGATAGAATGATGATCCTTTACTATGTTTTTAGCTAACATAGTTTCCCTTTCATTATATTCTCTGACATTTCCCATTTGCTGTCCTTCTTTGTCTGCATAATTAACACATGAATTATCAGTATTAAAAATACAAGGTTTCAATGTCTCTTCCTCATCTGGCAACATATCAGTATGCTACTTTGAGTTTTCTTCTAAATCCTTCGCCAACACATCATCATGCTAATTTAAATTCTCTATAAGACTGTCAGCTAGTCTCTCCTCCATTTCATCTGTTTCAAGAATGTCTCTCTGCTCTGGTTCACAATAATGAACTTCTTCAATTTTCTGAATCATTCTTACATCCTTATCCTCTGTTTCCTGACTGTCATTCATGACAATTTCTTTGTCTTTCACATTTAGCAATTTATCCTGAGTATATATCCTCTGCTTTTCCAACTCTCTTCTTTGAAGATCTAACTTTCTATATAACTCAACAATTTCAATTGGAGTAGAATTTGGCAACTTTACACAACTTTCCATAGCTTCACTTGTTATTGACCAATCATCAGATGGCCCTTCTTCCTCTGTTTCGATATTCTACTGCATATTTCCATAAGACCCCTCTGTCTCCTTTTCTTTCTGAGATCTTGCTATCTCAGCATTAATCTGAACAGATTTAAGATTTAGCTCCTTCTCCTTAACAAACTCAAAATCTTGTTCAACATGCTGTGGTGTACCTGCAATCATACACAACTCATTAGTTTTAAAGACACAAGACCTTGTGGTCTCACTTGATGCTTCAGTCATCATATCTCCTTGCTGCTCTAAATCCTTCATTTGATTCAGTTCCTCTGTATATTTCTCTTCTGTCTTTTCATTACTTTCAAGAAGCAATGAACCACATTCTAGCTTGCATATCAAATCTTCTTTTAAACTGAGTAACTCTTCCTTTTATAAGGCAATCTCCTTCTGCCTCCATTTAATTTGTAATGGGTGCCAAATTACCTTCTTTCCCTTCAGTGGAAAGATCCATCCTCCTCTCTATTTTTCCTCTTCTTGTAGCAGCTTCATCAATACCTCAAGTCTTGCTTTTATGTCAGAAAGTTGTCTGTCAAGCTCCTCTTGACTCATCAACCCTATGTCACCTAAAATGACATCTTCTTTATTCTATTTATGGCATTATTTAGAACCTCTTCTTTGATCCTCCATGATCATCTTCTTCATCTCTATGAGCTCCTCACTCACTATGAGTTGCACTAAGCCTCTGCAACAACAAGTCTTCCCTGCTACCACTTACCTCACCAATCCCCTCTCTGGACTTGGTCTTTTGGCAAGCATTGGTTCTCTATCTCTGGAACCTCTTGAGCACTCTCTTCTGCTCTCTCTAGGCTTATATCCTCAACTCACCTTCTCTTGAGAACACTTCAGTTGTTCTCCCTATCCAACCTTTAGCTGGAATATTAGGTTCACTGCCATCATCATCAAAATATTTGTCTTCATCTTGTCTGCAAGAAGAATTCTACAATCACAATTTTCAAACCAGATTAAAATTATCTCACCTTCAAGATCTCGGCATGTCCTTGTCCTCTTCATTTCTAGTACTTTGAATGTGTTGTTCTCATGTATTTCTGCAATTTCCTGTTACACATCAACTCTGTATTGTACCAGATTTAGAATCTGATCTCCTCTTATTTTTCCCATCACACATGCATTTAAAAAAAATCTTTAATTCTCAAAAGAAATTTTCTAGCTCTGATGCCAAAATGATGCAGGCTTGGCTGCGTTTACCCACATCTACACATATAAAATGTATTTTCAAATTAATAACCTCAAATAAATCTTAGACAGGGTAAAACTTTATAAGCGGAAGTTGTTTCCTTTTTTATACCCTATGGTTATAAACCATATACCAAAACCCATTTCATGAAATTTGAATCAATATATTTAACCTTGGTTAATACCCATTTTCAACCATCATATATTTGAGCCCATGCTTAACATTTCATTTGATTCAAAAGTTCAACTTTGGTTAAAAACCCAAAGCACCAACATAATATTATATCTGGATCCCACAACATTTAAAACTTACCCATCCATTATCCATCATTCATCAAATCCGATGGTTGATGCTTCATCGCATTCCAACTCAATGTTTCCTTCATCCAACGACAGTCGCAACACTTCATTCTAATCATGCATAATCCAACAGATTTCGCATCCAAATAAGCCCGATCTTTAATGATTTTATTTCATGCGAAATGGGTGGTATTGAGGAACCACGTGTCAGCCCACAACCACTATCGCATTCACACAAGAAATTACCACTTACTAGGTTGCACCCACGCGAAAACCATTTGTTGTTTAGCAAAAATAGATTCTCCGCTCCTCTGCACCATCGTTTCTGCTTTAATACAGATTTTCCATTTTGAGTGATATGTGCTCAATTCACCATCCCTTTTCCGAAAATCTCATCGTAAATCTCAGGATTAAGATTTATCCCAATATCGTACGTTCGCCACTTGTGGACTGTAATACTCTGCAATACTTCTATCTATGAGAATTGCACATTTGAAATTTCGCATTGCAATCCAGTTTTACTGTTCCATGATTTTTAATTATCACAGATCAAAAATGTGTCCTGCGATATCCATCTCCGCTTTCATTTGACTCAAGTTTTTGAATGAAACTATGGTTCCAACCTGAAGAATTTCACAACAACTACGCCATACATCTTCACTGTTTTAATGATGCCCACCTTTATACAGGGTTCCATAAATACATAATTCCAGAATTCAGGAAATTCTACCAGTTACGAAAATCGATAAGTACATTTCCAAATTGCATAAATTACTTACCAATCTTGAAACCCACTCCGACATTTAGACAAGCATGGCTTAATCTCTTAATATTCATCATTTGTGGTTCTTATCCATCGATTATAAATACAATAAAACCTCAAATGTGACTTCGGCCCCCGGATCTCACTTCACTGTGTATACACAACATAATGTCTAATTTCTCCTTGAAATGATTTATATGATGTCAACTCTAATTTCAAATTACATCTAGGCAAATTTTATACCTTAATTTATAAGTCCAAGCAATTTATTTAATGGCATCGATCCATTCTGTGATTGATGCTAATTTCTCAACATTTAAAATTCACACAGAATTAATAAATGGATCTTTGATCTCTTAAAAACACACAATCTCTTAAAAATGTAGCTTGAATATAAAATGACAGAATTTCCCTTTTTCTTGTCAACTTCACTTGCACACAATATACACTCAAAACACAAACTCAGAAATTGAGTTTTCTGTATTAGATCCAATATTTACATAGGACTTCTTCCTCTGGCCTAATCTTCTGTATCAGTGGCCTTTTCTCTAAATTGCCTGTATGCTTACAAACACAACTCCTATCTATCTAAATCCTGAATTTCTCTCTATTTCTTCTATGCCTTTGAGGCTTACAATTTATACAAATGTTTCTGAAACCAATTCTGGTTTCAGATCCTCTATTTCTTCAACAAATTCCTAACAATCCTCTTTAATCCTAAAATCTCTACTTAATCCCTAAGGACTCTCATAAATCCCCAGATTCATGAAACTAAATCTAATTTAGAAAATACAATTAATTCTCAAATCTCTCATATTCTCTTTTGAGAATATTTACAAAAATCCTCTCAATATTTAATTAATCCTATTAAAATCACTCAAACCATTCCAATTTCATAGAAATAAAAGACCCCCTATATCTATTAAATTAAAATTAAATTACTGATCTAGATGCTCCTACATCACATCACCCTTATCATTTCAACTTTTTGTGTTTCCACGTCATAAAATAGTACATCCCACATGCTCGTTAATTTCCATTTTCCCTCCATTTTCCCCATTTTTCCTTAAATCCCGTTATTTTTCCCCATTTCATTTCACCATTCTCTTTGTCTTTAGTCTTCGTGGATTCAAATTGTACACTTAAGAGCTCCAGTGAGCATCAGATTCCAGTGACCAAGTATTTTACACATTAGCTCCTTTATACTAGCTGTCAAAATGTAAAAGAACGTTATGTTAACAAGTTCTTCCTCACATATTCCTTTGATGACCACTAAAAGAGATGTGTTTGATCCAATTGTCTCACTGAACCTCATTGAATTACACCAGCATGTCCTTCTTAATCAAGCAGACTCCCCATTTTATGTTGCAACTATCAGGTCATGCATTTTAACTGCAATGGTTCCCCAAACATATGTTTTCCCAAAACTTATCTATTTTCTTATTTCCGCTCTGTACCCACAAAAATGTTTTGTTATGAAAAAAATGGGAGAGAATATCTTCCAAGTTTCCTCCCTTCTAATCCAACAAGCCGTGTGTTTTCCTTCTTCATATTCTTATACCTCTTTCTCAGAGGAAACCTCGTTGTCAGCTTTCCATAGCTTGTCTGCACCGAGTTATGCCAAATTAATTTTCTTTCTGATGCCCACTAGGGAACAATTACCTCTGCAACCCACTAATTTTCCTCTGGAGACCTTTGTTTAGGAGGTTAGACCCATTCTTCAAGTCATGGAAAATATTTTGGGAAGATAAGATACTACTGTTATTGATAAGGATATCTTGCGAATGCCTAATCTGATGATGAATCCATACATAGTTTTATATATTCCTACCTTTTGCAAGAGGATGGTCAACTCACATTTAATAGATGTTTCCATCACTGGATGCTTCAAATTTCCTTCTTTTGTCACATATCTCTTTTTGCATACACATGTTGAAAATTTTATGCACCTGGGTCTAAATATCGTGGATCTTCATAAAAATAAGTAGTCAATAATTTTTTAGACAAATTTTATAAGAATTAATCCAAATGTTGAAGGCCTTATGTATTTCACTAGTTCTTTTTTGTCAATTTCTTATTCAATTATTAATAGTTGTCCTTCACCATGCATTTTACCAAAAGAAAAGTCAATTCTTCAGCTCAGTAAGGATGTAAAGGTGGGTGATTAGTTTTTATTTGAAGAATATTTAGAAATAAGACTATATGGAGTAGAGGTTTCCCCCTAGAGACTCCCTATATTTTTGAAAATGAGATTGTTTTCCTTGGAGTTTGTAGGGAAAAGTTTAAATGTATATCAAATACATTTTGTCCATGCAAAGAAGGGGAATTTGTTCAAATTTCATAGGACATTTAGGCCATTCATTATGAATATTGGATATACTATGGGAGAAGTATAAAAGATCCTGAAAAGCATGAAGCTATAGCTGGGTGACAAACGGTCCTTTGACCCTCATCATATCATTATAAATAGGAGAGTGGAGAATGGTTACACCCCTTATGTTCATGAGTCTCAACCAGATGTTGAAAAATTATAAAATTGAGGAGAACCTACTACATCAGGAGGAATGGAGGTTGCGACTCCTCACCGTAGTGAGGAAAACTTAAAAAGAGGTAGTGGGGAGGTCATTGAACTGGATGAAGAGACAAATAAGGGATCCAAATGGGTTAAATTATCTAAGGGGGGTAGCTTTTCAGTAACATGAGGTATCCAGTTGCAGTTGGGGGGAATTTATTTGCACATCTTCTTCCCCTGTTCTAGAAGAGACTAATCAGAGTTCTGTTTCAGCCATAAAACAATTGTATTCATAAATATAATAAAGGAAAAAAAGGGTAAAAGAGAGCATGGAATCCCAATTGGAGGTTAAAGGAATTAAAGATTGAATACATGACAAAATATGTCCTAGAAATTAATAAAATGATTCTAAATAATTTTTTTAGGATAAAAACAGAAACAAAAGTGTTTGAAGTAAAGGAAGTTGTAATTAAGTTCAACAGTGATTTTGATAAGAGGACCAGTGTAGGTTTACCTTCTTGTTAGGATCAACAGGGAAAATTTCTACCCTAGGAGACATGAGACCATGCTGGTGGAGGCTAAGAGAAATATAGGTTCCAAACACGAGAAGACAACAATAATGAAGGGAGCAACCATTGAAAAATATTTGCAGAGAGATTTTTAGTTACTATGGCTGATGAGAACCATGTTTATGGAGAAGCCAACATACAACAGAATCACAAATTTTAGGATGGAAGATACTAGATTTTTGAAGAGTCTGAATGCAAATACTAATATTTGGAAAAGATGCAGAGAATGGATGTCACCAACAATGACAAGTGAAAAATCTGGAAATTCAGCTACAACAATGTCCCAACCCATTCAGTGACTTAATGCCACCTCTCTTTTTAGCATCATTTTTGTCAAAGTCTTGAAAATGATGTCACAATGTAATTTGTTTTTATTTTTCATTAAGAATTTAATCCTTGGAAGGAAAATTACTTTTAATATTACTTTAGTTAATTGACAGTTTTTTACACTTGACAGTTTCATAACCGTCCCCTTTTGCAATTTTGTATAAAAGCAATTTTGGAAGAGAAAGTGAGGTTCTGAATTTTGGACCTCGGAAGCAAAAAGTCATTTGTATTGTCATACCTTATTGGTGATATGAATAAAGACTTCAGAGTTATTCCAAACGTTTTTTGAGTATGATATGTAATTTCGTTATGTTTACACTTAATGTTTTCTTCAATAGAAAGGAGTAATGAAGCTGCTGGCATTTTAATATTTATAGTTTCAAGTTTTGATTTCTGTGAGTTAATAAAATAAAACCTTAATGATGCACTCCTACTTTCTGTTTATCACTCTGCAATAATTCCATTTTTATTCTAAAGCTAATGCCAAGAGATTTTGTGTTAAACAACTTCTTGTTTAAAAATCTTTCCACCATCCTTTTCTCCACAAAATTTCCATTTAATTCATATTCAACATCAAAATGCCACTTTGAAAGATTTTTCTCCTCATTAGAAGACTTTGGAGCATTGTTTTGATAATTTAATTTATGAGTTTTTTAAGATGGGACAATAAATAGTTTATTTCATAGTTTTATTTAAATTTCTTGGAAAATGACCTCCCCTCAGTCAGAGGTTGTCTTCCAAGGTACAACAAGATCAACATGATTTATCCTCACCATGGTCCAAATTTCATCTTCTAGAACCTCCCAGAAAAAAACTTATAGTATGAATGTCATCAATTGTAATCACAAAGCCCTGCATATCCACATGAAACATATTAAATTGCACATAAAAATGAAAACATATTTCTTACAACCTCTAGGTATATTTCCAATTTAATCGATAAAGAAATGAAGGTATTTTTTCCTATTAATTTCATGCAACAATTTCCTACATCCATGAAAAATTATCACAAACATATACATTAAGTTCAATAAAGAACTGATCATCATATTCATAGCTCGAAAAGTAATAACACTTATGAGATCTAATAATGGCTGAAGCTGAAGGTGGGACTTCAATTTTTCACCCTACCATAGAATAGATACAACCTATATTTATTGCAATAGTCACCCCTATTATCACTCTATAATTTCCTTAGGCTGAGGAGAGAAACCCTGAGGTAACCACAAAACCAATTTTAAAGCTGAGTTCTAGCCCTTCCAGCTTTAGAGAAGGATCTCTCTATCTGATTTAGATTTATGCTTCATATTTTAGGCTAGGTATTCAAGTTTGAGATGAGTTTGATAATATTTGGTTGAAAGATGCTGGAAAATTCCATTGGGCATGGAGTCATAAAGATTTGGGTAACAAATTACAAAATGACGGAGTAGCTGTAATAGGCAAGGTAGGAAAACTCTTGGATCTTACAAAGTGATAGTGGTGTAAATATGATGAAAATGATTGAAGTTCAATTGAATATAGAGCATACTGAGATGAATTCCATGCTTAACATTAGAATGAAAACATTGATATTGTTTACAAGACAGAGCAAAATACACTTAAAAATGTTTATCCCTTAATCTTCTTGCAATAATAAAGAAGGATAAAACATATGGAAACTGAGAAAAGAAATATTTTTACATAAGAAAGAACATCACAAATTTTTTGACACGGGAATCCTGGAAAAAAACTCTGTATCACTGTAAATTGATCACTTTGAGTATAATCCACGACTTACATCAATGCAAATTTCTTTTATTCATGCATACTGCAACCCTTATTAATAATTATTACAAAAAAATTATAGAATTCCTATTGAACTAACTTCAGATTACAAAAAGGATATGATTACAAAATAATATGCAACAAATTTCTGGAAATAATCTGAACAATAAACTAAAGATAAAAACAATCACTGGAAAAATGCAAGAAATCTGAAATTTGTCAAAAATGTGCAGCTTTCAAATCTAGAAATTTATTTATTAATGTTGATCCTCTTCCTTGGAATCTGGAGTGGTTGAAATTGTTTCACAAAATTTGTTAGTTGCCCTTTCATATTTGATTAACTCTGCCACCTGTATCAACTACGAATCAAAATTTAAACGTAATTAAAGCATAATCCTAACAAATTTTATTTAAACCGATAGTAAATAATTATCTCTATAAATTCTTATTTTTCTACACTAAGTGGTTTATCAACAAAAGCAGGAACTCAGTGTTGTGTGTGCTATGCACAATTTTCATCCACATTCATCTTCAAATCCATCTCGTTGAGTGGTCTCAACCCCAAGGCAAGCACTTAATGCTGCTTAGACTACCCCATGTAGTATTTTCATATAGCTCCATATTTAAAAAAAACTCACTGAGTGGTTCTCATCCTCAAGGAAATAACTTAGTAGTGGTCATTATGCTCCTAGTATTATTTTCACATAGCTCCCAACAATTTTCTCATGCTCACCTCCTAGTGAGCATAGGAATATTTATCCTCCCACCAACTACTCACCTTTGTGAGCCTAGGAAACCCCCATTAAGGGAATTCTACTTGGACAAAGGATTTCTTACATGGGCCCTCATTAGTCACTCACCCTTTTGGGACCAGGAAACCCCCATTCGAGGAAGTTTACATGTCTTAAGGAATTTCCTACAGGGGACCCTTGTTAGTCACTCACCCTTCCAGGCCTAGGAAACCCTAATTATGGGAAGATTACCTATCTAAGGGATTTCCTGCCTAAGGTTTCATTAGAGCCTTACAACCTAGTATCCATCTGTCATGCTCTAATGGCATGTGCATGGAGTCTTAAGATTAAGTCACGGGCTAGGGTGCTCCTTAACACTACTCATGGAGTCTTATAGTGAACGTCCTAGTTACGAGTTAGAAAAAGTTCCATAAGTTGCAATTACTTCTTGTAAATCTTGTTCCCAAGCTCCTAAATTTATCATTCCACCTGTGTCACTACATTTAATTTATTTCATCATTATCATGTTCATGAATATAGCACATTCATAGTGTTAATACTAGAAAACCACAAAAATCAATTTCCAAACTCAGCCAAAGGAATTCTCACCTAATTCCTTTCCTTTTAGTTTTTACCTTGCTACCATCATCAACATTATTATATGATATTTATACTATTGTAATATTCAGTAGTTTATTTAACTTAGCATGTCCTCATCCATGATGTTTGTAAGCTATTAATTTTCATCCTTTTCCCATTTCATTCATGCTCACCACAATTTTTAGGAGCATAAATATAACATAAATATCAACAATGGGCCATTCTTTCCTACTTTCCTAATTTTGTTTCATGCAGCCTGGAACCCATTAAATAACCTTGCTGCATTACCCAATTGGAAAATAAAAACTCTACTTCCATCCCATTCACAAAATTATCATATTTTAGAGATTGGTCACTTACCGTGCTACTATGATGGTTTTTAATTAACGACCTATCAAAACACACTGTGTCATTACTCCTTACATATCTCAACCATGTTGTATTAAATTTTATGAAAAAATCCTTTTTTGTGCCATTTCCATGGTTGTTACATTTCTTTCCATTTTATTTCAAGTGGACTCAACCAATCCCATCTTAGTGATTTTATCATCATCTTCTTCCCTCTCACTACCATTTATCTTATGCACAAATTTTAACCAATATATTCCACTTCTAGTCAGGTTCTACTTCAACCCTTATCCAAATATCTTCCTCTTTCCTTTCCCCACACTCAACAACCACCAAGAAACACAAAGAAACAAATAAATAGGAAGTAAGGAAAAACAAAAAGTTGACAAAAATAACGCATAATAACAAAAAAAACAAGATGGCCATGCTCAACATTCAAAACAACAAAAAAAGATGAATCCAATCAATAAAATAAAAAACATATAGAACATTCATCAACCCATAAAAAATCAATCCCATGAGTTTTTGTTTTCAGCGTTTCCTTCACCATGTTATATATATAGAAGAATAGACCAAGTATTTTTCAAGGTTTTATGGAAAACTAAAAATTCTAACATCCCTTGAAATACCTCCTAGATATAACTTCTTGTTCAGGGGAACTGTTGGCTTAATGGGGCCTAGACCGAAGTTCAATGTGGTTGCGCAAACCAACAAAACCCACTATTACCAACCCTTTTGGCAACGATATGCTTGTGCAGAACAAAGTCTCACCCGAGGCAATACAGGGGGATGCTAGAACTAGGTTTTTGTATCCAGAGGGACAATGGATTGTAGCTTTAGGGCTTCATTTCATTTCTACACTTGGTAGAGATTCATAGAACAAATATATCAACTATACTGGTGTTGTTCACCATTGTTTCTTTCAGCTTTTTAGTGTCCTTAATTGTAGCACAATTGACTATTTTTGGAAGTTTTTCGGGTCCTAAACTTCTGGAGCCATTTTGAGGGACTAAAGGACATTTTTAGGTAAAATGATGTATTATGATAGCCAAACATAGATCGTATGCCAAAGCTACAACCCCAGGAAGTTGATGTTCTAACTTACCCCAACAGGGCCCACAAGCTTTTGGCACTTCATATCCTAGGGTTAGGTTTTTCGATGTTTATGGTTTCTCATTGTTTCTCAATGATAAAAATTCCACTGAGCCTCATTGTAACATAGTTAAGAGACATGTATCAACAACATATTTTCTCAGCGATAAGCTACCATCACCTGAGCTAATTTATTTCCAATATGTTTGTAAGCATATGTTAGTTCTTTGATATTAATGAAATGAAGTGTTATTTATATTACATCTCTATATTTCTAGTTATATATGTATTATTTTACATTCCTATATAAGTTCGGATCAGTGGTATCAAAGCGGCGGGGAAAATTGGAAGGATGGAAATTTATTTTAATGTTTAGAAACCTTGGAAAATGTTACTAGTCCCTAATGTGACAAGTGTAAAATATTTCGAGATATTTTTGTAAAAATAATCAAATTTATAATGATTTAATATTAGTATCTATAAAATTTTAGTGATCGTTAAGGTAAAATAATTTTATACTATAAAATTTGGGTGAATAATTTTTAGAGAAAATGGAAATTTGGCAAATATTTTTTTGGAAAAGGCATGGAAAATTAACCCACCTACGAATATTAGACCCTAAAATTTTCCATGCAGAGCAGTCTTCTCTTACCCTTTTTTTTCTTTGTATGTCCCCAATGAGGTTATGGTATAAGGAGTTAGGGTTTGAACTGGTTGAACCTTTGCAAGACAAGCCTCATAACCTCGACGACCTCCCATGGAAGAAGAAAATAAAAATGAGGGAGTAGGAGATCCTTTAAAAATATTTCTGGAAGAAGCTCTTGAGCGACAAAGGAAAGCGATAATGGACAAATTTTCCCAGATCCTTTGGCAAATGCCCACAGGTGACATATTTTCATTGGACATTCACTTTGGAGGCGCTGCTTGCTTTAAGGTACAAGTCAAATTTAACATCCCATATTTGAAGGTCAGATAGATGAAAACCATAGATAGATGGTTAAATATATTGGAAGGATACTTTTCAGTTCATGATTTTTCCAATAGGAAAAATATTACTTTTGCACTCATTAAAGCCGCCCCCCGTGTCAAGGACTAGTGAGAAGCCTACTTTGAACATAGGGACGAGAGAGAATAATCACTATTTTTAGCTGAACCCACTTGGAATTCTTTCCAAGATGCCATCAAGCAACAATATTACCCCTTGGGGAGTTCTGTTGGCAAGTACATACAATGGACTAGGTTACAACAACAAAGGGATCAAAATGTGCATAAGCTAACGAATCTATTCCATACCTTGTGCATAAAGTTGGGTATTAAATATTTAGAGAAACACCTGGTGCTTAAGTATTGCGGTTGTTTGCATAGATATATTCAGCAGGGAATGGGGTTCCTTGACATCTCCTTGATTGGTGCAACATACCGATATGCTGCCAAGATTGAGCAGAAATTGAAATAGAAGAAGTGGGACTTTGGATCTGAGAATTTGAAGCAAGGAAAAGGTTCCCCCAAACTACATAACAAAGAACAAAGCCAAGGTGGGGCAACCTAATAAAACCCTCTAAAGCAGAAAACAAAGAAAAACACCACACAAAAAAATAAGACATGAGAAATTGGTGTGATTTCCATAATATCCCCACTCACAACATGAGTGTCGAGTCAAGCAGTCAATGGTGAACATGCTCAAGACTTACAAATCAGAAGCATGCTCTGACTCTGAGTAGAACCTGACAAGGGGAATTGCAAAGGGAAGCATACTATAGACGCAAAGCCCAGTGCTACCATTTCCACCACCAAGATCCAGAAATAAGAGCTCGGAGATCCAAAGGAGGGGGATCACGTATTCCACTCCGAGATTTGCATGAAGGGTTCTCTGCTGCAGTTCATTGTCGACAAAAGAAGCCAAAAGAACCTCATTTTAGTGGAGATGTCGCGAAGTAGTTGGGACTACTGACCACAAATGTAATATTCCCATTTTTCCACAAGATAATTGGAATATTAGAGTTCTTAATTTTCATAATTAATTAAGTAAATAAAAGGGTGGAGGGACACATAAACCCAAAATATAAATAAATCCACTTTTGATGTGTGAATGTGGATATTTTAGATATAGATCTACATTATGGAGTAGTGGAGCATCTTCTTAAATGTAAAAATAGTGGAGATCATGGGTCATTAATGTAAGATCATGGAGATTTGGAGGAGGTAAAATGAGATCATGATGCATTCAAAGTAAGATCATAAATCATTTATGATGAGATAGTGGAGGAAGTGGTGCATATACTGCACACATGATGGAGAGAGGGGAATTAAATGCAAAGCATGATGGAGATCATGGAGAGACAACAAAGTCTTCATTGAGGTTAGTGGCCACATGTATAGAGAAATTATGAGGTGGGCCAGGGCTATGGAAGGCTCACAATCTATATAACGAAGATGAAGGCACAATAGAAGGAAGACTTTGTTTTATTATTTTTGATCTGTTTAGATATAGATTTTTCGGTTGAAATTTCTATGCACGCTTATGTTGTTTAGCTAAGTATGCAGTGATGTTTAGCATAGGGTATTTCCGAGGGGAAATCCCACCCTTACCCATGGGGGACTTCGAGTGCCTACTCTGGGAAGGTTTCTATTGAGCCGTATTCTTAATCAGGCATTGGTTCCATCTTCATGATGTTGTTTCTAGCATTCCAGCTAGGAAACCAGTGGAGGATTCATCCTTTCACCTTGTTCTTCATGTTCAGTCTTCCAGGAGCAGTAGATCTATATCTAACATTTAGGCCATTGTGTTTTACCTCCATGCAGCAGTAGTCTCCTAAGGATTGCACAATTCAGTCTTGTAGATCTATCGGAGGAAGGAAGTTTTCAGCTTTTCAGCTGGAAATCCTGTGAGGGACCATTCCTTCACTTTGTATTCATTGTTTCCATAATTTCTGATCTACATTGCATTATCTAGCAGCAGGATGGAGAGCCTCCATCCTTGACAACACATTTTTTGGCAACAGTTGTGTAGGAGCAGCTGCAATAAGTGGAGAAGGATAGAGGAGCTAGATCTTGAGCTTCTAGCTTAAGGATCTAGTGAAGGGATCAACTGTTCTTGAATATATTTGATTTCACATCATATTGTAGAAATCTTTGATCAGATTATGTAGCAGATCTTCATACCTAGTAGTTCTATAGTGAAGCCCTAAGAGGGTGATTTTCCTATATTCATAGATCTGGAAAATCATTTTTGGGTTATCTTGGGTATCTATCATAGGGCCTAGATTTACATTTTCAGCATCATCAGAGCTCCAGAACTGCCTAGATCTAACTTTATATTTTCCAGCAGTTGTTGCCTCGGCATTTTCTAGCAAGGCCAACGCAATTTTCCTTCCAGTAGTCCAAATTTACGCATTCCCTCTTTTGGGATCATTTCAGGGCCATTCTAGGCCATCTCTTTGGCTTGAGTGTCTCATATTTTGAGCACTATTATATTGGTTTATCCACCTCCATATAATAAAACGAATCAACTATTTCTATGTATTTGATGGTGTATTCAGATTGAGTGTTTACTTTGCTACAGTTCTTATATTGTATTTTAGTATTACTGCATTCTCCCTTTTGGGATATGACAGTGGCATCAGAGGATGATCTTTGTCTCAACTTGTGGGCACTTCATCTTTTGCATAAAAATAAGAAACACATAGTAGATATCTATCATGAAGGAGGATTGCAGTTTTTCCACTCTTCTATTAAGATCCATGCAATATATCTATAAGGAGTTCAAACAAATGAAGAGAGAAAGGAAAAATGAGTATCCAAGATGAATATTTGATGAGGAAGGTCCTAGCACTTCTTATCAGCATGAGAAGAAACCGAAGAAGCAAAGAGATTCACATTATTCCACTAGATCCATTTTCTTTGATAAGAAAGAGGACTGGTCTGAATATGAAGAAGACTTGGGGTATGAGACCCTAAGTAAATATATGTCTGAGTACAAAGCATAGCCTAGAGCTTTGAAGGAGAATATCTCTCTCCAATAGTTCTTGCAGCTCAAAGAAGAAAGAAGATCCAAAAGGATAAATAGAAGAAAGAGACATAGATTATTCTTGCCTACATTTGATGGATATTCCACAAGCACATTGAGGGCTTGGAGGGGAGAATTGGCTACCTTCTTTCTAAAATATCCTATATCAGAAAGAGAGGCTGTGGAGTTTGCAGCACTAAACCTAAAAGGTGAAGTAGGAGATTGGTGGTTCATTCACTTATCACATATGAAAGTGTCTGCTTATGCAAATTTCATTCAGAGAGTGAAGAAGATATTTGGTGGAAATAAGTTATATACATCACACATTGAGACACTTTCCATCATTGATGAGATATTCCATGAGAAGCCAAAGGAATATGTCCTAATTATCACTCAGGAGGAGGAGCCTCTACCACCACCATCAACTGCAGATGTACTTACATCAGGAGAAGGATCACTTGCATCTTTGCAAGATGGTCTTAAGCTGTTGACATTTGGAGCCCCATTCATGATTCATGAGATGCATGAGGAGGAGGTAGATACGAGCGCTAGTACAATAGAAGAGAAGGAATCATTAGTACCAGTAGTTGAAGAGACCATTACACCAGTGTAAGGAACTCTTGTAGATGTGCAAGAAGTTCCCAAGATTAGGTTATCCAAGGCTTGCACATTATTTCATCTCATATTATTTCAGTACTTCATATTGAGATTTTTGAGACCATGCCATCAGGGAAATTTCATAACCAAGGATTAGAGCACCTTGCTGAATTGAAGCAACAAATTATCACGTCATAGAGGACCCTTGATTTGATCAAGGAGAAGATGTATTGCTATCCCAGTTTGTCATGGTTGAGCTACACCCAACACTTTGTGTTGAAGTGTGGAGTTACAGAAGATGGGTGGAGCAAAGTCCTATTCAGTACAATGCAAAACTATAGGTTTAGCATTGGATGTGGCCATGAGATAGCACATGTATCACCATGCATATCCACAATGCTGTCACTTAGCAGCAGTGATGATGAGAGGGCCCCATTATTCTTGGAGAATTATGAAGGTAGCTTCATTCATGAAGCACTGGAGGGATAGATGATAGATGGTAGACGTCTCGTGGTGGAGAGTACTTTCCATTCTCAAGATGAATTTTTCTTGATGAGCTCCTCATAGCTCAAAGAGGAGATTCTACCTACAACATGTATGGATCCTTATGGGTTCCAATGGGCCATTGATGAGAGGATCTCATGGAGAGACCTCAATATAGGTGCACTTCAACATTTCATGGAGTGCAAAGCTATTTAGTTGGAGGATGATGGTGTTCTAAAATTGGAGGATACCAAGATTTATATTGGCATGATTCATCATACACATTACGATGAATGGATATGGATGAGGAGCACGAGGTTTCCTACCTTCTTTCAGATCTATGATACCGGGCAGCAAGAAGCATGGCTGCGCTGGTTACTTTTGGGTGAGTATGGATACTACCCAACATCTCACATTTCCAGGATCCATGCCATACATATCACTGTGAAATTCAGCAGCAGGAGGCATGGATGCACTGGTTGTTGATGAGAGAGTTTGGACATCTCATGTTGCATCTTATGTCCATGTATTTTCTCTTTTTTGGGATATGTCTAATGTCTTTGCATGTATTTCTGTTGCGGATATATCTCATGTTCATGTATGTATTTGGGTTTTGGACATTTCATAACTCTCACATGAAGTGGCATAAGGGAGCTTATTTGTATTGTTCTGATGAGACATTCCATATGTCCATTAGTATTTTATTGCTCCATGACTTGCATCATGATGATGTAAGGAGGCATCAAGAATCCTTGTTGCTTTATTTAATTTTTGGAGTGTATGGGTTGATTTATTCCCATATATTGCATGAGATTGATGGAGGATGGAAATAGGAGGCCTTACAACGTTGGATTATGTTGGGGGATTATGGTCATTGTACTTGGTATGATGATGATGTGATGGGGCAGAAATATGCCTCACTACGGTGGCTTCTTTTGAGAGAATATGGCCACTAAATTTGGTACAATGATGATGTGGTGTGGTAGCAAGAGGCATTTTTGCGATGACTTCTATTGAGAGAGTATCGCTATCATATGTATATTGATGTTGATTTGGCATGGCAGCAAGAAGCATTGCTGCAGTGGCTTCTTTTGAGAGAGTATGACTCTCTTACTTGTTTTCATGATGATCTAGCATGACAGCAGAAGGCTTTGTTGCGGTGGTTGTTATTGGGAGAATATGGGTTGACATTGTTCATGTTTATCCATATGTCTCTACTTCTTTTTTTTCACTATGTTGATGTTATGTTTGGATCCTACATGGCCAACTGGGTTGATGATGAGAGCATTTATAGATGCAACCTACTATATGTATCATGGGTTGGAGAGACAGTTCATGAATTGGGACTTTCCACTTTGGGAAGTAACCCCTTCATTTCATCTGTCTCATGTATAGAGGAGGTCTTTGGACATCATATGGTTGCCACTTGGAGATTCATTGATGAGGATGGGTATCTAACTTTTAGTTGGAGGCCATTCTAGACATTCTAGAGAGGCAGCTTTGGAGCTGGACATGCATGACACATTGTGACAGATGGGAAGGCCTTCCATATGAGGATGCCATTTGGAGGAAGGATGTTTGCTGTAGCATCCATTTTTGTAGTTGCTTGAGGACAAGCAACATTTTGGCAGGGAGGACTGTAATATTCCCAATTTTCCACAAGATAAATGGAATATTAGATTTCTTAATTTTCATAATTAATTAAGTAAATAAGAGGGTGGAGGGACCGATAAACACCAGCGATAAATAAAATCCACTTTTGATGTGTGAATGTGGATATTTTAGATATAGATCTACATTATGGAGTAGTGGAGCAACTTCTTAAATGTAGGAAGAGTGGAGATCATGGGTCATTAATGTAAGATCATGGAGATCTAGAGGAGGTTAACTGAGATCGTGATGCATTCAAAGTAAGATCATAAAGCATTTATGATGAGATAGTGGAGGAAGTGGTGCATATAATACACACATGATGGAGAGAGGGTAATTAAATGCAGAACATGATTGAGATCATGTAGAGACAACACAATCTTCATGGAGGCTAGTGGCCACATGTACAACGCAATTATGAGGTGGGTGAGGGCTATGGAAGGCTCACAATCTATATAATGAAGATGAAGGCACAATAGAAGGAAGGCTTTTTATTTTTTTTTTTGATTTTTTTAGATCTATATTTGTCGGTTGACATTTCTATGCACGCTTATTCTATTTAGCTAAGTCTATAGTGTTGTTTAGCATAGGGTGTTTCCGAGCAGAAAGCCCACCCTTACCCATGGGGTACTTTGAGTGCCTACTCTGGAAAGGTTTATATTGAGCCTTATTCCTCATCAAGCATTGGTGCCATCTTCAGGAGGTTGTTTCTAGCATTCCAACTAAGAAACCGATGGAGGATTCATCCTTTCACCTTGTTCTTCATGTTCAGTTTTCCAGGAGCAACAGATCTATATCCGACATTCAGGCCATTATGTTTTACCTCCATGCAACAACATTCCCCTCAAGGATTGTGTAGTTCAATCTTGTAGATATATTGAAGGAAGGAATTTTTCAACATTTCAGCTGGAAATCCTGTGAGGGACCAATCCTTCACTTTGTATTCATTGTTTCCATCATTTCTGAGCTACATTGCATTATCCAGCAGCAGGCTAGAGAGCCTCCATCCTTGACAGTGCAGTTTTTGGCAGCAGTTGTGTAACAGCATCTGCAATCAGTGGAGAAGGATAGAGAAAATATATCTTGAGCTTCTAGCTTAAGGATCTAGTGAAGGGATCATCCCTGCTTGCATAGATTTGATTGCACATCATATTGCAGCCATATTTGATCAGAATATGTAGCAGATCTGCATACCCAGTAGTTGTATAGTGAAGCCCAATGAGGGTGATTTTCCTAGATTGATAAATTTGGAAAATCCTTTCTAGGTTATCTTGGGTATCCATCATAGGGCCGAGATCTACATTTTCAACATCATCGAAGCTCCAAAACTGCCTAGATCTAACTTTATATTTTCCGGAAGTTGCTAACTCGGCATTTTCCAGTAGGGACAACGCAATTTTCCTTCTTGCAGTCCAACAGTTACGCAGTCCCTCTTATGGGATCATTTCAGGGTCATTCTAGGACATCTCTTTGGCTTGCGCGTCTCATATTTTGAGCACTGTTGTACTAGTTTATCCACGTCCATATAATAAAATAGCTCAGCTATTTTTGTGTATTTGATGGTGTATTTAGATTTATTGTTTACTTTGCTACAATTATTATATTGTGTTTTAGTATTATTGCATTCTCCCTTTTGGGATGTTACAACAACAAACGCACAATTGTACACCATCGAGTGGCTTCACTAAGGATGATATATCTGTGTCAGCTACTAGTGTCACCTTCCTTACAGCATCAATCCCTTCAGAGATGAGGTACTATTTTCTTAGGTCCCTATATTACTAGTATAGTCCCTTATTGTTGTTAGTGTAACCCCCTTATTGCTATTATTGTACCCTTGTAACCCCCATATTGTTATTATTGTGCCCTTAAATTATTATTGTTAGGTCGGATAAGATTACATTGTGGCCCCATGGACTCCTATATATAGAAAGAAGGTTTTGTAATTTGAATCATCCAAGAGTTTTTCATTCATGTAATGTATTGGAGGTTTCCCCCTCGAAGTGGCTTATTTCTAAGGCGTTGATATCTCTTTTATTCTATTTTTGGAGTTGGTTTCACAACATTTGGTATCAGAGCTTTGGATTCTAGGGTTTTGCTGCCCAAAATAGGTCATTGTGGCATTTTTTTAGTGGAAGATCACATCAAGCATCAACAAGAAGTTCTCCAACTCTTAAAGGACAACCTGAATTTGGCACAAAATCAAATGAAACAACAGGCATATCAACATCGCAGCTAGAGAAGTTTTGATGTAGGAGACTGGGTATTTTTACGGCTACAACCATACAAACAAATGTCCCTCAAGCAAGCCAAGAAGGATGATAAATTATCGCCAGAGTACTGTGGTCCTTACAAGGTGTTTCAAAAGATTGGTACTATGGCATACAAATTGGAGCTTCCTGCTTCTTCACGAGTGCATCCAATTTTCCATGTTTCATGCTTAAAAAAGGTTATAGGTGAAAATATTCCAGTTCAAACAATATTGCCAGAGCTTAATGAGGAAGGAAAAATTATATTGGAACCTGAAGCGGTCATGGAAACCAGAACTTGACAGCTATGGAATCGATCAATTTCAGAGTATCTCATCAAGTGGAAGAACTTAACCACTGAAGATTCTACATGGGAGGATGAGAATTTTATACATAAGCACCCAGAGCTACTCAAGCATTGATAACAACACCTTTTTGAAGGAGAGGGGCATGTTAGGTCCCTATATTACTAGTATAGTCCCTTATTGTTGTTAGTGTAACCCCCTTATTGTTATTATTGTACCCTTGTAACCCCCATATTGTTATTATTGTGCCCTTAAATTATTATTGTTAGGTCGGCTAGGATTACATTGTGGCCCCATGGATTCCTATATATAGAAAGGAGGTTTTGTAATTTGAATCATCCAAGAATTGTTCATTCATGTAATGTATTGGAGGTTTCCCCCTCAAAGTGGCTTATTTCTAAGGCATTCATATCTCTTTTCTTCTATTTTTGAAGCTGGTTTCACAACATATTTGATGTTGCTCCTCTTGAAGTTTGTGATATATTATTAGGCCAACCATACTTGTGGATTCAGTGACATGTTATGTATGATTCTAGGCTTCACATTGTTATGATTACTTAGGGAAATAAGTTATACAAGATATTGGAGGTAGCACCACGTACCGCCATCTCTTTGATCACTATAAATAAATGTAGTAAGAATATTTCCTAGACCAGGAAATTTGTTTTCCTTATGATTCACCCTCAGGGAAAGAAGAATATTGTTTCCATGGCCTTTAGACAAGGGTCCTCTGCATGACAACAAAAAATGGACAAGGTCATGGACGAGTACAGGGACATCTTAACCTCACCCACAAGGGTACCTCTACACTGTCAGGTCAAGCACTCCATTGACTTGACCCCATGTGTGTTGCTACCCAATGGACCAATCTATCGATGCTCTGTTCTGTAGAAGGATGAAATGAAAAGGAAGATTCAACAGTTGTTGTAGAAATGGAACATTAGGCCAAGTTCATCATTCTGTGGGAGCTCGATCGTGTTGGTACAAAATAAGGATGGGACCTGGAGACTCTATATTTACTATTAGGCATTGAATAAGATCATTGTCCAAAATATGTATCTAATCCCATGGATTGATGACCTTTTATACTAGATCAAGGGGGAAAAATATTTCAGGAAGATCAACTTAAAGTCCAAGTATCACCAACTACTAATGAAACCCTTTGATGTGTGGAATAGTACCTTCAAATCCAAGGAGGGACTTTTTGAATGGCTATTCATGACTTTCAGGTTGATGAATGCCCTCACAAACTTCATGAGGCTAATGGGCGTCATCTTGAGACCCTTCACAAACTCAGTTGTGGTGGTGTATTTGGATGACATTCTGATCTTCATCCAAATTTGGGAAGAGCACCTCCGACATATTCGACAATTCCACCAAACTATGTGACAACAAAAGATATGTGCCAATTTGGAGAAATGAACTTTTGGTTTTTCCCAGGTTCAATATTTGTGGAACATCATTGATGAGCAGGGTGGGCATGTGGACCCAACGAAGATACAAGTCATTCAAGATTGGCGAACCCCAACCACTCTAAAACATCTCTGCAGCTTTCTCGGTCTTGTCGATTTATACTGCAGGTTCATGTTGGGGTTCTCTCATATCACTTGGCCTTTGAGTCAAGTAAACAAGGGTGGAGCGAAAGAAAACTTATTTTCGTCTGAATCCCAACAGAAGGTGTTTTTTGATTTGAAACATCACCTCTACTTTGAACTATTTCTCACATTACTAGGCCTGCAAAACCATTTGAGATTGAGAAAACTGATTATGATTATGCTATTGGTGCATTTATTACTCAACAAAGGCATCCTGTGGAATATCACAGTGAGACAATTTCAGGCACAATCCGAAATTATCCCACCTATGACAAAGAGATGTATTCCATTATGCAGTCCTATAGACAATGGAAGAATTACATTCTAGATAAGGAAGCAATCATCCACATAGACCATCAACCCTTTCATTTCTTACAGACACAAGGGAAGTTGCAAAATGATTTCCATCAAAAATGGTCCACATAGCTACAACAATTCCATTTGAACATTAAGTGCAAAAAGGGAAGCATCAATAATGCTGTAGACTATCTTGGTCGACTACCGGTCATGGCGCTCATCACTGTGTTTGACTCCTGTGGGCAAGAGAATTCAAAGTGGCCACATTTTTACAGGAGTGATCCATAATTCGACAACACATACCAAACACTCTTGGAAGACAAGCAAGTTCCAAATTTTTACCTCTAGGATACACTGTTATGTCACCTAGGACACCTCTATGTTGCTTCAAGCGAGCATGCTGAGATGTTTTGGGAGGCGCACTATAGTCAGGTCACTAGACACTTCGGAGTAGAGAAAATAATGGCAGTGTTATAGAAGTAATTTTAGTAGACGAACCTTCGACGGGATGTTGGGAAGCACATTAGATCGTGCAATACTTGCGGCATTTCCAAACTTACCATTAAGAACAAAGGTATATATGCTCATGTTCATTAGGGGAATTTTGATGTCTAAAATGGGCCTACTAAGGAAATTATAAAATAATAGTGGAAATAATAAAATAATATTTGATTACATCATCAAATTTTAGAGGGTAAAGGGAAAAAACTATTTTTTCAACTCGTATTTTCAACTTATCTCCCTATGGGTTTACTCCAATTTCGAGCAGAAACACTAGTTGGATGAAAAATTTGATTCCTCATCCAAGGAGTACCCACTTTGTATACTTTCGATGGACCCTGCTACATGAAAAATGAGAAATAAATTATAAACGTAATTGCAATCATGTTTTTTCATGTATTTCTCATTTTTCGTGTAGCACGGTCCATCGAAAGTATGCAACATGTGTAATACTTGGATGAGGAATTAAATTTTGCATCCAACGAATACTCCCACTCGAAATTTGAGTAAAAAATTAGAGATATAAGTTGAAAATACATGTTGAAAAATTAGTTTTATTATTTTGTTATCTTTTAATATTTTTACTTTTTTACTCCAAAAATGGTGAATCATCCCCCATGGTTGACATCATCATCTTGAATCCTATTGGTTCTTATAAAGTTTATTTTGGTTGTACATTTTTCTTAGAAGGCCCATTTTAGACCTCAAAATTCCTCTAATGTCCTACTCCTAGTCAACATTGGGAATCCATCTCCATGGATTACATATTGGAAAAAGCCAATGTTAAGTAAAAGCATCGAAAAAATCAACATCAAGTGCCACACAAGTTCCAGGCAGGTGACAAAGTTTTTCTAAATTTACAGAAGGAGCACCTCGCTCGGCCACACCGTAATCTTAAGCCACTCTGATATGGGCCATACACCATCACCAAGGCTGTAGGAGACAATGATTTCGAGCTCAGAATTCCACCATTCCTTGGACTGCAACCTATATTCAATGTGGACCACCTTCGACCATACTTTCCAACAACAAAGCTAAATCCCGAATGCGTAGAACAATCCACAACTGATCTAATAATGGACCCACAGATCAAGAAAACTCCCTAGCAGAAGATCCAACTGTATCAGGTTGTCAAAGCTGGCCAACTCCTGCACCAAGGCAAGTAGCTCACTAGGGACCAAGTTGAATATAAGTTTCCCCATCTCATGGATGCACTCAACGCAATGGGGACCATTGCTTCCTAAGGGGGGAGGACTGATCCAGGTCAATATTGGTGGCCACCCAGCTATTCCACTTAGACCCCCACCATTGTTTCTTTCATTTTTTTATTTTCCTTAATTGTAGCACAATTTTTGGTAGTTTTTCAGACCCTAAACTTTCCGAGCCGTTTTGAGGGACTAAAGTATGTTTTTAGGGAAAAAATAGATAATATAAAGTCCCAAATTGGTTTACATGAATTTTCTTGACCTCTCCTTTGAGATATTCAAAACTAGGTATTATGATAGCCAAATAGAGATCGTATGCCAAAGTTACGACCCCAAGAAGTTGACATTCCAAATTATCCGAAGGACGCCCAGAAGCTTTTGGAGCTTCATCTCCTAGGGTTAGGTTTTTGGATGTTTAGGGTTTCTCATTGTTTTTCAAGGATAAAAAGGCCAGCGAACCTCATTGTAACACAATTCAGAGGCATGTAGCCACCACATCTCATCTCAGAGATAAGATACCATCACTCAAGATATTTTATTTTTATTTTGTTTGTAAGCATATTTTAGTTCTTTGATATTAATGAGATTAATTGTTATTTTTGCTGCATCTCTATATTTATGGTTATATCTGTAATATGTTGCATTCTTGTCTATGTTCAGACCAGTGGTATCAAAGCAGTATTCTCTTTCTCTATTTTTTCTTTGCATGTTCCCAATGAGGTCAGGGTATAAAGAGTTACAGATCGTACTGGGTGAGCCATTGCAAGACCAGTCTCGCAAACCCCGATGACCTCCCATGGAAAAAGAAAAGAAACATGGGGGTGTAGGAGATCCTTTCAAAATATTGCTTGAATAATCCCTTGAGCAACAGAGGAATGTGATGATGAAATTTTTTTCCCAGATCCTTCGGTGAATGCCCACAAGCAACACATCTTCGTTAGACAGTCACTCTGGAGGCACCACTCCCTTCAAGGTACAAGTCAACTTTGACATTCCCATATTTGAAGGCTAGATAGATGCATATGCCATAGCTAGATGGTTAAATCTTTTGAAAGGATACTTTTAGTAGGAAATGGGGTTCCTTGACATCTCCTCGCTTTGTGCAACATACCGATATGTTTCTAAGATCAAGTAGAAATTTAAATAGATGGAGTGAGACTTTGGATCTAAGAATCTGAAGAAAGGGAAAGGCGACACCAAACTGCAGAAAAAAGGAGAAAGGAATGGTGGGACAACCCAAGAAAACCCTCTAAAGCCTCAAGAAGAGAACAACACCAAGATGAAAAATAAAGACATGGGAAAGGTGTATGAGTTCCATAAGAGCCCCACTCACAACACAAGTGAGTGTCGATCCAAACATTCACTATTGGTTGAACTAAAGGGGAATGGAAAAGGGAAGAACATTACTGATGCAGAGTGAAGTTCCACCTTTGAAACCACCAAGATCTAGAAGGATGAGCCCAAAGATTCAGAAGAGGGGGGACACCTATTCCACTCCTAGATGTGGGTGAAGGGTTCTCCATTGTAGTTTATTGTCGACAACAGAAGACAAAATAACCTCATATCATCATTGGTTGTGAAGTTTCTGGGCCTACGAAACACAACACACCCATAATCATACACCATCGGGTGGCTTCACCAAGGAAAATATCTTCGTGTCAACCAATAGTGCCACCTTCCCTACAGCATCAAGCCCTTCATAGATGAGGTATTGTGTGATGTGTATCCTCTTAAATATTGCAATGTATTATTAGGCCAACCATACTTGTGGAAAGGAAATTTTGTGTAAGAGTCTAGGCCTCGCACTATTATTATTAATCTGGCCAATAAGTTTTATATGATACTGGAGGTAGCATCGCCTAACGCAATCTCTTTGATCACTGTAAAAAAATATATAAAGATCATTTCCAAGACTGGGAAATTTGTTTTCCTTATGATTCACCCTCAAGGGTACCTCTACACTGTCACGTCAAGCACGCCATTGATCTGACTCCAGGTGCATCGCTATATAATGGACAGATATATCGATGTTCTATTTTAAAGAACGATGAAATCAAAAGTTAGATTCAAGAGTTGTTTTAGAAAGGGAAATTTAGGCCAAGTTCATCAGCCTTTGGTAGCTCGATCATGTTGGTACAAAAGAAGGATGGGACCTGGAGAATTTGTATTGACTATTGGGCGCTGAACAAGATCATTGTCTGGAATATGTATCCAATCCCAAGGAATGGTGACCTTTTGACCAGCTCAAGGAGGTCAAATATTTTAACAAGATCTAATTAAAGTCTAGGTATCACGAGGTATCAATCAAACCCTTCGAAGTGTGGAAGTCTACCTTAAAATCCAAGGAGGGCATTTTCAAATGGATGGTCATGCCTTTTAGGTTGAATAACACCCACACAACCTTCATGAGGTTGGTGCAAGACATCTTGCGACACTTCACCAACTCATTTTTCGTGGTGTATTTGGATGACATCTTGATCTTCAACTGGAGTTGGGAAGATCACCTCCGCAATATTCAAAAATTCTTTCAAAATCAATGACAACAAAAGTTGCATTCTGGTTTCGAGTAATGAAATTTTGGTATGAACCAAGTTCAATATCTGGCGTACAACATTGATGAATGCAGTGTTCATGTGGACCCAGCCAAGATACAATTCATTTGGGATTGGGTATCCCCAACCACTCTAATAGAGCTCTACAACTTTCTGGATCTTTCCAATTTCTATTGCAGGTTCATCTTTGGGTTATCTCATATCACTTGGCCTTTGAGTCAAGTCAGAAAGGGCAGAGCGAAAAAAAAAATATTTTGGTCTGAATCGCAAAAGAAAGGCATTTTCTGAGTTGAAACATTGCCTCTGCTCTACACCAGTGCTCACATTACCAGACCTAAAACAACCATTTGATATCGAGACAGATGCTTTTGACTATGCTATTGGTGCAACTCTTACTTAGCAGGGGCATCCAGTGGCATATAATAGTGAGACTTTTAGGCATAGTCGGAAAGTATCCCAACTATGACAAATAAATTTATTCCCTTGTGTAGGTGTTACACAGTAATTTGTCACTGTCCCTGCAATCCCCATCTCGCACACTGGAGGGTCATTTCTGTGATCAATAAGTAGTGTCATGCCTTTCTAATACCATCATTGCATCCCTTGCCCTAAGGACAACATTCCCTCTGTTGACCATTTCCTGAGTAGACCACTAAAAACACCTATTTTTGCCTTGGTGCTGGTAGCACGTTATGCCCTCGCGCCAATGAGGAAAATTAACACTAAGCCTATGCCAGTTCGTGCTCTATCCTAGTTAAGCACCTGTGCCAATCTGTTTATGGAATTTTTTTTAAAAATAGAGGCGAAGTTTCGATCACAACAACTTCATGAATGAGTCATAGGGAGTGGTTTGACTAAATAACCATGGCCTTCCTCCTTTGGCCTCTTGTTTCCACCTTATGGGGAAACCTACCAAGGGATAAGGCCTCCCTTCCAGTATTGTAGGGATCCCAACCTCCTCCTCTCCTCTATAAATATAGCCATCTTCCATTGATGTGATAGTTGAACATGTTTTGGTTGAACAGATAGCTGAAAATGTTAGCACAGGGAAGAAGCAATCATAGCTTCAGGAGAATAGTGCAGAGTGTGATTGTTTGTGTGTGTTGAGAACATAGTGAGATCTTGGACCTTTGTTCATGAGGGTGTGGAAAATGTGCTTGGATATAGACCTGTTGAAGGAGAGCCTCAACATCAAGGCTTGGTTGTAAACTCCCCTTGTCTTTATCATAATAAATGCATCTGATGTTTATCTTCCATTCTTGTTTACAATTATAATGAGATTTCTAGCATTCCTTGATCAGTTAGATAGCTTGTAATTGTTTTATGTTTGTCTTGATTTTACGTTTGTCGTGGTGTCTTGACTATTTGTACAGGTAATCGAACGTTGGTAGCAATGTGTATCAAGCTTGAGAAGAGCGACGGATCAAGAAGCTTCGACGAAAGAAGAAAACATAACATCAGAACGAGGTAGGTCATCTTCCTTGCTCTGAATTTCATTTACAATCTAGGAAGGTAGATGTTAGTATGTTCCCATAGTTGCTAGACCCACCCTAGGGCTAGAGGGATCACCTTTTTCCGCAGAGGGGATTTACCTGGACAACAAATTGGTGACTCCACCGGGGAGTTTCATTTGAGTTTTTCACTCTTTGAGGTCTTAGTCATTCAACGGATTTAGTAGAATGACCATTTCCCTATTTTTTCCTATGTTTTTCATCAATTACGATCTTTTAGTTTTTTCTTGAAGTGGTGACTCTCATTTTGGTTGGGATAAATTCTTTGTTTTTTCCTATTCAGGAATTGGCGCTTTTATTTTTCTGACAGTCGTGCCAATTGGCGCTCGTTGTCAGTTAGCAACCCATGACAATTGGCCATTGGCACTAGTTGTGAGTGAGCAGGTCGTGCCAGTTGGTGCTAGTTTCACCCACCAAAGTTGTGCCAATTTCAAGGTGTATGAAAAATTGAGGTTTTTTTCCCTAAGTCCTTCACCAGTGTGTCTTTCCCTTCTGATCTTTTTCTCTGTATGATTTACTCGTTCTCCCCTCTACTTTTTCACTTATGAGCATAGATTACATTGCTCTTTGTTCAGCTGAAAAGTCTTCTTTCTATGATTGCTTGATGTAAAAGGGAATGAATGCCTTGTTTTGAGCTCATGCTTTGGAAGTCCTTTTTGTACTTGACCTCATATGTCTTGTATCCTTTTGAGGAATTTTTATACAAAGTGTTTAAAACAACGATTGCATTCTTAGTGTTTGTTTGCATCCCTTTTGCATTCATCTTTCATTAAGAAAATTTGCGTTCATTTGATTTTCGTCTCAGAGTTTTCTTTTCGTTAAAATTCATTAGATCACATTGCATTGAAGAGTATTTTTTGAGATTTATCATTGAACTTAGATTACATTGTTTAATGATTGAAAGATAAATATCAAATTGAGTGCATTCTCTTTCATTAAAAGCATGAATTAAGTAGATTCTCATTTCATCGAAAAATGCATTGAGTGCATTCTTATTCTTTCAAATGAAAAAGGAAATTGTGCATAGATTACAACTGCATAGTTTTCAAAAAAGATGATTTTGCATAGATTACGTTTCATTATGCACATCGTGTAATGTTTTAGATTACTTTTGGATAGTGAAATTCATCTAGTTTGGAAAAGTTTCATTTTCAGTGTTGTTGTTTGTCGCATCATTGTTTGAAGCTCTTCCCTTAACTAGATAGCATTCATCGAATTGAAAGATTTCTTTCCCCATATAGCTACATATAGGAGATTCAGATGACAGTGGTGGGGCCTTGAGACCGAGAAATAATTCAAGATTAACTTTAAAATTTATTCAATTAACCCAAGGCAGCATTGAAACTTAACGGAACATTTAGTAGTCTAAGGTAGAGACGTGTTCCGGTGTCTTTAAGCCTAGCAGCTGTCGCTCGCCATCTGGCTACAGACAGCACTAGTACGGACTTGTGCTCCCCATACCATCGTGTATATAAAGGGAGACCCCATTAGGTTGCAAATCCTTTATCCATAGGAAGCCGAGTCTACTGCCTTTTACCCGTGATACACCGGACACAGCATTCAAAGAGATTACCTGCACGTACGTTAAGTCCTTGGTTGATTTATTTTTCATTTTTACCAAGGTGTATATGGAAGTTCACGGATATCTGGTACACCCATTTACCTAGATTACCAAAGTAGTCACTTTGATCTTCACTGACTCTTTTAACTAAAAAGATCATTGAGCTCTTGTCCTTTGAAGCTCGTGTCCAACCTGAAAGCAATAGAGTCACCTTTTGCTTGTTTCTCGACTCTTAAAATATGAAACAGTAGAGTCTGGTTTCAGTGTCTTAAAAAATTAATTTCCCACGAAATATTCCTGGTTAGAATTTTTGTCCTTAGTGTTTTATTTCAAGGTCGTTTCCAATGGCAACTTTTTCGGAGTTTTACAATCAAGGAGTCCCCTCTGAAGGGATTCCTAGTCCTTTTCCTACTTTAGGAAATATTGGTGCTCCTTATATGGCCACGTTATCCCTCCCTGGGTTAGTTGTTGAGTTGCCTGTTTGGTTGTTTTCAACCTCTGTGGTCTCAAGTGTTCTGGCTACTGTACCATCCACTCCTCCGCTTGAGCAATGCCAGGTTGGTTCGAAGGTGGACCTCTCCCCTTCTTCGCCTGTTTCTTCGTTCTCATCTTCTACTTCGCCTGGTGAAATTTTGGATTCTAGTACCCAGGTGGCTAAGAAGAAGAAGAAGAAGAAGACTAAGAAGAAGAATTCAGATAAGCGAGAGGCTAATTCTGCAGTTGTTGCTTCTAAAACACCTGCTCTTAATGAACCTTCCAACCCTCCACGGAAAGTTAAGTTCCCTTGAATGTTGTGATAGGGAAACCATCTTCTTCGAGATTGCCCTGGCATTCCCAAGGTGCTTGAAGTATGGTCCAACGGTCATCCGCCGTTGCCTTTGGCTTCCGAGAGTCAGGTTGGGGGCACATCTTCAACTAGTGCTGGTAAAGCTCCTAAGAAGCAGGGTAAGCTTGCCAATCCCTGTAAGTTGTGTGAAGGGCATCATTCCATTCACCTTTGTCCATATATGGATGAAGCCAAGAGAATTTTGGACAACTCGACTGTTTCTACACCGTGCCTTCCGGCTGGTTACAAAAAACCTTCTCTGAGTCCTTCACTAGTTGATTCAACGATCAGTCAAGAGTCATCCTTTCTTGATCCTTCTCCCCCAGAAATTCACCATCATGAATCCATCACTGACCAACCATTGGTCATGGGAGCGGTTGAGTTGGCCCCGTCTATGGTGCACCAGGACTTTTCCACTGAGAGTGGATCTCACATCCCTTAGTTTCTTCTTGTTTATTCAGATTCCTCGGACTTGGAGAAAGATTCTCCTATCCCTATATCTTAGGAATCTACTCCTCTGCCTCCCATGACGGAGGTCCCAGAGGATACTCCTCCTGCCTCCATGATGGAGGTGGAAGAGTATGCTCCTTCTTCTCCTGTAACACCAGGGGGAGACCATCTCGGTTCGATGATAGCCCCTCTAAGTAGTTTCGTCGCTTCCTTCGATTGGGGTCGATTCGCAGGTTATCGCCTTCCTTCTTATGTGCCCTTTGAGATCACGGTACAGGCCTCACATCTGTTCGTACCCAACACCATTATATATGAAGGCGTGTCTATTATCATTTTATCCTCGACTACTTGGAAAGCTTTCGGTTCGCTGCCGCTTGTGCCTGTTACGCAGAATCTGTTGGCGTTTAATAGAAGAACTAGTCAACCGTTAGGGATCCTTTCGAAGTTGACTATTACTTTGGGAGGGAAAACTATCCATATGGACGTGATGGTTGTTCCTGGCTCCTTGGACTCTAATTTACTCCTGGGCCATGATTATACTTATGCCATGGGAGTGCTTGTCTCCTCCCTCTTTCGTGTGATGTGTTTTCTGCACCAAGGTCGGATCGTGACCATCGATCAGCTTGCTTTCTTTGGTATGAATATGGTAGCTAGTCCACCATCATCCCTGTCGGATCTTTATCTACCGGTTGTGTCGTCCCTGCTGCATGTCAATTATGTGGCTACCTGTCCTATGCCTGTATTCAGTGATAGTGTCGTTGTACATCGTGTGCTGGGGGCATTGGGTCCAGACTTCCAAGATGTTTTCCTTCCATCGGACAGGCAACCCTTGGAAGCTATGACTTCTTATTCATTATGATGAGGTCTGTCAAAGCATAGTTCATTTTCTTGTGTCAAGCTCCTTAAAAAATGAAACAAGGTCTGTGGAGCAGAGTTCATTGTCTTGTGTCAAGCTCCTTAAACAATGAAACAAGGTGTCATGAGGATAGTTCTTTTAATGTGTCAACCTCATTAAAACAATGAAACACGTTCCTGTTCAATTCGAATATTTGATAAGATCTCGTAAAATCCCAGTCGAGTCTTTCTCTTGATCTTGTAATTTGAACCTTCACTCCATCTTTCATCCATATGGAATGAAGCTTGGGGGGTATGTACCTCGAATTGAATCACCATGTTGGGGGCATGCTTAATTTTTTAAGCATAGTTTTTTTCCATTTCAAGATTGTGTAAAAATGAAACCGATTTCAAGCATAGTTTATCTTTGTTTCAAGCTTGTGTAAAAATGAAACCATTCCCATTTTACCTCTCATGATTGCCATTTTATCAGCATGTTTTTCCAGATGCACCTTGGTTTGCTTATTCCACTGTCATTATCTGCTTGGCCGATCATATGCCTTCACTTGGTTGTTTTACCCATTCCTGAGGAACTGCTTCGATGAGTGGTCTTGTTAGCCAACCTCTTGAACTTTACTTTTTTTGAGTAGTTCCACCATCACTGGAACCAGTTGCTACCCTTTATACCACTCGTTCCTCTAGGTGGAGTCACCTTTCAGCTCTTTTCTGACTCTCTAAAAATGAAAAGGTTGATGAGATACTTGTTATTTTTAACTCGTTAAATTGGCTACGAAACAATATCTACCCAGTATACGTTTACCCCTTTTTCAGGCTAGGATAGATTATTTGCGAAAAAGGAATACCTTAGCCGATCTCGACTAAGAGGTTCTCTCGGGCATAGTTTTCTACCTTTTTGGATCTAAGGGAATATTTAAGAAAAGGGATTGCTGGAGTTTTATTTTCTTCCTTCTTTTCAAACTCTCTAAACATGAAAAGATGCTGAGTTCTTCTTTTGTCAGACTCGTTAAACCCTGATGACATCGGACTTCGTCGTCATGACGTTAATCGAGTTCCTCCTTCCTGGGGCTCGTAAAATGTACTAGGTTGGATTTTTCCAAAGGACAAACTTATATGACAAGCATATGCTATCCTCTTCAATCTTGTGTAAAAATAAAGAGGTACTCGCTAGAAATGGTGGGGGAAAATGGAAGTTATTCATCCGTTGTGTCGGCAGTATGTCACTCTTGAACATGACACTTGTCTACAGTTCATGTCGGGTTGGGATATCTTCATTCTGTCACTTAGCCTCCGTGGGTTTGGGAAATCTGTTTGCCTCTCATTCAATTACAATTTTGTCAACATGACCTCTAATCCTATTTGAGTCAAATGCTGCCAAATTCTAGAGTCGTGTCGCTGATATGTTCAAGAGAAAACCCTTCTGCAGTTTATACATTCCTTGATCCTCTGTTCACACTCATATTACATTATCTATTTCATGTCAATGATGTGGGATTCATTATGACCCTCCTTCGACGGATTGCTTCCTGTCGACTTCAGCTCATTATTTGGGAAGTTGATCTAGAGACTCCTTTCTGGTACCTTAGAGATTGCATTCCCTAATGGAAAGTTCTTCACATTCGACAATAGGTTCACATCATCGACCTTCGATCGGGTGATTTCATGGGTGTTCGACTTCAACTCACTATTCACATTTTTTGGATTGTACTAGTAGTACCTTGAGAGCCATTGACATTATGGGTGGTTTCTCTCGCACTTGTTAACGGTTCACATCATTGACCGGTAATCGAGTGATTTTCTAGCATGTTTGACTTCAACACGTCTATTAAAATGTTGGAATTTGTACTTTGATTAGGTGGTGTTGGAGCACAATACCCTGGGCTTCGATCACAAATGTCCAGGTTGCGAGGAGTGATGAGTCATTCATGATTATTTACATGATTCTTTAGATGGATGGTTGCAATGATACCGTGGGTTCTCTTCTTTTGATCCTCTCTATACAGATGGTTGCGCCCATACCATGGATCTATTTCATATGATACCTTCATTCGGATGGTTGCGTCCATGCCGAGGATCCATTCACATGATCCTTTTCTTGATGGATAGCTACGCCTATACCATGGATTCATGCATTTTCAATAGAGATTTCAGTTATGTATATGTATCTATGAATGATTTTCAGGTCTCCCGACAACAACGTCTGGTTCCTTGCACGTACTTGTAAATCATTTCACCCCTCACTCGTGTTCGGACTTCATACTTTAGGGGGAATATGTTACACAGTAATTTGTCACTGTCCCTGCAATCCCCATCTCGCACACTGGAGGGTCATTTCTGTGATCAATAAGCAGTGTCATGCCTTGCTAATACCATCATTGCATCCCTTGCCATGAGGAAAACATTCGCTCTGTTGACCATTTCCTGAGCAGACCACTAAAAACACATGTTTTTGCTTTGGCGCTGATAGCCCGTTATGCCCTCGCGCCAATGAGGAAAATTAACACTGAACCTGTGCCAGTTGGTGCTCTGTCCTAGTTAAGCAACCGCGCAAATATTTTTATGGAAGTTTTTTTGAAAATAGAGGCGAAGTTTCGATCACAACAACTTCATGAATGAGTCATAGGGAGTGGTTCGACTGAATAACCATGGCCTTCCTCCTTTGGCCTCTTGTTTCCACCTTATGGGGAAACCTCCCAAGGGATAAGGCCTCCCTTCCACTATTGTAGGGATCCCAACCTCCTCCTCTCCTCTATAAATATAGCCATATTCCATTGATGTGCTAGTTGAACATCTTCTGGTTGAACAGATAGCTGAAAAATTTAGCATAGGGAAGAAGCAATCATAGCTTCGGGAGAATAGTGCAGAGTGTGATTGTTTGTGTGTGTTAAGAACATAATGAGATCTTGGACCTTTCTTCATGAGGGTGTGGCAAACATGCTTGGATACAGACCTGCTGAAGGAGAGCCTCAACATCAAGACTTAGTTGCAAACTCCCCTTGTCTGTATCATAATAAATGCATCTGATGTTTATCTTCCATTCTTGTTTACAATTATAATGAGATTTCTAGCATTCCTTGATCCGTTAGATAGGTTGTAATTGTTTTATGTTTCTCTTGGTTTTACATTTGTCGTGGTGTCTTGACTATTTGTACAGGTAATTGAATGTTGGTAGCAGCATGTATTGAGCTGGAGAAGAGCGACAGATCAAGAAGATTCGATGAAAGAAGACAACAAAGCATCAAAACGAGGTAGGTCATCTTCCTTGCTCCGAATTTCATTTACAATCTGGGAAGGTAGATGTTAGTATGTTCCCATAGTTGCTAGACCCACCCTAGGGCTAGAGGGATTTCCTCTGTCTGCAGAGGGGATTTACCTGGACAACAAAAGGCATGCAAAAAATGGAAGAATTATATTCTGGGGAAGGAAAAAATCATCCACATTAACCACCAACCCTTGTAGTTCATACAAACAAAGCTGATATGATAAGTATTGACCTATATATGCATGCATTTGTTTCCAATCTGCAATAAGTTATGTCATAAACCTATTTAGTGCCACCACATCAATTTATTCATCAGGGTGCAGAAACCTAGTTCAAGCACCCCCCCCCCCATACTTATTCAGGTGAGACTTTGATCTACGCAGGTAGGTCATTGCCGAAAGGGCCAGTAGCTGGAAGGTTTATTGGTTGCGTGATAAAATCATTATCTAGGTCAAGACCCTTCAAGCCAACAAATGGTTATGTTTCCAGGACCAGGATCATTTTGAGGGAGATTTAATGTTGTGGCATGCTATGCGCAATGAATTGCAAGTTTGGATGGATATAAATATCCTTGAGTTCATGATCTAAGAGAATCGAAGTTCCAAACTATATACTGAAAGTGGGTTCAGAAGTATATCTATATAGAATTTCACAAAATATTATTTCTGTCCTTTACAACTTATTTACATGATTAGTTGTCTCGATTGACTGAATTCAATAGTTTTGCGAAGGATGACGCACTCACTTAGTGGAATTTTGAATTAATACAAAAATTAGAAAATACAAGTAATATGATTGCCCGCGTGATAGATTATTGGATCGATCATGTCTTGGGAGGATTTTTGAATTAATTTTTCATTGATCAGTTTGTGTCATACTCTGGAGAAGAAAGGAGATTTATCAAGGGTCCTAGAGGTAAGCTCCTACGCTCTTTGAAGTTACTAATAAAGTTTTTATTGTGTGAATAGGGCTCTCTGTGCGAACATATTTTGTGAATGTCTCTAAGAGGGCTGACTACGCGCAGTGAAATAATTTACTGCACAGACCTAACAGAAGGGTTTGTTTACAGTCCTCTCAAGGGTAGATCTGATTGTGAGTATTAGCTGGAAACTAGTAGATCTAGTGAATCTTCACACTCTAAATAAGTGGAAGTCTCCCGAGAATAAGTTTCACTAGATTAGAATAATCATGGAACCTTGACCATTATTCAGATCCCATCTAATCCACTTCCCCACTCATCTCACAAGTCGCCCAATCCACCTCCTCCTCCACCACCTATATATGCATGCATCTATTTCAAATCTGTAATAAGTTTCGTCATATACCTGTTTAGGGCCACCATATCAATTTATTTCTCAGGGTGGGTAAACTTGGTTCCAACACCCCCCCATACTACTTCTGGTGAGACTTTGATCTGCACAAGTAGGTGATTGTCTAAAGGGCCAGTATTTGGAGGGTTTTTTGGTTGCACAATAAACTACGAACATGGGTGAAAACCCCTCAAGCCAACACTAACTACGAGAGAGAATAGAAGGTACTTGGTGTTCACTTTATAGAGGAGGTGATGCACACAAGAGAAGAGACAAAATAAAAGGCTCATGGACCCTTGAATAGTTTGAAAATGAGAAAAAATAAAAGGGAAAGAAAAAACCTATGTGCGTTAAGCAAAGAGAGAGATGAAACTAGAGCTAGAGGAGAGATTAGTGATGAAAACAAGGATGAAATACTCAAAGAATGAATTTATGGGGAAGTTCAACAACAGACAAATGGAAATGAAAGCACTCCAAGGATATGTCTCAACTCTTGACCACTGAGGGAAAAATTCCTTGGATACACACCCAAGCTCCATCTAATATCAAGATTTTTTTCAACATTCCACTTTAAAAGCAAGAAAGATAAAGACATAATTCACAAGGGAGGACCTTTGATCATGTTGCTTGTTTGTATATCAGATATTGGAAGCCTAGTTTTGACCTTGTTTAAGAATAAATATTTAAGTTGCTAATATAGATAATACTCCCACACCTTCTTGAATATTAGAGTCTGGATATACTGAAGGGAATTGGAAACACGTTATAGACCTTTCTCAAAATTTACAAGAAGACATTAGTAATGGGAAAAACCATAGTAGCCAATATCTACGTAGAGCTCAATTTAAATGAGAGGTGTTGGAAATAATCGGAGAGGGGGGGGGGGGGTGAATCAATATTCCTTTCAATTAGAGAATTAGTTAGTCTTCAATTATTATCAGTGTTTGTACAATGATATCAGTAAAAAAAAGGAACACAAATGCACACTTTTTTTAAGATGGAAACCCACTCTGGGACAAAAACCACCTAATTCTTTTCTAATAATTCTTTAATATTCAACTCCAATTGAAAATAAAGCTCCAACTTCCTAGAATCTAGAAAATCATTCTTCTCCAGCTCCCACTGGATGGACGCTCCAACACCCGATATTCTTCAGTAGTCAACTAAACGGATTCCCCAACACCCAATGAGCTACAACTCACCCTAGCACCACCCTGCCACCCTATAGAAGAATAAAATAAGGATGGACTCCCGTACCAGGGAAAATGGTCCACTTTACAATGATATAGAATGATGTAGAAGAAGAAGACACACTAGACCATAACCCCAACTATGACACAACCACCTAATGATGATCTTAGACCTCCCGACACTGCCTCTTCAACTCTTGGCAGATAGACACTAGTACAATTTTTACAATAATGTATTTACAATGACTTAGTACAATGATACCTTTACAGTGACTGTATGCAGTGCTACACACTTGAAGACTTCATGTGATGAACTTCTTGCTACTGTTCTGCACCTTGGCTGCTTCTCTTGTCATGTTACCCTCTTTTGCACCTTGCTTTTCTTTTCTGCCCTAGAAAGTATGGTCCTTTGTAGCCCTTGACAACACATGATCTAGTTTTTTCTTGCCTTCAAGGAGCGCGATATTGAATCTAGTGTATCTTTGTTTTTTCAGATCCCCAATATGTGATTTTCGGTCTTGTAGTAATCCTCTGAGTCATATTTCCAATGCCACAGGTCTGACCCAATTTGGATTCTTCAAGAGAGTTATGCCCAATCTCTCACAATTCCCTAATTATGGACTGTTTTAGTAGAGTGAACTTGTACGGCGTGCCATGTGTCACTGTTTCTTCATTTGGCTTTGAAATTGATCGAGAAAAAACTAAAGTCCGTGTACTATCAGCCACTTTTTACAGAATTGAAATCTGATACTCAGAGAGAGAGTTATGATGATTTTTCCAAGGTGACTTCTTTGAGATGAATTTCAGGAGCCTGCAAAAACACTGACTTCCACAGATTATATCTCTGAAAATATTGTGCACCTTGATCTGAAATTTTTACAAGAGCTTCCTAAGGATTTCAGCTTTGCCTCATACAAATTTCAGCTTCTGAACCTTCATAGAAAAAACATTAGAGAAAAAATTCCACGCTAACCTGTCTCAGATAGCGAAATCCCTACATAAAGAGGATATGAGGATCAAATTTTTTATAAATGCTTAGGTTGAGAGAGGCTTCAACAAGTGAACGTGGAAGGGAATTTAGGAGTTTAAAAAATATTAATTATTGACTTTTCAATGACCCATGCCACAACCCCATGGGGTTTTATCCCACTAACTGGGGTTACAAAATTCAAACATGAATATGTTTCAAACTGTGAAGAATTACGTGGTGTGCCATATATCAACAGAAACATTTCGACAAGAAGAAACCATAAAAAGAATTATTGAACTAGAATATAGTATTTTGGTAGGTCAAAATTCCCATGCAATATTGGGGTAGCCCCTGGTGCTGCTTGGGTTGACATTAATGACAACTGCTGATCAACAAGAGGATCCTAGAGGGCATTACATTAAAGTCGAGCTCCAAAAAGGTTCCCACTAGTAGATTTTATACTACATCAACTTCCCTTTTAGAGGTTGCATGTGCAAAGAACATGGGCATCTCCAATTTACATGGCCCCACACGTTATTCATAAGAAAAAGTTAATAGGAATATGCTAGAAAGGAAAATAAAGGGCCAAGAAAGTGATACAACCCCTTTATCTCTTTTGAATCTCCCTTTATATCTCGTAGCCCTAGTAAAATGGTCCTAGATCTTCACGTTGAAAGCGACAAAGAAAAGTCTCAATGCAAACCTCAAGCTACAATGTTGGTTATATAAAGGATCCAATAAAGGCTTTGGGAAAATTTGTAGATACTAGAGAGACTATAAAAATATTTAGAGTGTACAAGGAAGCTAAGGGAAAGACTAGAAAACTCTTGAGTTCAAAAATCTAACTATGAAATCTCTCACCACACTTCAAATGAGAACAAAGGCCCTAGAAATCTCCCCCAAATTTCAATGAACAAGCCTCAGGTTCATATATAAGGAGAGATCCTTGTAACAGAGGCCAAAAGGAAGTAGATCTAGGTGGACCTCACCCCTCCCGATTCATTTGAAACCTCCTTAGGCAAACCCATTCAAGCAAAAATTGCCTCACTAGATCCAAAAAATAAAATTTGGTAAGGGGTGATCCCAAGTTAAAGAAATGATGATAGGAGAGGAATTACCACAAGACAGAGGTAGAAAACCTATAGGGAGGAAATAAAAAACTGCACAAACAAAATAGGAGGTACAATAAAGAAGACAAATTACTATTTTGTGGGCACTTACAACAATAGAAACTCTCCAAGATCCACCCCAATGATATTATTCTCCACCAATAAAAAGGGCTGGGGTACTACCTGTAAGAACTCATTGGGCACTACCTGTAAGAACATTCCCCTAGAAGGATAATATATGTACATAAACCATTAATAATGTTTATTGAAGAAGCAATATCAGGATAAATATAGAAAGTTATCTTAAGGAATAATTTTTTATAATGTCAGGTTTCAATGTACTAGCACCCAAGGACATTTGGGTGAACCAATGGTTAGTTGGAGATAAGACTCTAAGAAGGTAAGAAACCTCAAATAAAATAACACCATGCTAGCTATAACATTCTCAAAATAATTCAAAAAACATTTATATCCTCTAAATATATATGGACTATTGGAGAAAACGATGATAGTTTTGGCAAGATATCAAAAATAGAATATTGTTAGATGGTACTTGGTGGATATTTGAATCTGATTCTAAATAATAGAGAAAAATGAGGTTTAAAGGAATGTAACTATACCACCTAAATTTTCAAACAATGCTTGATGATTATGTTTTAGGTGTTGAATCCATTGGCTTTCCTCCCACATGGACACACAAAACATCTGGGAAAGACTACATAGGGGAAAGAATTGTCAGATTTCTGGTGAAGAATGCTTTTCTCAACTAGCTGGGAGAGTCCCTCCACCATAATTTTGGGGCTTCAAACCAGTCGATAATTATTCTAGAGATGGTAAACAAGAATAGTAAGTCTCTGTCACACCTCAAATTTAACCCGATATGGCTCAAATTCCTTGAACAAAGATCTCATCACAAGAATTTGTGTCCCTATCGATATAGAGGACATACACCCCATGGAAATTTTTAAAGGTTCCTAAGATAAAAAAATATAATAAGGGAATGTGTATGTAGTACGTTTTGAAATATATATGATAAACTGAGGATAGTGGAAGGTGTTATCACTCCCCCCTGCTTCCCAAGGCTAAGAATGGAGCTGAAGGAAGGTAACCAAAAACTAACCTTTAGGTCAGGTAGCTAGCTTTACAAAGACCAGAGAGGGCTCTCTCAATGTCACTTTGGAGCCAAAGGGAGGACTGAATATAATATTTTAAGCTAGATATGATGCTTAATAGATTAGGGTTTTTGTTTGTTTGGAGTTTTGATGGATAGGAATGATAGTTAGGAAACTAGGTCTAGGGTGTTGGTCTGAATTCAAAGGTTTAGTTGTAGATGTAAGCGTGACGCTAGGTAGGTAAGAGAAGTGTAGAAATTATATAACTTATGTGTTATATGTCCAAGATTCTCCTGATCTCACACTATTTTAACTTCATGCAAAATACAGAATCTATTCCACCATTGATCAATTTTGGAAATTAAATCAAGATTGCAATGCACACATGATACAATAAAAATTCACACACATTAACACAGTTGTTTAACAGGAAAGCCTGAAGTTGAAAAACCCAACTATATATATATATATATAATATATGCCATAGAGATCATGTAACAATCCTCATACAAAGCTGATCATATCAAGCTCTTAGTACAATACAATCGCTACACACTAATCAAGAACAATCAACAAAAATCTGCACTGATTTTTTCCCTCCTGATAGCCCGCCTCTACTACGCAATCCCTGCTGAAGAATGGCTCTGAATGAGTTCAAATTTCTCCAGCCTTTCTCACGCAATCCTCATTGGCATCTCCAATGAATGTGTGGTGAAAACAATGCAACACTATGGTCACAACTGATAGTCACTCTTTCTCTTTCACCAATCTCTCCACTGAGTCTCCACTGATTTGTTTTGCACTCTAGTTAACTGTTGTCTCTGTCCAGTTGAATAATGAGTTATTATTTAGTGAATTAATTTAACTAATTAATTCACTCAACTCCACTGAAAGTATCAATCAGTTAGAAATAGACACAATCAGTTCAACTTTGTTTAACTCCACAAGTGTAGTTAAACTAGAAACCAACTCCACCAACTACTTCTCCAACTCCACCAAACTCTTCCACTTGAGTTCTTACTGAAGTCCTCCATGCATGAACCACCAGTAGCTCTAGGAATTGTGTAATTCCTTCAGCTAGATGATCTGAACAATCTGTTAACTGAATGTCATTTCTCCAAGAGAATAAGATAATTTTTAGAGTCCAAATATTATTAAGAGCTAATAATATCCGACATATCTATTTTTAGACTGGCAGTCTAAAAATAGACTCCGCCCAAAATGTCTAAAAATGGAAGTCCATGTATTTTTCCAACTTGACCAACCATCCACAAATAGCATCCTGAAACTCATAGAATATGATCGACATGTCTAAAAATAGACTTTGCACCAAAAATAGCCTGCGGGCCTACTTAGTGAAGGCGACTCTTTTCACTAAGCTCATCATCTTGTTGAATCTCAACACTCCCTCTCAACAAGATAGGGATTATCTGCCACCCTGATCCTGTCTCTATGGTATTCGAATTTGCTCCTAGTGAGTGCCTTCGTCATAATATCTGCATCTTGATCTTCTGTAGGAATGTAAGAAAGCAACATGATCCTCCGCTGCACACAATCTCTAATATGATGGTACCGGATGTCAATATGTTTAGATATATCATGAAATACTAGATTAACCGAGAGTTTAATGCAAGTCTGATTATCACAATATATCACAGTAGGATCTAAATGAGAACCGAACAAACCGACCAGGATCTTCCTCATCCATATAGCCTCACATGCAGCCAAACTTGCTGCCATGTCTTCACTGAACTGAGTGCCACGGATCTTTGTTTCTTGCTGTACCAAGAAACTGCTATAGATCCGATACTGAAAATCCCTCCAGATGTGCTCTTTCTGTCCATTGGGCTTCCTACCCAATCTGCATCTGTGAAGCCATTCAGCTTCACCTCATCCGACTGTCTATACCACGATCCATACCCAGATGTGCCCCTGAGATTCCTCAGGACATGCTTTCCTGCCTTCCAAAAGAGCTTGGTAGGCTTCACCATCGCTTGTGAAATCTGGTTCACAGCATAGCATATGTCTGGTCATGTATTGAGTAAATACATGAGCGAACCAACCAACTATCGATAAACAGTGGCATCCACTACCTCTGCCGATGTAGCATCCTCCTTCCTCCAACCATCAGGAAGAGGAGTATCGATAGGCTTCCAGCCTTGCATGTGAAACTTCTCCAATATCTCCCAGGTTTACTTCCCTTGAGACACAAACAGTTCACCTTTCCGCTGCCAAATTTCCAATCCCAGGAAATAATGAAGGAGGCCCAAGTACTTCATCTCAAACTCCTTTTCAAGATCTGCCTTGCATGAGTGTATCACTAGTTCATCACCCGTTAGTATTAAATCATCTACATAAAGCACAATGATCAAAATCTTACCCTCCACCACAATATGGTATGGGTTTGGATCCACCTCACTCTTGGCGAAACCAATTCCAGTGAAATAACTGTCTATCCTTATGTACCAAGCATGAGGTGCTTGTTTCAGCCCATACAATGCTCTTTTGAGCCTGCACACATGCGACTCACTGCTGAAGATTTCGAATCCTTCAGGCTGCTCAATGTACACCTCCTCCCCAATGATTCCATTGAGGAACGTAGTCTTCACATCCATCTGATGAATGTGCCAACCCATCTGCACTGACAGAGCAAGGATGGTCCGTATGGAAGAATACCTTGTGACAAGTGCAAAGGTTTCTTCATAGTCGATCCCCTCGATCTGTGAGAAGCCCGAGGCAAAAAATCTTGCCTTATAATTCTCAACGTTCCCATCAGCAGCTTGCTTCACTTTGTAGATCCATCTCGAACCTACTACTGATTTTCCTTCCGGCCTTGGGACAATCTCCCATGCACTGTTTCTGACAATCGATTCATACTCTTCCACCATGGCATCTACCCATGCGGGATCCTCCAAAGCTTCCTTGAAAGAGGATGGATCTGTCACGATACACTTGCTCATTAGAACCATGTATCCAATAAATCGGTCAGGTGACTTTCTCTGTCTGCGTTGTGATGTAGGAACTCCTACATTCTGCACTGCATCAAGATTCAGTCACTCAGCTTCTGTAGTGCACTTCCACCCTCTGATGTTTGGCACTGCATGAGTGGTTTATTCCACTCCATGAACCTCCTCTTGTGGCTGATCCACATCTTGAGGCTCATCTTTAGGAACAAGTAGCTCCTCCTCTGCATGCAAGTGTAGCTCCCTCTCAAGCGACAACTTCATGGCTTTCTCCTCATGAAATTTGATATCCCGTCGCACGACAGTCATCCGACTGTCTGGAAAATACACACGATAATTGTGGGGTGTTTCTTTGTACCCCAAAAATATCCCAACCTCTGTAGTCGGCTCCAGATTCTTCCTGGCATCCTTCGTCACATGAATGTAAACAGGTGAGCCAAAAATCTTCAAATGAGAAATATCAGGCTTCTTACCAGAAAACGCCTCTTCGGGTGTACTCATGCCAAGTACTCTATGAGGAAAATTGTTTTGTACATAAATTGCAGTGTTGCATGCCTTAGCCCACAAGTGTATGGGAAGGCCCTAATCATTCAACATCGCCCGTGCAACACCCACGATCGTTCTGTTCTTTCTCTTTGCAACCCCATTTTGTTGTGGGTTATGAGGCGCTATGAGTTCTCTTCGAATTCCTTCTTTGCTACAGAAGTCTTTGAATTCGCCAGAGATGTATTCACCACCATTATCGCTCCAGAGAGATTTCACTTGCTTCCCCAAGTCCTTCTCAATGAGCACCTTGAACTCACAGAACTTTTAGTATGTATCGCTCTTCTTCTGCATGAAGAAGATCCAGCATTTACGAGAAAATTCATCAACAAATATCACATAATACCTGTGCTGTGCTATTGACACAAACAAGAAGGGTCCACACATGTCTGTGTGAATTCTCTCAAGGATCATCGAAGCACGACTATCCTTCTCATGAAAAGTGGTCTTCACAATTTTTCCCAAAGTACATCCCTTGCACTGATCTGACTACGCAAGTGTACCTTTGGGAAGCCCGGTAGAAATCTGCTGCAAAATTTTCAAAGCGCCATGGTGAAGATGGCCCAATTTCTTGTGCCACAATTCACCCTCATCTCGGCTCACCATTCCTTCTGCTTTTCCTGCCATTGTAGTGCAGCCATCTACCTACAATTGATAAATATTCTTAACTCGAATCCCTATCCTCTTGGTTTGAACAGTTATTTTATGGCGCAGGAAGGCTTTTCCCTCGCTAAAAACAACATCATAACCCTTATCTTCCAACATCGCCACGGAGATCAGATTCTTCTTAAATCCTGGAACATGCATGACATCCTTAAAGATGAAAGGTTTACCAGACTCCCTCTCAAAGGAAATGGTCCTGATACCAATCGCACTATATCTACCATCATCGCCCATCTCGATGTGCACTCCAAGATCTTTTTCCTCTAGATCACTAAACAAATATTTGTCTCCAGTCATATGGAAAGACGCACCACTGTCAAGAAACCACACCGATCCCATCACACTTGAAACCAAGCATGCGATCAAAGAAAATTCGAGCTCAAATTGTGATGCTAAGGCCTCTCCCACTATAGAACCAGAAACACTCTTATTCTTCTTCTTCTATGGGAAATTAGTGGCGAAATGCCCGTGATGGTGACAGTGAAAACACTTCACCTTGGACAAATCCTGCTTCTTGCCTTTAGCTTCAAATTTGGAAGATTTATTCCCTTTTCCTTTCCGATCTTTGGCAGCCGAAGCGCAATTTTCTTCATCTTCATTCTTCGATGAAGATCCATCCCTGGTACCCCGCCTTATCTCCTCATGCACAAGATCCGACCAAAGTCACTCCCATCCTGGCAGTTTCTCCCATCCATTGATAGAGTCTTGGTAGCTATGCCAACGCTTCGGAAGCCCAAGGAGAGCCAATCTCACCAAGTCTTCTTTATCAACAGTAACCCCCACACTTCCTAGCTCATCCTTGTAGTGAAAAAACTTCGTCAGGTATTTTGGAATATTGTCGCCTTTCTCCATTTTTTATTTTTCTAAGCTTGTCTTTAAGCGCCAACTTCCTCTGGTCACTTCTGCTTTGGAATAAGTCTGTCAAAGCCTTCCACATTAAGAATGGAGTGGCTTTCCCATGAAGGCTGGACACAATGTGGTTCTTCGCACCTTCCAACAGAATCCTTTGACACTTTTATACCTTCTTTTTCCATGCGTCAAGTGCAGTTGCATCGCTAGAAGCAGGCTTTGGAATATCAACATCTATGAACTCCTTCAACCCATTATTATCCAGCACCACCTCCATCCTATCCTTCCATGCTATGCAATTCGAGCTCCCATCAAGGGCATACTCCAATCTCAATCTTTTGAAAGACATTTCAATGAATTCTCAACTTCGACACTAAGAAAACACTACAACAAATTCGAATTCCACCAGCACAAAACTCAACTGCTTCAATAATTGCAATCTCCTCCAATGATCAACACTGCTCCGATACCATGTAGAAATTATATAACTTATGTGTTATATGTCCAAGATTCTCTTTATATCACACTATTTTAACTTCATGAAAAATACAGAATCTATTCCACCATTGATCATTTGCGGAAATTAAATCAAGATTGCAATGCACACATGAAACAATAAAAATTCACACACATTAACACAATTGTTTAACGGGAAAGCCTGAAGCTGAAAACCCCAATTATTTATATATAATATATTTCATAGAGATCATGTAAAAATCCTCATACAAATCTAATCATATCAAGCTCTCAGTACAATACAATCGCTACACACTAATCAAGAACAATCAGCAAAAATCTGCACTGATTTTTGCCCTCCTGATAGCTCGCCTCTACTGTGCAATCCCTGCTGAAGAATGGCTCTGAATGAGTTCGAATTTTTCCAGCCTTTCTCACGAAATCCTCATTGGCATCTCCAATGAATGTGTGGTGCAAACAATGCAACACTATAGTCACTCTTTCTCTTTCACCAATCTCTCCACTGAGTCTCCACTGATCTGTTCTACATTGTAGTTAAATGTTGTCTCTGTCCAGTTGAATAATGAGTTATTATTTAGTGAATTAATTTAACTAATTAATTCACTCAACTCCAATGAAAGTATCAATCAGTTATAAATAGACACAATCAGTTCAACTGTGTTTAACTCCACAAGTGTAGTTAAAGTAGAAACCAACTCCACCAACTACTTCTCCAACTCCACCAACCTCTGCCACTTGAGTTCTTACTGAAGTCCTCCATGCATGAACCGCCAGTAGCTCTAGGAATTGCGTAATTCCTTCAGCTATTTGATCTGAACAATCTGTTAACTGAATTTCAGTGCTCCAAGAGAATAAGATAATGTTTAGAGTCCAAATATTATTAAGAGCTAATAATATCCGACATATCTATTTTTAGACTGGCAGTCTAAAAATAGACTCCGCCCAAAATGTCTAAAAATAGAAGTCCATATATTTTTCCAACTTGAACAACCATCCACAAATAGCATCCTTGAACTCATAGAATATGATCGACATGTCTAAAAATAGACATAGTCTAAAAATAGACTTTTCAACAAAAATAGCCTGCGGGCCCACTTAGTGAAGGCGACTCTTTTCACTAAGCTCATCATGTTGTTGAATCTAAACAATAATAAGCATGATTAATTTTTCATTGTGTATAAATTGAACTGAGAAGGAGTCAGAATGAGCAATAAAATGAATTCATTCATTAGAAGGGAAAAGACAATCTCATGAAAAACTTATAGAAAACAAAGCATGGAAAGCATGATTTCTGTCAATAAACTGATATGACTTAGAATAAAGAAGCATATATGTAAAATATGGATAAAATAACATTCAAAATTGTGAGTTTAAAGAGAAAAAAAATTCCCAAAGGCATACCATCGGAGTCTGAACCTTATGTTTACAACATTGTCCTTGATTTCATTAGCAAAATCTTGTACAACAGCTCCACTGCAAATAACAACTATCCAACCTCTAAAAATACTTGTGGTGGGATAATTATAGAAAATAGAATTCATGACACCTCATAGGGTCGAAATCCTATCCAAAAATCATCATAATTACATCATATGAGTCACTTCCTAGAATCTAAGGAAGTTAGAAACTTATCCCTGAAATTTAGCTAAGGACTAGGAGTGTATGTCCTCTCCATTAAATTACATGTTTCCTCATTATAGAGGCAACAGAAAAAATAAAACACATCAAATTCCACCTCATGGGACAACTAGCATTGAATTTCAAGAGTTTTCTAGGCATGGCAACTATCTGAGAGGGATCTTATGCAGAAACATCGCACCTGTAGCAGAAACGTCGCAGAGCCTCTAGAAGCATATCAGATTGGATTTTCTTGCAATTTTTTCTAGTTTTCTTCCACCTTTGGCAATGGTTAGTTATTATGAAGGTGAGAGATGCACTTTATTGAGCAAGAGGAGATAAAATTAGTGAAATAAATCACTTTTCCCTTTTATAACATCAAATAAAACACCCTTTTTGTCATTTAGTGAAAACATGACCTTTTGAAGAACACTTTGATTTTTTGAATAAATTGACAATGCAACAAGATTTTGAAAGAAGAGAAAGTGTCTCTTTTTTATTTATCTACCTAAGATAACTCCCCTTTAAAGATAACTTTGTATGATGGAAGTGAATGACCATTCTTTATGCCTTCTTTATTACAGATTTTGGAATTTTATGGTAGAGAAATGAAAGACACCTAGACATTGACCTAGGTGAAAACATTGCGACTTGACCTGAGAATATAGATGAAAATGAAGGACATGACCAATGAAATGACAATAACCATGAATATACTGGATGTAGTAGCTTTTAAATACCTATACATATCGAACGATCAAAATTTTATTTGAAAATAGACTTAGAAATGTACAATTTTGACCTAGAACCACTACTAGACAAATTTGAAAGAGTACATATTGATCACTGAATATTAGAAACTAACATTGGCTCCAGCTGGGGATTTTTGGGCACTAATTTTGTCCTATATTTACTCAAATCTCATTTTTTTGTTTGGTTAAATGATTAACTATTGCGAATATTTGTTACTTTACATGTTTTAACATGATTAAAACATTATTAATAGAGGTTTGCATGTTTCAGGATTAAAATTGATGGGATCATGCTTTTAAACAAGCTTTGGACCTAAATTTTCCTACCTACACCATGCAACGAATTCCTACACCACTTTATGGTTGCCTGCACTCTGAAGGATTCCTGGACTACACTTATGTTCCTACAGTAGAGGATGTGTACATTTATGTTATGCTACTCCAATATGATTTGCCAGAATTAGAACAATTTAGAAGTATGGTTGCCTCCAAATATACCAATGATTCTAGCATATATGTTACTTGGAGGGAAGAACTATCCAAAGCAGGTTCACCTAGACTTGATATGGCAGCTTTACAGTCAATGGATGCACCTGAAAAGGAAGCTTTTCAATCTACTGGAGCAAGCAAGGGATCCTCGATTTCATGCTCTCCCACATACTTCTCAAAGGGTTGGAGCTTTCTCAAATGCTTTCAATGGACATTTTTATGAGGTTCTTATATTAATTCGGTTAAGGCTGAAAGATGTATCTAGAATGGAAATATGCGAAAGAAGATAATGCTTTTTACTTACCAACTTTTAGTGCCTGCCCTCAACCATACGTTACTAACATTGGTGAATATATTCTTACTTTACCTCAACAACTAGAGCCTTTTGTATTGGAAGTTGGGACAACATAATATTAATGTAGAGGTTCTTATTCATGTTCATGTGGCAGCACACACTCGTCCAACATAAGCATTATGGGCTTTGGCTGAGCGTGGTCTAATATCATTGCTGCCATTAGCTGTTAGTGAAGTAGATAAAAAATACATGTGAACCTGTCAATAGAGAACCTAATATATATACGGTGGTAACTTTACTTAATGCTCCAATTTTCTACAGATGTCCTTGGATGTACAACATCCAGGGAGTGTGGAAGAATTGTGTCAAGGACGTAACAACTTGGACAATCCATACATACACCAACCCAATTTCAACTAGCGTTTTTCTCTCACTCTAAAAAGACTATATATGCGAAATATCGTCTAGTATCAGCGTGTTGTCATGCTTGATGAAGACAACATGTTTCTGCGGAAATTCGGTGAACTCTTCTAGTGTGGGTAGTTTTGTGCCGTATTCATTAACCCCTGCATATTTCACAACGGGCTCCTTGTTTTACAGCCATCGAAGCAATATTTATCAGCAGCTTCTAGTTTTTATGGCATTGATGGTAAAGGATAGCAAAGGAGTATTATTGGATGCATAGGAGTTCAACATGTGTGCACATCATGGCCATCAGAATCAATATTATCCGTAGTGAACTGGTGGGTGCCTTCTTCAAAGTCTCTTTGGACTCCATTCATTGGTCGGCGACGAAAACTACATCCAGGATGGTATTTACTTAGTGAATGCGGATTTTATTATTCTGCATGGAGACATCTCCATTATTCATCGTTGCTACTCCAACAAAAACAACAACATTTCCCATTCTTTAGAGACTCTATAAATTCTAATTATACTCTTACTCGATGCGTAGCATCACATGACAAATTTCTTGCTTTGGAATATATTTGGAGTCGTTCCTCCAAGTGATGTACCTGTGAGTAGCTCATCATCACGCAAGGAGGAGATCGATTAGTCAAATCGCACCTTCCAGTGACAACATAATTCCAGGAAAGATGAACGATTCACCCGAATCATTCCCTCTTTCGACATTTAGCTACAAAATAATTTTATTCTTGGCAAATTGTTAGAACTGTAAATCTCCCATCATGTATTTCTAATTGGCTGATTAAAAGCCCAGTTTGTAATGCAATGTGTATATATAAATTTCTGGGAGAAAATAAGAATTAATTGATTAGACAATGAAGGGGGAAATCGATCGAGCTAGAGACAGTGTGCACGAAAGGAGCACACAGAAGGGAAGAGGAGCTATCCCAATGTAGCATCAGGCTTTTATCATCTGCGGTTCGCTCCTCGTCTTGCTGGAACTAAGAGTGTTTTCTTCTTAATGCAAAAGACATTGTTTTAAGGAATTAATTAAAGTATTTTCATTCATGTCCTCTTTATTTAATTCCTGCATCTAATGATTTTAATTTTTGTGTAAACTAGGTCGCTCATAGAGGGTGCAAGCTGGCTGAGTTGGACGCCAGACTAGCTCAACACTTCTCTCAATATTTTAGATAAAAAAAAATTTAATTTATTACTTATTGTGTGAATTTATCTATAGTCTCTTTCCTTATATTTTTCATTTGATATGTTGCAATGCTTTCTTACCAGCTCTAAAGATTAATTTAATTTGTTGTATTACAGAATTGTCCTGCACTTTGAAATATTCATTTATATGGAATAAGAATTGCATCCCTTCGAAGATGTAATATGCATTGATCCAAACTCATCTAATTAATGTTCTAGAACCCGAGATCAACTTGAGTGTTTATGGTATTGAGAGCCAACATTTATAAAATGGAATTTCTCTATGCTTGAAATCGATAATGTTTATTCTTCGTTGTAATTACCCTTAAGCTTTTGGAAAATTTTAAAAGATTAATCTATGGGGACAAGTAAGGCAAGAGATTCATATTAAGTAAATTTTAATTTATTTACATAGTAAATTTACTTGTTATAATTTTGATGCTTTCAGGTTAATTTCACATAGAATCAGTGCAAGTAGAATTAGTACAGGCAGAATGGTTTTGAATTTATTTTGAGTTTATTTCAACATTTATAGTCTTTTGTTATTTTGTCGACACTACTTGATTTCCAGTTATGATTTCCTTTCTGTTTGCTTAGAATTTCCTTCCACATTGATACTACAAGATTTATTTTTATTTCCTGTGTGATTTAATTGTTTGGATTGGTGTTTCTCTACTTCTCTTTTAGTGCAAGATTTCATTTATTGTAGAGATTAATGCACAAGATAGACTAGAGTTTCATTTAAAGGTTGCTGGGGGCTTTCTCTGGCATTTCTAGTGCTGCATCTCTAAGTTCACGAACTATCTAGATTGAAAAATTAAATGTTGGTACATTTATATACCCTATACTGCAACCAAAATGGATGGAAACTCCTTCAGGAGGTTTCAAGAACACCATAGATTAGGTATCCTTATCCATTGAGCGATGGAGTCAAAACTAAAAACTGAAACAAATTTGAAAAACTAAAAAACTGACTCAAAAACTAACTGAAATTTTTGAAATGTTTTGAAAGAGAAAACATCAGTTGATCATAGAAGCCTCATGGCCTTCCCCCGGACTTCAGACTTCTACAACAGCTTCTTATTCTTGATGACAAATAAAAAGTGATACTTACAGTGAAAGTGAACTTTTTCTTCAAACTTAGGTAAAGTAATGTTTGAGGAACCTACCATTCACCGGTCCTCTAATAATTTCTTTCCCATCAAGATATTTTAACAATAATGCCTTATTACCTTAGAATGGTGTGATATTGTATGGAACTTTCCATAGATGATCAAACTTATCTTGCTTACCTTTGTCTTCATTTCGGGCATCCCATCGAAGGAAAACATCCCCTACTTTGAAATAATTAGCTTTGGTATTCTTGCCATAAAATTTATTTATTTTCTCTTGAAGTTTTGAAGTATGATTGAAAACTTATTTTCTTGTTTGCTGTAAATGAATCATTTGACTGATTATTCGTTGGATATCATTTGGTTCACTATAAATCTCTTGCAGAATTTTCATCACTGGGATAGCTAAAGAAGTGGGAAACACTGTGTCAACACCATACACAAGCTGAAAAGGCGACATATTAATTGATCTCTTTGTGCTAACTCCATCTGCCCATATAGAATTTATGAGCTTCTTGTGCCAATATCTATTGTTCTCTTGCAACAAATTCTTAATTATATTCACCAATGATTTGTTTGACGATTCATCTAACTCATTTCCTTGAGGATAATATGTTATAGAATGACCAAGTCGTATATGATATTTATCAAAAAATTAAATCATTTTCTTAGACTTAAATGCGACTGCATTGTTAGTAATAATTTTCTATGGGCAATCAAAACGAGACAAGATATTTCTTTCCAAAAAATGAATAATTAGAGTATCTATAGCTTGCCTCGTCAGTATGGCTTCAATCCACTTTTTGAAGTAATCAGTGGCAGTGAAAATCCATTTATGTTGAGATGATGAACGATGATGGATCTCGACAATGAAATCAAGACCCCACTGTTGGAAAGGTGCTTGAACTGTGATGGGTTTTAGGGACAACGGAAAAAGTTTTCTCTTTCCTTGAAAAATTTGACAATCATGACAGCTCATGGCAGTCTTATAGAAATTTGAAAATAAACTTGGCCAATAGAAAACAACCCTCAAAATCTTATTTGTTGTAGTATTATAGAAAATATGACCACCAAAGTCACCTTTATGAAAATCATTCATTACTTTTTCAAATTCTCCTTCTACCAAGTAATTCAACAAAACTCCACCCGAATATTTCCAATACAAAGCATTGTTAAAGATGTAATACTTAAGAGCCCTCAACTTCAAAGATCTAGCTTTACTACTAGGGAAACTAGGAGGAGGATTCGGGTGTTGCAAAACATAAACAATATCAGTGTACCATGGCGATGAAATAAATATTTCAGATACCTGAGGTAATGAATCAGCCTCTTTCTCTTCAGATAATGCAACAATAAAATTGATGTCTAAAGCATGAAGATTGGAGTCTTCCATAATATTTTCCAAGCCTTATCCCTTGATCAGTTTTTTAGGCTTGATCTCTATGTCATACTCGAACATAGCAGTGATCCATTTTCCACGACGACCTTCAGGATCATTCTGTGTGAGCACTTCTTTGAAAACAACATTTGCAACATATGCAATCACATGAGAATGAAGAATATAGACTCAGAAGTCCTTCAATGATTTAACTAGCGCCAAAGCCTGTTTTTCAATGATATTGTACTTCAAGGCTGCATATCTAATGCTTCTACTGAAGAAACAGATGGGTTGTTTTTCTTTTTTACTTTTCTTTTGCATGAGGACAAAAACTATAGCATGCTCTAAAGAAAAGGAAAAAAATGATGAAATCAAGTGTGTAATATAGAATAATAAGAATAGGAGCATGAGATAAAGCAGATTTTACTTTATTTAAAGACTTGTTTGCTTCCTTAGACCATTTTACTTCACTATCTTTCTTTATCATGTCAGTAATTTGTCTTAAATGTTCAACAAGATTAGGAACAAACCTTCTTAGAAAATTGATTTTACCATTGAATGACTAAATCTACTTCTTGCTTCTAGGATAGTCCAAGCTCTGAGTCACTTCAATTCTTGAAGGATCTATTTGGATGCCTTTTCTTGAAATGATGTGACCCAAAAATTTTCATTCCTCCATAGCAAACAAACTCTTCTTAGGATTCAACGATATGCCAAATTTCCTACATCTCTGAAAAATAGTTTTCAAGTGCTACAAGTGCTGTTCATTTGTCTTGGAAAAAGCAGTGATGCCATCAAGATAGATTGTAATATTCCTAAATGGGGAATGCAACAATACAATGCAGAAAGATAGGAAAATAATTCACTTCATCTTTTATATAGCAAGAGGCCAATATGGAGACCTTTCATTTGTTATTACAGTAGCAAAATGTATGTAAAATATGGCCCATAAGATTCATAACAAGAAAATAAAGCCTCCAATGAAAGAAATTCATCAAAATGAGGTTCTGCAACCATATATTGAGTCTAGAAAATCCTTATAGCATTATTTTATTAGCTCTGCAACAGTTGTAGACTACACATCAGATCTAGAGCTGCTATGTGCATAAAAATTTATATCTACATTAGATACATGCACTATACAATCTCCTCTAAAGAACCCCCTTGGGGTTTTCAGCAAAAAACCAAGCACAAGTTGTAGATCTAAGATCTAAGACTGCAGATCTACTGAGATATTCATATTTGGAAAGTGTGGCTGAACTGATACAGGCAATAGAATATCCTCCTCCAATAGATCTCTAGAGTGAAGGGGAGATTCCCAATAATTAGAAAATCACTCTCCAAATGGTGTGTTGAACCACCTTGCAACCGCACCTACATAAATAACGCAGATATGGATCTATAATGTGTTGTAGGGATAAAAAAAAATGATTGGAATGATGCCAAGATCTGGAAATGAGGCTCAATTCCTTCAATACTGTCCTCCCAATGAAGTAGAAACCTCCTCCACTGAAAAGGAGCACTGAAATAGCCTAGATCTAAAATATCTAGTATCCACTTGCTACATCTTGCAAAAAAAACCAAACCCTCAAAAATATCTATGCTGTAGTTGAAAGAAGAAGGTTGGCCCTAAGCCAGATAGTGGACAATAAAATACAAACTCTTCCAAGATCTACTCAATGGAAAGAGGTGGGATTCCCGATTAGAAACAACCAGTGCTAAACAACATTCAATCTTAACTAAACAGTAAGAGAAAGATATATGTCTAAACAGACCATATATTCAGAAAATATGATAAACATAAACAACCCTCTAATGTTTCCATCTCCTTCCTTTTATAAGGAAAGAGCTTGCAAACCCTAAACAACATCCAACGATAACACTTCTTTCACACAAGCCACCTCCATCTAAAACTGCGTTGTCCCTCATTGATGGCCACTCCTCCATGACAGCGCTGTAGATTTGGTCAAGTTTGACCCAGTTAAAGTGATACGACCCCTTTCACACTAAGGGTGCTTCAATTAAGATGAAAAATATGATCCAATTTCATATGAGAAGCGGTATTATTCACAATAAAGAGTGTTATGGGTCTCCCTACCCACTTATTCACCTTTCTAATTGAATTTTTTTTTTTTAATATTCCCATTAGTTGTAGGATAATTTAGGAATATTACAGTCCTCCCCTCCAAAATGTTTCTTGTCCTCAAGAAACTACAAGGATATTGCCAAATCTCCAATGGATATGTCTCCTCCCAAGAATACAAGTTTGCCTTTGGTGAATAAACCAAATAGATTTCATCATGAAGAAGTGGGAGATATATGGAAAGAGTTATATGCTATCCATTGGCCTCCTTAAGGCATGAGAGATGATAAATGTTGGGTGCTTCAAACCCAATGAGAAACTCCAATCTCCATGCTATCATCCAAATGAAATGAATCACCTTCCAGCTTGGTAGTTCATAGAAAAGCTCCCCCCAAATGCTCATGAGAGGCATGTTCCAAGTGCTCCAAATGATCATATGGTCTACTTCATAAAGAAACAAGTGATCTACTGTAGTGGCCATATCATCTCCCATGCTCCCATTGAAGCATGAAGCATAAAAGGTGTGGGAAATTTCATTCCCCATGGACACATCCAACCAATGTGCCTTCACTCCAACCATATTCCCAATAAAGATAAGAACATCATCAACATATGGAATCATAATGAAAGTCATGCTAGCTTCCATATGTAGTAAAGGATAAGGACAATGATTCCTCATGTGCAACCAGCGCAGTTTTTCTTCTAACTGCCATAGAATATGATAGAACAAGTGTTTCTGCCACCACTTGTTTGCTGCCCTATTCTCCTCACACACTTGGAGAAGGTGTATGATGTTTGGTGTCAATGAAGCACACCACGAAGAATACATCATCTCCAAAAAATCTCCTAAGGAGTGATCAACATTATCACTGCTCATGATCTCAAATAGCTCATGAAGCCAATAAGAAAGAGTGCCCCCCCTTGGAGCAATGCCCTGCGTATGAGTGGTAAGAAAATACAAGTATACAGTAAGTATATCATGATGTTCAGAATTAAAAACCTTACCATACACTTGGTTCAAGCTAGTGGGGTAGCTCATGGATTAGCTCCCTCTCACACCCAATGAATAAGGAGGTGGTAATGATAACTCTTCCCAAGAGCGATGTCTTTCCTCAACCTACAAACAATCTATACACTTCCTCATGTGATAGTGCAACTCATCTTTGAAGTCTTCCCACATGAATCCCTCCAAGATAGTATGGTATGCTCTAATGAAACTAGTGGGATTAGAAAGCAAGATCTCATAGGCTACATATAGTAGTTTATCCTTGAGCTTGGAGTCTCTAGTCAAATAGATATAATCATGAAAATAAATGACTCCATAAATTACTTTATACCTCCCATCTATCACTTTCCCATCAAGAACCTTACATGTGAAGAGGTTCTTGGAATATTATACCAAGAGTTGGGACTCCCAATATAGATCTAAGCTTCCCAACAAGGACAACGCAGTAGAAATCTGAATTGAAGCTCCTGTCTAATCATGGCTCTCCTCTTTGACATGCTTAATGCCAAAGTCACATGTTGGTGTACTATCACCCCACTTTTGTTTCCTCCTTTGCAGCTGATCTTGTTCAAAACAAGATTAAAGTATATGGAAGTCAACCTCGTCTTGAAAGGTCTCTCTCTTCCAAAACTTACATAGTTTGGCCCATGCATGCAAGAATGGTAATACCCTCTTGTCATATTCATAAATCTTCATTATGTGTAGAAGTATCATTTGCTGCTCCAAGGCTATGGAGTGGCTATTTGACACCATACTCATGTCATCATAGATTTCTGAATCATTTTTTAGCACAAATAGTTGGGTTGGATATGGTAATGTCCATATCAGAAAATTGTTTACTCCTTTGAACCTATCAAAGGTTCTCAACACTGTAGTAGCTTCTCCCAAGGCTCCTTCCTTAGCCAAATATGTTAATGCTGCATTATGTTGAGAGAACACTTTATTCATATTTTAGTTAGGGGGTCTCCCTGGTGGGATGTCTCCATGTAATGAAACATCAAGTCCTAGATCAGGATGTATATGTGTGTGGAATGATTTGTCCTTGCCTTCACTGCACAAATCCTCCTGTCTCTTCTATGCATCAATATTCTAAAATAGAGAAGGGTGTGTGCTCTCAATCATATGATACTCATCATCCTCCCCATATAATTCTTTTATCTTCTAAATCTCACCATCTATCAATGGTGGCACATGCTACTCATGGAATGTGTCCTGATCCCCACATGTAAGATTCTTTGGAACTCCTTGTGAACATACAAGAATTCCTCTAATTGGATCAAGTGCTCCATCTTCCTCTTCATGAGGTGCTAGATATGCTCTTGATATGACAGTTCTGTTACCTCCAACCTTCTCTTCCTCTTAAATATCAATGGGAGTCACCTTATCAACAAGAGAATCCTCTTTTGAAAAAGGGGTTCCCATGTCCTCTTTTCCAGGAGTATGAGATAGTGATATTTCCTCTAGAAAGGTATTCTGCAAGATGTTATCCTCCTCAATAGTGTTTTGAAGTGGAGTTGGGTTCATAGATCCTTCCAACCCATCAAAAGGTTTTGTTTGTTTTGGTTTGTCTAGCTCCACTAAAGGTGTTTCAGAATGTTTTACATCAAACCTTTCCACTAATTTCTTAGTGAACCTTACATAAGTATATTTTTCATTTCTTAATGAAAAGGATTCAAATAACCACCAAGCGTAAGCCTTACCTTCAAAATTTTGCGCTGCTACTTTAATGGCTTCATTCTTTGAAACTTGGTGTTGCTGCAAATAGGTGTCTAGCTCCTCCACCCAAGCCCTAGCTGAACATTTAGGTGAACCATCAAAAGTAGATATAAATAATCTACCCACATCATGCTGCTTGTACCTTTTGCTTCTTTCCTCCTTGATCTTGAAAAACCCTTGGAAGTTTAACTGATCTTTGAACCTCTTAGATTGAGATTCATACTCTTGCAAATAATCACCAAGACTCTCCTTCTTTGGCACACCTCCTTTATCCTTTTCACTTGCTATGTCCATAGGCCTGGTAAAGTGTTGTAAATTTGATGGTGTGGCTGAATCCTCACACCCAAAATATGAGGAACTAGAGCTTTCCTCATGTATAAATCTTGTTGAGGGATCTCCATGTTTTTCCCTCCTCATTTCTTTGATGTCTTTGCTGATGCACTGCAGAGTTTGAAGAAGAATTTTTGAGAACTCCTTCCCTATAGAAAATAAGGGTTTGCCTTGATCTCTTTTGTATATCCTCTCCTTCCCATGAGAAGACTCCATAATGGTTGAATTACACAGGCTAAGCAAAGATTAGAGCTTTGATACCATTGTAATATTCCCAAATGGGGAATGCAGCAATACAATGCATAAAGATAGGAAAATAACGTAGATCATAGTTCATATAGAAATATGCCAATATGAATACCTTTCATTTGTTATTACAACAAAAACATGTATGTAAACGATGGCCCATATGATGCTTAACAAGAAAAGAAAGCCTCTAATGAAATAAATTCCTCAAAATGAGGTGCTGCAACCATATATAGAGACTGGAAAATCCTTAAAACGTTATTTTATTGGATCTACAACAACTGTATATTACACATTATATCTAGAGCTGCTATGTGCATAAAAATTTATATCTACATCAGATCCATGCACTATACAAGCTCCTATAAAGAACCCCCTTGGGGTTTTCGGCAAAAAACCAAGCACAATTTGTAGATTTGAGATCTAAGACTGCATATCTACTAAAATATTTAGATCTGGAAAGTGTGGCTGAACTAATACAGGAAATATAATAGCCTCCTCTAATAGATCTCCAAAGTGAAGGGAAGATCCCCAACACTTATAAAATAACTCTCCAAATGGTGTGCTGAACCACCCTGCAACTGAACCTACAGAAATAATGTAGATCTGGATCTATACTGTGCTGTAGAGATCAAAACATGATTGGCTTGATGCTAAGATATGTAAATGAGGCTCAATGCCTTCAATATTTTCCTCCCAATGAAGTAGAAACCTCCTTCACTAAAAAGGAGCACTGAAATGGCCTAGATCTGAAAGATCTAGTCTCCACTTGTTGTAGCTTGCAAAAGAAACCAAACTCTCAATAGGATCTGCGTTGTAGTTGAAAGAAGAAGCTTGGCCCTAAGCTAGATAGTAGACAATGCAATACAAACTCTTTGAAGAGCTACTCAATGGAAAGAGGTGGGATTCCCGATCAGGAACACCCAATTCTAAACAACATTCAATCTCAACTAAACAACAAGAGAAAGATATATGTCTAAACATATCATATATTTAGAAAATATGATAAAGATCAACAACCCTCTAATGCTTCCATCCCCTTCCTTTTATAAGACAAGATTTTGCAAACCCTAAACCACATCCAATGATAACACTTCTTTCACACAAGGCACCTCCATCTAAAAATACGCTATCCCTCATTGATGGCCACTCCTCCATGACAACGCTGTAGATTTGGTTAAGGTTGACCCAGTAAAAGTGATCCAGCCCCTTTTGACACCAAGGGTGCTTCAATTAAGCTGAAAAATATGATCCACTTTCACATGAGAAGTGGTTTTATTCAGAAAAAAGAGTTTTATGGGTATCCCTAGCCACTTATTCACCTTTCTAAGTGACAAAATAGAATTTTAATATTCCCATTAGTTGCTGGCTAATTTAGGAATATTACATAGATGAACAAAAAGACATACTTTTCATTAGTGAAGGAAATGTTCATAGCTCGCAAAAAAGTCGCTCCTGCATTTTTAAATCCAAAGGGAATTTTGGCATACATGAAGGTACCCCATGGTGTTGTAAAGGCAGTCTTTTCTTGATCATCTAGATGGACTAAAATATGATTATACCCGGAGTATCCATCTAACAATGAAAGTCTAGAAGATCCAACTCCCCTTTGCAGAATATGTTCCATGTTTGTCAGTGGGTAATTGTCTTTCAACGACACTTTATTCAGATTTCCAAAATCTATGCACAAGAAAATTTCTCTGGTCTTCTTCCTTACTGGCACTAAGTTCTATATCCAATTTGAGAAGCCAAGTGGAACTATAATACCAATAGTAAATAACCTATTTACCTCTTTTTGAATAGAGGGCAGCAGCTTGCGATTCATTCTCCTTAGTTTCTAGCGGAAAGGCTTCTGATCCAGTTTCAAAGGAATAGTATGTTGAATTATACTCTTATCATAAATTTTCAGATCAGAATACTCCCATGCAAAAACATCAGCAAACCGATACACAAGCATTGCATATTTACCTTTCATCTCTAGGCTCAAGGATTTTGAAATCTTGACTATCTTGGGTTTTCTGGGAGTGCCAAGATTAAAATACTCCACACGTACTTCTGTTGGAAAAATGGTCGGTTTGCATGAAAAATAATCTTGGTAAAAAAGCTCCTCCAAAGGCACAAGACCTCTAGGAACAGATTTATATTTTAGCTGAAGTATTATCATTTCTGTTACATGCAATTCTTGGCCATTTTTAGAAAATTATTTTTCCATTTGTAAATTCACAAATTCCTCTTCAATCTGCCAACATTTGTTGATATGTTTGTCATATTGAAAGACCTGCCAATAATGAAAATTATACAGAACAGCATGGTGATGTTTGACATTTATCTCATACTTCTTATTGGCATACAATGGAATTTTAAACATGATGGCCGAAGTGGCAAGAGAAGCAGAAATAACATTGTTGTCCCTTCGAATCAATGAAAAAGTATACTCGGTGAAGGCCTTGAGGATATCTAATATTTCATTTCAGTAAGTTCGCATCATAGGATGCTTGGCCTAGTATTCCCCTTTGAATTTTTTTATAACTAATTCGGAGTCACCATACACATAAATTTTCTTGGCACCTAACTTCTTGAGAGCTTTCAAGCCGTCTATTAAAGCCTCATACTCTACTTCATTGTTCGAAAAATCGAATGGTAACTTTTATGAGGAAATTCTAACATTAGGAGGAACGTTAAGATAATAATTTGTAGGGCTATGAATCCATACTCCAATGAAATCCCCTTCCTTACCCAAGGATCCATTGAAGTCCATGGTCCACAAACCACTTTATTCATCGGGATGCTGCAAATAAAAATACTGAACTTAACTTGCTACTGGAGAAAGGATTTTTGTACCAAATTTTTTTTTTGTCTTTCATTGTTTCATCTCTTTTTTGGGCCAATGCACTTGGTTCCAAACTACTTGGTATCTTTTCTTGATTTTCTGCATTTACAATTTCTAAAACAGAATTTGAAAACTCAGAATTTTTTGTCTTTTCTTCAATGAAAATTTCTGAAGATGTTGAACATTGATAATTGAATAGGATAAAATATTCTAAATCCATGTGAACAATATGTATGAGGTAATTATTAGGCTTTTCTCTGCTACTAATCATGTACTTCATTTTACTTTCCTGGTATAGTTTTTTGAGTTGACCAAAGACTGGTATGGTAGCATATGAAAAGTTGAGCTGCAAGGTACCTCTAAGTTTCGCTCCCCATGACCAAGAGAGAAAAATTCCATATCTTTGAGGGATATCAACCACAACAACATCAATGAGGACATTCTTGGCTAGGATTTTCTCTAAAGACACCACTAAATATTTAATGAGGACAAGACATTTCACTCTACCTGAATCAAATAAATAAAGGTCATGGTAAGGTCTTGTAATATCTAGGCCTAATCTATCCATGATGGCTTTGGGCATAAGGTTATGAGATACTTTGGAATCAAGCATGGCATTATGGAGGATAAAATCATGGATTTTGAGGCTAATATAGAATGGGGGGACCTCACTATCTTCTAAATCACCATCAACAGCAAGACCAAATAAAAGTTTTGGGTGATCATCACTTACATTAACCATATCATACATCTAATCTACCCTAAGAAACTTGGCTACTTGAAACTTATATTGGTCATTCTTAACTATTTCACTTAAAGGAATAGAGACTTTCAGTTTAGAGATTTCATTTTCAATATTAAAAGGGAAGAATGTTTTTCTACCTCTTTGGATGATGCATCTATTTTCTCTAGCTGATATTTGTGTGGAATTTCCAAATTCTGTCCTACATCTTAGACTTTTTTATATTTTTTCTGATTGTTGATATAAGCCTGATTACCTTTTGCAGGACTAGGAACAACATGTCCCTTGTCTTTTCTTTGATTTGAATTTGTCATCTCTTTATGAAAAGTATTGGTTTGAGAATTCAGTTTTTTCTTATTGGAGGTTATAGGAACATTCCTATTCATCAAACCATACTACCTCTATACTTGAGTAAGAGAATTCTAAGATCCCCTCTGATAATATTATGTTCATACTGATAGCATATCATCATTTGACAAGACATATTTGTAACCGTCCGTGATCAGGAGTTCATAAATTTTGCTCAAAATTCAAAGTTACAGGATTGGGTTGAAACTAGGATGGTTGTGTAGATCTCGTCTTCCTAATTCCGACATCGTGAATAGATTGAAAAATCGATGTCATATGAGGGAGATATCGTGTTCTGATCGAATTTCCAAACAGGTAAATTTTGTGACAGTTTCACCAGGGTTGACTGGGATGCCCAGTCAATAGGGTGGAGGTCAAATAAGCAAAAGGAATATTCTAAGGAATATTCCTTCCTTAGAGCCAACCATATGATCACAAGTGGCACGATATTACTGTTCAATGGTTGTACATTTATGTTTGGGGGCCAATCAGAAGGTGCGACATGGCTAGCCCTAAGGCCGCCACCTGGCCCTTGAACCATTATCTAAAATTTTGGGGAGAGTTCCGCAGGGCTCAACCCCGCAACCTTCGGCAAGCATGCACAGGTCTCCACAAAATTATCTACACGTTATGTCTTAAATATCATTAGTGTCGGGTTTATGCTATGTTTTAATGTGATAGCATGTTTTAACTTAACTCGCTAGCAGTCCCGCATGGTGTGTTCACATGGCATTACAACAAACACCAACCAAAAGGTCAACGCAAAACTACCAACCCGCAACCACCAGCATATCCGTGGAGATTTCCTGTCACATGGAAACGGTCATTTATTTCTCCACACAATTAAGTTAACACAAAATTCAAACTAGAGTTTCCAACGACTCAACCATAGTTTCATGCAGAGTTCCTCCGAGCGATTGTGGTTTGGAAGTCGTGATTTGGCGTTGGCATGTGTCCACCCGAACCACTAACCATTAAATGCGACGATTAAAACATGCAGAGATTTGGGAAATGCATGCCATTTCTAGTGGAGGAGCTATTTTAACTCCAAATAAGTGGAGTCCTCCACTTTGAGTGAGTTTTTCTAGGTGTAACAGGGAAAATGAGTAGGAGACTCAATTTTCGCCCATTCAGAGTGAATAAAGAGTCATTTTTGACTAATTGGAGAATTCTGGAGCCATCGGTGCAGAGAAAAAATCCATTAGAGGCCTATAACTACATGTATTTTAATTTTTTTTTGCATAATGAAAGATGGACATGCCATTGGGAGTTGGATCGGCAGATGTAGCCCAGGAGGGGTGAACTGCTTCATCATGCCTGTTGTGTAAATTATATGTGGTGACTTATTTCTCTGTTTAACACTGTTGTCCAGTGTTATTTGTGCTTCTAATTCACTAAAAATCATCTAAATTTCATGGTTAAAATCCTCAATCCTTAAGAAAACTAATAAGACAAGTATGCACATGTTTATAAACTGAAAAGACACTCAGCAGAGCAAAACTAATATAGTCCTTTCAGATCAGATTGGTATCAGAGCTAGAGTTTATTCTCTGGTGTTGTTTTGTGCAAAGAATTGTTTAACTGTTTGCAAGTTTTAGATGCTTACAAGGCTCATGCTCAAGAGAGGAGAAGGAAAATTGGTGGGAGAAGAAGGGTCTCAAGAAGAGCCAAAGCAAAGGAGAGAAAGATTGCCACAATCTCCACCACCTATTTCACCTCCTAAGGAAGCAGAAGCTACATTATTTATGTCTCATAGAGAAGGAGAAATCCATGAAGAATTTGATCCCAAAGAGGAAGAAAGAATGCTCAGGAAAGCATCTCTTGTCATGAATTAGATGGTTAGAATCCTTTATCAAGAAAGGAATTAGAGTCTAGAAGGAGAAGGATCCAAACTTCACAAGGAAGGACAGGGATTTTCAGTAGGTCATAATGATGAAGATAAGTCAAAGAAGGGAAATGGAGGAAATGGAGGCAATGGAGAGCCATCATCCTCACCCTTATCATCATCATCCTCTACTTCTACTTCAGTACATCAGCAATAAAAGTCAAAGAACACTGGTAAAATTCATTTTTTAAAAGTTGATGTTAAGTTTGAATTGTCAATGTTTAATGGTGAAGTCAATGCATAAAATATTTATAATTGGATTAGGAAATTGGAGGTCTATTTGAGAATCCAGAACCTTCAAGATGATGATACCAAAATCCAATTATCTTCATTGAGAATGGAAGGTGCAACACTTGTTTGGTGGGAAGCCAAGGCAAAAAAGGAGATCAAAAAACATGGTAATATTATTCTATCATGGTCAGATTTCATTACTTCTATGAAACAACAGTTTTATCCATTACCTCATATGCAGAAAGCCATATTGAACTGGCAGAACTTTAGGCAATTGAAGTGACAAAATGTGCAGGAATACACCCAAGAATTTAAGAGAAGAGCTCTCTTATTAGGGGTACATTTTTAAAGCCAAGATACTTTTCTCAAGTACATAGGAGGCTTACATAGCTACCTAAAACATATTATTCTCATGTTTAAACACACAATTTTAGATGAAGTATGTGCTTAGGCCACACATCTAGAAGCTAGAGGGAAGAAGATTTCTGAAAAGGGTAGAAAGAAGCCTTTTAAGGGTAAAAACAAAGAGAAGACCTCAAAAGGTAAAAGAAAAAAGAATGCATTTGTTAAGAAAGAGGGATAAAATTTGGTTTGTAAACATTGTTCAAAATAAGGCCATGATGAAACTCATTGTTGGAAATTACATCCTTAAATGAGGCCAAAGAAACCCAATAACAAAGGGAAACATAAAACTGCAGCTACATCTCAACATGATTTAGGAGATGATTCAGGTGATGAATCTAATATTACAGCCATGGGATTGAAGAATATGAAGGGAAAAGAAATTGAAACTAAACCCAATACTAGTACATCAAACTATCACATACATGCTCCAAATGAAGAGGAAATAATTGAACTGTTTCATGTGAGGGTCATATCCAAGCATACCAAGATTGACACATTGTTTGACAGTGGGTCACAAGAAAAATTAATCTTTGAAGACTTAGTCAAAAAACTTAACCTTGATACCACACCACGTCAAAAACCATATCCATTAGGTTGGATTTGTAAGGATGCAAATTTACAAGTTTCAAAGAAATGTATATTGCGGTTTGCAATCACTGCAAATTTTTTTGATACGATTGAATTAGATGTGGTTCCGCTTGACATAACAGGTATTGTGCTGGGGAGTCCTTACTTGTATGAAATGAAAGAAATATTCCATCTCCATGAGAAAAAATATAATTTATTCAAAGATGGCAAGGATTACATTGTTAGAGCACATCGCAAGAAGACAAACATTGCTATGGTAAATGCTGGACATGTGTAAAGAGGCTGATAAATTCAAGTAAGAATTTTGTTCTTCTTATGATTAATATTAAAGCTGATGTTAATCATGAATCATTTGAGCGATGTGATTCTAAGTTGAAATAAGATTTATATGGTGTATTTAATGCACATCATGAGATGTTTCAGGAGCCAACAAGATTGCCTCCAAAAAGAGAGATTCAACATGAGATTCAATTACAACAAGATTGTCCTCATACAAAAATTGCTATGTATTGCAAGTCGATAATGGACAATGCTGAAATAAAGAGGCAAATCAAATAGATGTTGGACAAATGAATCATAAGGGCAAGCACCTCGCCATGCGGTTCACCCATATTCTTGATTCCAAAGAGATATGGGACTTGGCGCATGTGTGTAGATTTCCAAGCTTTGAACAAGTTTACGGTAAAGAATCGTTACCCACTCCCAAGGATAGATGATTTGCTCGAATAGCTGAAAGAATAATTTTTTTTCACTAAGTTAGATTTACGAGGTGGATATCATCAATTAAGAATTGTAGAAAGTGATATATCGAAAACTGAATTCAAAACCAAACAAGGACTCTTTGAGTGGTTAGTTATGCCATTTTTTTTGTGTAATGCACCGGAAAATTTCATGCGCGTTATGGATATTGTTTTGCATCCATTCCTTGATGACTTTGTGATTGTATACTTGATGACATATCGATTTTAGGCAAAACAAGAGAATAACATGTCTTGCATTTGAATAGAGTGCTTGATGCTTTGAAGAAAGAGAAATTGTTTCTTAAGATGTCAAAGTGTGAGTTTGGAAAGACTTCTATGGTCTATTTGGGACATATTGTACGAGGAGGAGAGTTGAGAATTGATCCTTCTAAAGTGGAATCCATTTTTGATTATCCCACACCCAAAACAGTAACCGAGGTAAGAATTTTCTTAGGTGTAGCTCAATATTGGAGAAAGTTTATTGCTAACTTTTCTTCCATCGCAACTCCTATGCATGCAGTGAAAAGTGTGAAGAAAGGCTTCCAATGGGGAGGAAAACAACATCAAGCTTTCAAAGATTTAAAAGACAAGATCAGTTTAGCTCCAGTCCTTGCATTACCAAATTTGATACATCCATTCGAGATTCAAATCGATGCTAGTGATTATGCCATGGGCACAGTTCTTTTGTAGCATGGTAAGCCTATCGTTTTTCATTCTAAAAAATTTAATGGTGTTGTGACTAATTATCCTACATATGAAAAAGCTATAAATGCTTGTATAGACTAATTAGGATTCCTTTTCAAGGCATTATATTCATCTGGTATTTTCAATGGATTCTTATTCTCATCCCATTTTGTCATAAACAAGTTAATCACTTGCAGTGAATTAGCTAGTGAACTAGCTGTGAGAGAGAATAAAAAAATTTTAACCTCTCCTAAGAAACTCCATTCTATGATGTGCATATTAGCGTCATCATTGTGAATCTCTTCAAGATCTATGAAATCAACCACTTTGAAAATGTGTTGATAAGCAGTAACCATTGATGTTCCATCAAAAAGGGGCAATCTTTGATGATAATTATGAGGTAGTGAAGTGAGTTGTTGGGGTAAGATCAACAGAGAGAATCTGGCTATGATTAATGGAGGGGGTTGTAGAGGTGTGAATGGAGTGAAAACTTGTAGAGGTAATGATGGAATGAAAGGAAGAGATGATGATGTAGCTATGTGAGAAGGTGTAATAACAGGTGGTGAAGAAAAAACCTACTATTGGTATTGGAAATAAGCTCTATCTAAAGTTACTTGAAACTTATCCACCAAACCTTTAAGTTTGCAGAAATTAGACCAAAATTCACTATCAACCTCAGAATAAGAAGACTCATAAAAAGGTACAAAGGTATCAAAATCAATAAGATCAAAGAAAATTTCTGAAAGAAAATTTTTAGACTTAGACCTAAACAAAGATGTTTCAAATTTAAAGTTATAGGATAAATATTCCGAAGAAAATCTCGCAGGTAAGGAGTTTGATTTTACAAGTGGAGGAATAGCCTATCTAACTTTCCTATAATTTGTATTCTTTCTTAAAATACTCTCAGGGTCATTTACAATTGGTGAGGAATTTGGGTCTAGATTTGACCTAGTGTGTCTTTTGGGAGCTAGATTTTCTTGAAAATTGGTATTGTGGATCGAATTTACAGACTCATCCTTCTTTGAATGTCAGAACTTGTCACCTAGAAGTCTAAACTTCAGTGAAATAAATAAATTTTCCCAGGGAATTTTTTTTCAATCACTCCATGGAAATTATGCCAAAAATATTATCACTACCCCCTGCTTCCCAAGGCTGAGAATGGAGCTGAAGGAAGGTAACCACAAACCAACCTTTAGGTTAGGTAGCTAGCGCTACTAGGACCAGAGAGTTCTCTCTCAATGTCACTTTGCAGCTAAAGGGATGACCAAATATAATTTTTTAAGCTAGTTATGATTCTTAGTAGATTAGGGTTTTTGTTTGTTTGGAGTTTTGCTAGATAGGAATGATAGTTACGAAATTAGGTCTAGGGTTTTGGTATGAATTCAAAGGTTTAGTTGCAAAGGTAAGGGTGAGGCCGGGTAGGTAAGCTAAGAAGCATGATCATTTTTTCATTGTGTATCAAGTTAATTGAGATGGAGTCAAAATAAGAAATAAACCAAATTCATTCATCAAAAGAGCAGAGACAATTTCATGAAAACCTTATAGAAAACAAATCATGGAAAGCATGATTTCTTTCAATCAACTGATAAGGATTAGCATAAATAATCATATACGTAAAATATGGATAACATAACATTCAAGATGATGATTTTATAGAGAAAAAAAATGATCAAAGGTAAACCATTGCAGTCTCAACACTATGTCTGGAACATTGTCCTTGATTTCATTAGGAAACCCTTGTACAATAGCTCCATTGCAAATAACAACTATCCAACCTCTAAAAATACTTGAGGTGGAATAATTATAGAAAACAGAGTTCATGAAACCTCATAGGGTCGAAATCCTATCCAAAAATCATCATAATTACATCAGATGAGTCACTCCTAGAATCTAGGGAAGTTAGAAACTTATCCCTGAAATTTAGCTAAGGACTAGGAGAGTGTGTCCCATCGATTAAATTACATGTTTCCTCATTATAGAGGCAAAAAAAACTCAAACACATCAAATTCCACCTAATGGGATAACTAGCATTGAATTTATGGAGTTTTCTGGGCATGACAGTTGTCTGGGAGGAATCCTATGTACAAACGTCGCGCCTGTAGCAAAAACATCACAGAGCCTCCAGAAGCACAGCAGATTGGATTTTCTTGTAAATTTTTATAGTTTTATTCCACCTTTGGAAATGGTAAGGTATTATGAAGGTGAGATATGTACTTTATTGAGCAAGATGAGATAAAATTAGTGAAATAAATAACTTTTTTCCCTTTTATAACATCAAATAAAGCACCCTTTTTTTCATTTAGTGAAAACATGACCTTTTGAAGAATAATTTTATTTTTCGAATAAATTGAAAATGCAATAAGATTTTGAAGGAATACAAATTGTATTGTTTTTATGCATCTACCTAAGCTAACTCCCTTTTAAATATAAATTAGTATGATGGAAGTGAATGACCCTTCTTTATGCCTTCTTTATGACAAATAATGGACTTTTATCGTAGTGAAATGAAAGACACCTAGACACTGACCTAGGTGAAAACATGGCGACTTGACTTGAGACTCTATATGAAAATGAAGGACATGACCCATTAAATGACAATAAACATGAATAAACTGGAGGGAGTAGCCTTTAAATACCTATACATATGAAGCAATCAAAATTTTATATGAAAACTGACTTGGAAATGTAAAATTTTGACCTAGAACCACTACTAGACAAATTTGAAAGAGTAGGTATTGATCACTGAATAATGTACACCAACAGAAGGAAAGGAGAAGAGTATACAAGTGGTGGAAAATGATGGGGATTTTTCTCCATAGTATATTGAGAATCTAAAAGAAATTTAATCTAGAAGGAATCATCTTCTATCTTGGGAAGAGGCTATAAGGAGAATGAAGAGCATGGAAGTTTGGTTAAAGGCAGAGAGGAGATAGGAACACTGCCTAGTATCAAAATTAAAGCAAACCAAGGAGAGCATATAATTACATTTGAATAAATCATAACAATAGAAGGGAACTTTTCGAAACATTTGAAGACATTAGAAACTATGCACCCTCATACATAAAACATATTTCATTAAATTTGGAATTAAATAGTCGATCTAGAATTTCAAAGTAACTAAAAAACTCAATTCTAGTGTTGTCCTTGTAACACAATTTTTCCAACTTTAATGAAATATGTGTTACATGAAAAAGATATAAACCCAACCTCCCAAGGAAACAATTCAAGATAGGATATCAATTGCCATGGTATTATATATAGGGGTACAAGGATGTGAACAAAGAAATGTACAAACCAATGCACAAGAAAAAAATAACACAAATTGTCAAGGACATACAAAATGAGAAGAGATTAGAACCAGATGTGTTACCAATGATATTATTTAGAGGGTTTTGGGAGATTTTAGGAAAAGACATCATTTAAGTCATAGACGAATCAAGAATAAATAGGAGGATCTTGCAAGATTTCAGATAAACATTCATAGTTACAGTTCCCAAGGAAAATAACCTAACCCACTTTAGCCAATACAGGTCAATTTCTCTATGCACTTGCAAATATAAAATATTTTCAAGAACCATTTCTTCAAGACTGAAGCCAATTTTGTACAAAGAAATCTCACAGGAACAAATTGGCTTCCCCTTGCAATAGAAAAAATGCAAGAGGTATTGCACATTATCAAAGTGGGGCCCAGGCTCAAGAAAAAAGATCCCACCAAAGTATTCGATCAAATAAGTTGGATGTATCTATTTCTAATCCTCATGAAAGTACAATTCTCTCATTCACTAATTGTTTGGATGGAAACATTTTTAAATTAAGTTTTGTATGTGTATTTAATCGATTTCATTCACCCTTCAAGAGGTCTGAGGAAGATCAGCCCCCTCTCGACCCCTTTGGTGCTTCTAGCTGTAGAAGGGCTCAATATGTTAATCAATAAAAGATTAAGAGGGGAATATAGAAAATGAGTGAGGGTTGCCCAAGGAACAATCACCGCCCACCTAATGTTTGTGTATGACCTCATTTCATTTTGAAATGTCACAGTGGCAGAGGAAACAAACCATGGAGGTGTCCTTAACCTCTTTTGGGGCATAATAGGAATGGATATCAAACTTATAAAGCCCTCCATCAGATTCAGCTGTTTCAGTCAAGCCCAAAGGAAAATGATCCTTTGTTTCTTACCTTTCACTGTGCATAAATTTGAGCACAAAATATCCTTGGATTTTAATTTTAAGCCAGGCAATTACAAGTATAGGGACTTCATGTGGTTAATATATGAAATTAGGGGTAGTATAGAGCATTGGAATCATAAATGGATCTTAATGGGTCATAGGATAGTGTTCATTAGAAGTTTCTTGAACTTAATTTTGGTGGTATTGGCTTTAGTTAGCCAAAATCCCCAAGAAAATCCTAAGAGAAACAAGGAATATCATCTTCAGGTATATGCAAGGAGTAAAGAGTAGGGAATAATACCTATTATTAGCTGGGAGGATGCTTCAAATCCAAAGGATCTAGGGAGATGGAGAATAAAACATGTTTTTCATTTCTTGAAAGCCCTAACCGCTAAAGGGGGTGGTAAATTACTCATGAACAAAAGGATTTGGAAGAATGTTTTATTTCATAAGTATACCTCCTCGAAATAAATAAATTAATGGGTTAAGTTCTCCCAACATGAAATTCAGTAGAGGATTAAATTTCTAGAATAATTTGATTGAAGCTTCAACATCATTAGGTCCTAAGCTTGTTCGAAGGTTGAGAATTGGTTGGAAAAGAGGCACCTTACAAGATGCCCAACATGAATGGACTAGAAAAGAGGCAAATTCCAAGATGCCTAGACTTCTCTTGGAAAAATTGAGGGGTAGAAACCCCAAGTGCATATCAGACCTAGCCATTCCTATGGCTCACCACTCACAAAAGCAAGAATGGCTCAAAAAATCAGTCACGGGCCTCACTGGGAAAAGAAGAGGAGAAGTGGACTATATTTAGACCTCAATTTAAAAGTGAAGGAATAAATTTGTGGGAGGAATAAGACACGCTCCTTTGAGGCCAATCCTATCCAAGGCACTTACTCAGTCAAACTGGGATATGAATCACCATCAGACCCTTACCTACAAGAGAGTTTCCAAGGTGGTGGAAACATATTTGGAAAATAAAGGTCATGTCGAAGAAAATTATCTTGCATGGTTAGCACTAAACAATTCCATCCTCACATGGGATAACCTATAAAGATGAAGCTTGGAAGGTACATGAGATGCCCTCTCTATGAGGAAGGAGGGGAGACGTGGAATAGGAGGCCATCAAATGAAAAAAGCATGCATAAAAGTACAAAGAAATGGGTATATTGAATGCATACCTCTTGTTTTATCCTTGAATGCCTTAGCAACACGTAATGGAATTTTCTTCAATCCATCTTGGTTCACATTTTCTCCCTAACTCTTGAAAAAACACTGTCACAACAACCACGATGGTTAGGTTCGAATATCATCCTGCACTGTTGTCAACATGGGCATCCTCGTATTCATCTGTGATTGTTCTTACATCTGGTATGCATCTGGGTATGGTCTAAGATCGATATCGATTGCAAGAGTCATGGGTTCAACCCCCTCCTCCTCGCCCCTGGGGCATTGGTAGAGGCAATTCCATCCCCCAAATCGAGAACAATTTTTTTGGGTTATGGAATTCTGATGTAGAGGGATTGTAAAGCAAGCATGGCAAATATATGACCCGTCTGCAATGGTCTTCTATATTAGAGTGAAAATATTTAAAAAAAATAATATTAGAGCAGTGTAATATTTAAAAAAATTAGTCATAATGATCGACATATTTTGATATAAAATAAACTTTAAAAATGTCGTGTTCTTAAAATATCTTGTGTAGTTATATAATATCATTCCAGTAGAATATCACAATAACTTATGTCAGTAATGGTGTGATCAAATTTTTTTTTTTAAGGAATTTTTCTAGACATTCATCCCATCAAGAATAAATCATCCTAACATATATCTTTGAAGTAATATAAAGCAGCCAATGGCTATTCTCAAAAGAATTATCACCCATATCCTTAGTGATGGTGTAAGGCCCGTGTCAAAGAGGGATGACCTTCTTATTGGAGTTTTTCAATTTCCCTTTATGAAAGTCCATCAATTACTCATCACCGGCTTCAAACTTATGGGAGACCCAATGGATTGTGTATCTAATTGTAATTGTAATTGGAAACTTTCTACAAAATATCATGAACTAATTGTTGAATTTGTTGGATACGTTCCTAAAAATGTGTTTCTTTACTTACCTCGTTCCAAGTATAGGAGGTATTTTCATGTGTTATACCGTGAATATAGATACATCAATTTGTGCCAATTGTTGGGACCCCAAGCACACATGAAAAGGCTTGTGGCCAATAGAAGAGATATGTCGAATTTTCGTTGAAAATATGGAGAGATATGTTGGAAATTTTATACTCTAAAGGCATCTATAATAACCCTATTGACTAATTTTTAATTATCAATCTAGGGATTGAACGTAGTGGATTTGGTCAACCCTCATGTCCATCATGGACTAGAGGTTAAAACCAAAAAATACTAAGGAAGCTACTATCCCTATCAAGAAATATGGTCTATGGAAACCCAAAATTAACCAAAATATGTTCGAAGAATAACCTATTAGTGGATCTTGTTGTGACAATATTCTTACAAAGTGCCAAAATTCCCATCCTAAGGAAGCAATCAATAAAAAAAAAAACACATCCATTACCATTCTTGGCTAAGGGAAAACATGACATAAAATCCAGGGGCACTAACTCCCAAGGATTATCTAGAGTAGGCAAAGGAATACAAATGGTGTGGATGGCCATTTCCTCTAGTAGAATATAATTCTTCCACTACTTACAACATTCATCAATAGAATGCAATTTTTTTGATAGGTTGGTAGAGTGTTTGGCTATGATACACCATCGAATGTTTGTGTCATATGGGCACTACAGTTCCAACATGATTGATTGGATCATACGCCCCTATTGTTTAGTCATTCATAGATGAAAGCTACTTACCCAATGTGATAGAAGTAAAAACTGATAGTTGCAAAGGTAGGAATAGTGGCATTGGAGATAACATTGTTTCCATAAAGAAGAGATCCAGAAATAAGTTTCATTAACACCATCGATATCTACAGGAGGTGTTTCAATTAAAGAAATAATGAATAAAAAAATTTCGGTCAATAAGACAAGGATCATCAAGGTGTTGAACCATCCAATGTAAAGATGGTTTTCAGTGTTAGTGATCTACTCACATAAAAGACCCCATAAATTTGTGCTTTGGGTTACCCCCAAGTTTCAATAATTAATCCAAAGTGAGGATTATTTGATAAGGTGACAGTGCCAAAAACCCTGAGTTGACCCAAAGTGACACATCGTGAGTCTTGCACAACTAGGGTGCCATTTTGAGCATCAAAAGGAGGCACAATTTCACAAGTGGAAACATCTCACATTTAGTTTACTTGGCCATAAATATTTATGTGTTTTTCCATTGAGGGTACCTTTAACATTTCGCAAGGCACAAATCACATATTTGGAGGAATTTTGGATAAATTGGTTTCAAACACGCAAGCAAAGAAAATTGAATGGTGATAAATAGAATATAATTAAAGAGAGCTAACCTCTCTAGCTTATTATTCTTCACACTCAGTCAATATGTTCTCTAATCTCTCTTTCTATCTTTCCAGTTTCTTCAAAATCCCTCTCATTATTTTATTGTAGCTTTAGTGACTTAAACAATTGCTACCTCTCTAGCCATTTGTTCCTCCCTCTCCACTTCGGCATCCTCTAAATCAAATCCTTAATCTGAATCTGTATTTGTGTCTGACCTTTATCACTTATTGATGAACTGCCATGGACATCATCTAATTCAACTTTGGCTCTTCCTTGGCCTTACTTGGTGCATATTTTCATGTCCACATACTACAACTTTGAAAGATCTGCAGCAAATATAATTATTTCTTTATCATGTATGTTGTCCCATGGTATGTTAGTGATTTCTTTCTTAGTTTTATCAAGAGATGTATTGTAGGAGTCTTCCCCTTTCCTGCTAACTTTCACATTTTTCTGAGTTAACATTAATCATTTGAAGTTCCTGCTTCATTGTCCTCAACTTTTACCACGATGACCATATTCTTTGACAGTCACTGATATTGTATCTCTAGCTTTAACTTGAGACTCAAATGTGAATTCGTGGGTAGTTTCTAGTTGGGCTCTTATTGAGTTGTCTTCCTTTACATCTGAAGGAGAAATACTACTGACATAAATAATAAAACCTTCATCATGTCGGTAAACACTTTCATTTCTGGGAATCCCTTTGTAACAATTTATGTATGTGTTTTCTACCCCATATTGAGCCTTTGTTCAACCTTATGATATATATTGATTATATCGGCTCCCTTGTGTGGAATAGTTACTACTAGAAATGATTTCTAGTTCATCAGTACACTTAATGATATTGAAGGATTCAAATATTATAGCATGTGTCTCATTATGGATTATGTATCCATCTCCTTTGCATCTAGAATCAATATCTGATTTATTATCGTGCCTCTCAAATTTGTTTGAATGAAGAGATACCAATGATGCCAAGACATCAGAATGATGGGCAGTGTATGAAAAATTTGAATTATATGAATTGGGCGAAGCATTCTTAGAAGCAACAGATGTTGATATTTTGGTATTTGAAACTGAAATTTTTTATGCATATTTACTTGCAAATAAATGAGTCTTACTTGTAACATTTCCATTTCTAGCATTGTCAGAGTTTCTCAAACTTCTTCCATGACTACAAAGCTTAGGGGAAGCCAAATTTATGCCCAGTCATCATTTCGGAGGACCAGAAATGAATTAGAAACCTTAGCCCATGATCTCCCAAGTGCCTCTTAGATTGTTTCCTTAGACTGTGAGGAAATTGAACATGAAGTGGATTTCTTAAGACCACGAAGATGTCAAGTCAGTGAATGATTTTCATCATGAATATTTTTTATGTGTGATTTATTCAAAAGTTCAGGGGTCTCATGTAACTTCTTATTGAATTGATATTGAAAAGGAGGAATTCCATTCAGATTTCCAAAGCCGATTTCAAGTACATTGGATCGAGGATTTTATTTCTTTCCAAGTGATTCCGAATCTTACTGGTTAATCTGTAGATTTACACAATTTACTGAAATGGAATTGAAATATTATAAATAATTTCCACAAAATTCACCAAAACTAATGTAGTAAGGGTTAACATGATAGAAAACCCCCCTTAAATTTGTGCTTTGGAATACCCCCAAGTTTCAATAAGTAATCCAAAGTGAGAGGATTCTTTGATAGGGTGACAGTGCCAAAAACCCTGAGTTGACCCAAAGTGACACATCGTGAGTCTTGCACAACTAGGGTGCCATTTTGAGCATCAAAAGGAGGCACAATTGCACAAGTGGAAAAATCTCACATTTAGTTTACTTGGCCACCAGTATTATGTGTTTTTCCATTGAGGGTACCTTTAAACTTTCGCAAGGCAAAAATCACATATTTGGAGGAATTTTGGATAACTTGGTTTCAACCATGCAAGCAAAGAAAATTTTAATAATGATAAATAAAATATAATTAAAGAGAACTAACCTCTGTAGCTTCTTATTCTTCACAATCAGCCAATATGTTCTCTAATCTCTCTTTCTCTCCTTCTAGTTTCTTCAAAATTCCTCTCATTATTTTATTGTAGCTTTAGAAACTTGAACAATTGCTGCCTCTCTAGCCATTTGTTCCTCCTCTCCACTTCGGCATCCTCTGAATCAGATCCTGAAGCTGAATTTGTATTTGTGTCTGACCTTTATCACTTACTGAAGAACTACCATGGACATCATCTAATTCAATTTTGGCTCTTTCTTGGCCTTACTTGGTGCATATTTTCATGCCCACAACCTGCAACTTTGAAAGTTCTGCAACAAATATAACTCTTTCTTTACCATGTATGTTGTCCCATGGTTTTTTAGTGATTTATTTCTTAGTTTTCTCAAGAGATGTACTGTAGGAGTCTTCCCCTTTCCTGCTGACTGTCACATTTTTCTGAGTTAACATTAATCATTTGAAGTTATTGCTTCATTGTCCTCAATTTTGACCATGGCGGCCATATTCTTTGAAAGTCACTGATATTGTATCTGTAGCTTTAACTTGAGGCTCGAAATGTGAATTCATGAGATGTTTCTAGTTGGGCTCTTATTGAGTTGTCTTCCTTTACATCTGAAGCAGAAATACTACTGAAAAAAATAATCAAACCTTCATAATGTCGGTAAGCACTTTCATTTGTGGGAAGCCCTTTGTAACAATTTATGTATCTGTTTTCTACCCCAACTTGAGCCTTTGTTAAACCTTCTGATATAGATGGATCATATCCACTCCCTTGTGTGGAAGAGTTACTACTAGAAATTATTTCTAATTCATTGGTACACTTAATGATACTGAAGGATTAAAATCTTGTAGCATGTTGAATATTGCAACAAGAAACAGTGAAATTGGCATCCAGAAACAACATCCTTTATCCTAGTAAAAATTAAGCACCTACACTAGGTGTGGCCCACACATGCTATTTTTAGGTGGACGTCTATTTATAGATGCATGAGAAATTCTATTTATAGATGATGTCTATTTATAGATGGTTGAGAAAATTCTATTTATAGATGATGTAATATTTATAGATGTATGTGCAAGTTCTATTTATATATCACGTGTCTATTTATAGATGCATGCTGACTATTATTATCCCTTAATATTAGTTGGACAATAAACAATATTCTATTCTCAATGAGCACTTGGAAATAGTTAAATGAAGTGGAAAATAAATTAGCTATAGGAAATTCGAGTTAAAAGGTTGGTAGGTGGGACATGCAAGTGGAATTAGTTGTAACTGAGTGATTCGAAGTTGTAACGGAGTTGGATGTGTAGTTACGTGATTTGTAAAGTAGTTTAACTCAGTTAAGTGACTTAAACTCAGTTGACCTAGTTGTAACTAAACATACACTAGTGAGAGATCATTGAATTAATTATTTAATTAATTCACAAGAAGTGGTCTCACATGCAACTAAAGATTTACTATTGTTAGCTACATGCATGTCAGATCCAGTGGAGACCCAGTTGAGAGATAGTTGAAAGGGATAGATTGACTATCAGTTGTGACATTAGTGGGTGCACTCATGCAGCCACACAAACATTGGATGTGCGTATGAGTATTGCATAGTGAAGGGAGGCAAGATTGATTCATTTAGTGGTTCTTGACCATCAGGGATTTCACAGTGGAGGTAGGTTATCTGGAGGCAGTAAATTGGCGCATGTATTTTGCAATTTTTGTATGATAATGTGAGATGATTGTATATTGTACTGAGAGCTCTTGGATTAGAGTTTTGTATGAGATTGTTTCATGATTCATGATATATAAATAATATATGATAGTGGGGTTTTTAGATTTATAAATTCCTAGTAAAAACATCTCTGTTATGTGTGATTGATCTTTCTTCATGTGTTTGCAATTGGCGATCGTGCTTTAAATTTCCGCAAAGATTTTTTTAGAAGTGGTTCTATATTTAATAGTGGCATATAATTGTTAGATCAGGAGAATCCAGGAAATACATAATTTTATTACAATTTCTACATGGTATCGGAGCACATAAGATTGCAATTTTGAAGCAGTAGCTGAGTTTGTTGGTGGAAACAATTCGAATTTACTGCAAGAATTTGTTGGTGCGACCGTTGAGTAAACATCGAAATGGATTTCAATGGCTTGTTGCTAGAGTATGCACTCGAGGGTAGCTTGAAATACATTTCCTGGAAGGATAGGATGGAGGCGGTGCTCAAAGATAATGGCTTGAAGGAATTCATTGACAAAGAGGTTCCTAAGCCTACTTTGACAGATGCTGCATTACTCAATGCATGGCAAAAGAAAGTGTCAAGGGCAAGGAGGATTATGTTGGAAGGTGTACGAGACCACTTTGTCTCAAGCCTTCATGGGAAAGACACACCATATGCTATGTGGAAGGTTTTTATGGATCTATTCCAAAGAAGCAACGACCATAGGAAATTGGCGCTGAAAGATAAAATCAAGAAGATCAAGATGGAAAAGAACGACACTATTTCAGTATACTTAACAAAGTTTGTACAATTTAGGGATGAGCTTGGGAGTGTAGGAATAAGTGTTGCTAGTGATTATTTGGTGAGTTTGTCTCTCATGGGACTTCCTATTATTTGGCACAGTTATTAAGACTCTATCAACGGATGAGAAAAAATTCCGGATTGGGAACGACTGCGGTGGGATCTAGTGTAGGAAGAGTTTAGGAAGAACACCTGAGATGGCTCTTCATCAAAGCATGATGATGAAGAGGATTGTGATTTGGTTGCCAAGGAGAAGAAGGGGAAGGGGAAGAAATTCCATTCTAAATATGAGGCCAGTGAATATGGCCGCAGGAGCACATCATGTCAAAAGTGAAGTGTTTTCACTGTCACGAGCATGGACGTATTGCCACAAGTTGTCCACATAAGAATAAGAACAAGATGGTTGCTGGAGCTGAAGCTGGTGAGGCTCTTGCCTCGCAATTTGAGATTGACTTCTCATTTATCTCATGCATGGTGTCAAGTGCATTGGGATCAGGGTGGTAATTGGATAGTGGTGCTTCCTTTCACATGACGGGAGATAAGAAACCTTTCAGTGACTTGGAGGAGAAAGGTCTTCAGATGCATATTGAGTTGGGTGACAATGGATGCTATAGTGTAATTGGCATTGGTACCATTACCTTTCAGAGGGCGTTAGGTAAAATATTTCATTTAAAATATGTAATTAATGTACCAGGTTTGAAGAAAAATTTAGTCTCAGTCGCAATGTTAGAGGATAGAGGCTATGATGTTGTCTTTAGTGAAGGAAAATTTTTCTGTGACACAAAGCAACAGGGAAAGCCAAGAAGGCTGGGATTTCAGTTAAGAATCTCTATATACTTGATGTAGATGGGATTTCTACAGAGATTCCTACTGTTGGGAAGTGTGAGAAAGCCATGCAATTGACCCTTGAGAGGGAGCAGGATTTGCATGCAGGTAAGAATGAACCTCGTGATGTGGAACAACAGAAAGATGAGGATCATGGAGTGGGAGCAACCATTCATGCAGAGAAATTTCATGCTAGACAGGAAGAGGGAGTGCATGCAACTATACCACCAGGTGAGAGGTGGGGCAACATGCATGAATAATCCCAAGAAGAAATTTCTAGATGCATGAGAAAATTGTATTTATAGATGATTTCTATTTATAGATGGTTGAGAAAATTCTATTTATATATGTACGTGCTAGCTATATTTATAGATCGCATGTCTTTTTATAGATGCATGTCAACTATTATTATCCCTTAATATTATTTGGACAACAAACAATAATCTATTCTCAATGAGCACTTGGAAATAGTGAGCTGAAGTGGAAAATCAGTTATCTATAGGAAATTCAAGTTAAGAGGCTGGTTGGTGGGACATGCAAGTGGAATTAGTTGTAACTGAGTGATTCGAAATTGTAACAGAGTTGGATATGTAGTTATGTCAGTTGTAAAGTAGTTTAACTCAGTTAAGTGTGTTAAACTCAATTGTGCTAGTTGTAACTGAAAATACACTAGTGAGATATCAATGAATTAATTATTTAATTAATTCACAAGTAGTGGTCTCACATGCAACTAAATATTTACTACTGTTACTAAATGCATGTCAGATCCAGTGTAGACCCAGTTGAGAGATAAGTGAAAGGGACAGATTGACTATCAGTTGTGGCATTAGTGGGTGCACTCATGTAACCAGACAAACATTGGATGTGCCTATGAGTATTGCACATTCAAGGCAAGAAATATTGATTCATTCAGGGGTTCTTGACTATCAGGTATTCGGCAGTGGAGGCAGGCTGTCTGGAAGCAGTAAATTGGCGCATGTATTTGCCAATTTTTGTATGACAGTGTGAGACGATTGTATATTGTACTGAGAGCTCTTGGATTAGAGTTTTGTATGAGATTGTTTCATGATCCATGATATATACATAATATATGATAGTGGGGTTTTTATCTTTATTATTTCTCGGTAAAAACATATGTGTTATGTGTGATTGATCTTTCTTCATGTGTTTGCAATTGGCGATTGTGCTTTAAATTTCTGCAAATATTTTTGTAGAAGCGATTATGTATCATCTAGAATCAGTCTCTAATTTATTACCATGCCTCTCAAATTTGTTTGAATGAAGAGATACCAATTATGCCAAGCCATCTGAATGATTAGTAGTCTATGAAAAGTTTAAACTATATGAATTGGGTGGAGCATGCTTAGAAGCAACAGATGTTCATATTTCAGTATTTGAAACCGCATTTTTTTTATGCATATTTACTAGCAAATAAATGAGTCTTACCTGTAACATTTCCATTTCTAGCATAATACAGTTTCTCAAAATTCTTCCGCAACTAGAAAGCTCAAGGGAAGCCAAAATTTCTGCCCAGTCATCATTTTCCAGGACCATAAACAACTTAGAAACCTTAGCCCATGATCTCTCAAGTGCCTCTTAGATTGCTTCCTTAGGCTCTGAGGAAATTGAACTTGAAGTGGATTTCTTAAGGCCACGGAGATGTTAGTTCGATGAATGATTTTCACCACGAATATTTTTTATGTGTGATTTATCCAAAATTTCAGGGGTCTCTTGTGACTTCTTATTGAATTAATCTTGCAAAGGTGGAATTCCATTCAACTTTCCAAAGCCGATGTCAAGTTCATTGGATCGAGGCGTTTATTTCTTTCCAAGTGATTCCGAGCCTTTCTGTTCAATCTGTAGATTTACACAATTTACTGAAATTGAACTGAAATATTATAAATAATTTCCACAAAATTCACCAAAACTAATGCAGTAAGGGTTAACATGATAGAAAATCCCCCATAAATTTATGCTTTGGGATACCCCCAAGTTTCAATAAGTAATCCAAAGTGATAGGATTATTTGATAAGGTGAGAGTGCCAAAAACCCTGAGTTGACCCAAGGTGACACATCGTGAGTCTTGCACAACTAGGGTGCCAGTTTGAGCATCAAAAGGAGGCATAATTGCACAAGTGGCAACATCTCACATAATTGCACAAGGGGCAACATCTCACTGTGTATCTAGCTTTAACTTGAGACTCAAATGTGAATTTGTGAGAAGTTTCTAGTTGGAATCTTATTGAGTTGTATTCCTTTACATCTGAAGGAGAAATACTACTTTGAATTCGTGAGAAGTTTCTAGTTGGACTCTTATTGAGTTGTCTTCCTTTACATCTGAAGGATAAATACTACTGAAAAAAAATAATCAAACCTTCATCATGTAGGTCAGCACTTTCATTTGTGGGAAGCCCTTTGTAAAAATTTATGTATGTGTTTTCTACCCCATCTTGAGCCTTTGTTAAACCTTATGATATATGTGGATCAGATCCACTCCCTTGGGTGGAAGAGTTACTACTAGAAATGATTTCTATTTCATTGGTACACTTAATTATATTTAAGGATTCAAATCTTGTAGCATGTGTCTCATTATGGATTATGTATCCATCTCCTTTGCATCTAGAAGAAGTCTCTGATTTATTATCGCACCTCTCAAATTTGTTTGAATGAAGAGATACCGATGATGCCAAACCATCTGAATGATGAACACTCTATGAAAATTTTGAATTATATGAATTGGGTCGAGCATGCTTAGAAGCAACAGATGCTAATATTTCGGTATTTGAAACTGCAATTTTTTATGCATATTTACCTGCAAAGAAATGAGTCTTACCTGTAAAATTTCCATTTAAAACATTATCAGTGTTTCTCAAACTTCTTCCATGACTAGAAAGCTTAGGGGAAGCCAAAAATTCTGCCCAGTCATCATTTCCCAGGACCACAAATGACTTAGAAAACTTAGCCCATGATCTCATAAGTGCCTCTTATATTATTTCCTTAGGATGTGAGGCAATTGAACTTGAAGTGGATTTCTTAAGGACACAAATATGTTAGGTCGGTGAATGCATTTCATCACGAATATTTTTTATGTGGGATTTATTCAAAAGTTGAGGGGTTTCCTGTGACTTCTTATTGAATTGATCTAGCAACGGAGGAATTCCATTTGGCTTTCCAAAGCCGATGTCAAGTTCATTGGATCGAGGCTTTTATTTCTTCGCAAGTGATTCCGAACCTTGCTGGTCAATCTGTATATTTACACAATTTACTGAAATGGAATTGAAATATTATAAATAATTTCCATAAAATTCACCAAAACTAATGCAGTAAGGGTTAACATGATAGGAAATCCCAGAACATCCAAAAGGGTTGATTTCAAATCTCATTGGGTAATGTTACCCTGAGAGCTCTGATGGTAAATCTATAGATTTTCATAATTTCCTTAAGACAACATAGGTAACCAAGTGAGGGTTTGCAGGGTAGCAAATTTCCAAGAATCTATAGGTTTTCTGTCAAATTGCATTCGGTTTTGTTAAATGAGAATAATTTTATTTAATATTCTTCCATTTGCCACATATTGTTTGTTAGAGATAAACATTCAGAATCTAAGAAGAATTAAGTAGATATATGCGGTAATTTTGATGGATGCATGCGATTTGGATTGACCAATGAGAAAAGGAATTAGAAAATCCATGGAAATAGGAAAGATATATGAATATTTTTATTAGCTTAGGTAAAATTGGGGCCACTTGAAGCTTTGAAGAAATCCATCCAACCATTGTTGTGAAGTAGATATAGGATGCTCAGCCTTCCATCTTTACATTCTCTGACTAGTCTTTGATTGTGCAAACCCTTCAACTGAGGTTCGAATTGAGCATTTTCAGTGTGTAAAATTGTGGGCAGTAAGGAACCGGGGATGGGATGAGCTATTGTATACTATACAATAAATAAAATCTACTCCAGAAATAATAAATTATATAAGTTTCTGATATAGAAATTGTTTGAAACATTCCTAGGAGAGTATTTCACAAATTTTCTAGACTTATATCTATTTAGTTAATTTTTCATCTCCAGTATACGTGATTGTAAAGTTTAAATTTTCCATAACATCTTCTCTACGGATTTTTCTCCGTCCTTGGATTCTGTCCCTATTAAATGATCCATGAAATTATTTTCCTCTAATCTATCATTACTCACATTACCTGTAATTGTTTTCATGCTATTAGAATCATCATCAATTGAAATCCCATTCGCTTCCAATATTTTCTTCTATTCATATAAAAAAACAAGGGATGACAAGAGATATATGAAGACAACTGCACTACATTTTCAACTTTCTTTATTTGCTTGCACTACAAAATCTAATTCCTGTGAGTTTTATCAATTAAAGCGGAAGATCTCGTTGTAAATTCCTTCACAACTTGTTTTTCATCCTTCCATGGCTTTCTTTCTTGAAAAACTTCAAGTAAGTGGTTGTATTTGGGAGCTCGACATAAAATTTCTCTAATCTTTAATTCAATCCATTATCACCGCCATTCAATATGGTGTTTATAATCTTTCCACTCAAGTGTCAATGCCTTCCTGCTCTTCATTAATCCACTTGCATCAAGTACTACAGAAGTTGCAACTCCATTACCATTACGCTAATCTAATTCTACTTCAGCAGCATCACACAATCTAGGGAGTCGACCATCATTATCACTGTAAAATTATGTGTGCCCAAATGAACTTGAACAATCACTAGCCTGCTCAACAAGATTGAATTTAATTTCATCTCCAGTGCATTTTTAAATTCCCACCATTGACTCATCTGTTTGAACTTGTAGATTAGCCTTAGAAATATTATCCAATACAGTCTCAGTGTTTGATCTGTTCTCCTCCAATTCTTCAACATAGACCACATTTTGTGTGCATGGAAAAGTAGAACCACATACATATTGGAGGCTTTCATCTTTAGGGAGATCATTGGTGTCAACGGTTATCAGTAGGTCGACAAGCTTCTAATCAGGAAGATTACTATATTTCACAGGTAATATAACTTTGGTAATTTATCTTTTTTTTAGAAACTGCACTTTGCATATTGATAAAGAATATTTCCTAATTTACAATGGCCATTTCTAAAAGATTCAATATAACAGGTGCTTTTACCCTCCTTAGTTTCATTTGGGAGACCAAAACACATTTCTACTCTATCTGCAAAATGTTCAAGATATTTTATACTATGATATAATAAAGTATGTGCATCATTCCAAATGCTAGAGCCTCTCTCTTTATAATTCATCCCACAACCACAGATGTCCTCAAAGTCTCCACAAATGATATCGATGTCATGTAGTCCTTAGAATGGATCTTATGACACATATAAGAAAAGAAGATTGGTTTTCTAAGTGTCTTCAAATGATCTCGCCCAAAGGAATCTACCAACGATTTGGAGAAAAATCCATTCTCATGCAGACTATAAGCCCTTCCAAGATATCTCTTAAATGTATTCCATCATCTGTAGATAAGTCACATTTTTGTAGCTCCTACTTCGATAAACTTCCTTTATTATTTCTAAGAATGAAGCCTTCGTCACCTGGATCACTAGCAACACAAACCTTATGAAACACATGCTCTCTATGTCCGTAAGTTCGTACTTGGCTGGCTAGCTTCTCCGACCTCTCCAATATAGAAGGAATAAAACCTTTTCAAACAACACCTTTTTTTACACCTTGAGGGTCGAAATTAGGCCTATGAAATGAATAAATATCATGTGCATTTCCATTTTCACAAACGAGGGATTCTCTTCTTGTTCCGGTGTTAACATAAATTCATGTTCCAATACCTTATACACTTGCTCCTATGGTCTTATTTAAATGCCAACTCTTTGATGTGATGTATTCCTTTTCTATGCCGCAAGAGGATTTCTCTAGTGTAGCATTTAACTCTCTTACATCAACCAATTTTCCACTGCTTGTAGGTAAAGAGTCCATGCCAGCCAAGTAGTTACATGTTTTAGAGGTATACTTTTCCCTTAATGTTTTTTGCACAGAAATTGGACACATGTTTGTCCTCATAGAAGGACTAGGACAGTGTGAATCATATTTTGGATACACAGAATCAATTGTCAATGGTTGTCTACTAAAAAAATTTGTGACAGATATAGCTTTTCCACTGCCTGAAGGCTATGGAGTCATGTCTACCAAATTTCTCCCACTGGCTACCCTCAAAACTTTCTTCGTTGATATAGGGGTATCACTTTCACAATGTACCCTCAAAAGTTTCATGTAATTTTCTCGTAAAACCCCCATCTTTCACAGATTTTCTCAGTAAAACCTCCATTTTGCAAAATTTTTCTAACAAAAAGCTAGTCTTAACTTAATTTCGATGAGGAATCCAATTTCATCGTACCTGAGATATATCAGATGCCACTGAGAGCCCTGGTCGCAAGTTTCAAGAGCGAATCCATTCAGAAAGCTCAATCTGGAAGAAATATGAGTTTCAAACCCTCTGCTGGACCTTTGATGCCAATAGGAAAGAAAAGGAAGGAACACGTCAATTAACACTAGAAGGAAGTGACACTCTAGCAATGATCTCTAAAGTAAAAAGATAGCCTCTAGAAGCATATCAGATTGGATTTTCTTGCAATTTTTTCTAGTTTTCTTCCACCTTTGGCAATGGTTAGTTATTATGAAGGTGAGAGATGCACTTTATCGAGCAAGAGGAGATAAAATTAGTGAAATAAATCACTTTTCCCTTTTATAACATCAAATAAAACACCCTTTTTGTCATTTAGTGAAAACATGACCTTTTGAAGAACACTTTGATTTTTTGAATAAATTGACAATGCAACAAGATTTTGAAAGAAGAGAAAGTGTCTCTTTTTTATTCATCTACCTAAGATAACTCCCTTTTAAAGATAACTTTGTATGATGGAAGTGAATGACCATTCTTGATGCCTTCTTTATTACAGATTTTGGAATTTTATGGTAGAGAAATGAAAGACACCTAAACATCGACCTAGGTGAAAACATTGCGACTTGACCTGAGAATCTAGATGAAAATGAAGGACATGACCAATAAAATGACAATAACAATGAATATACTGGAGGTAGTAGCTTTTAAAGACCTAGACATATCGAACGATCAAAATTTTATTTGAAAATAGACTTAGAAATGTACAATTTTGACCTAGAACCACTACTAGACAAATTTGAAAGAGTACATATTTATCACTAAATATTGGAAACTAACATTGGCTCCAGCTGGGGATTGTTGGGCACTAATTTTGTCCTATATTTACTCAAAATATCTCATTTTTTTTTTGTTTAATGATTAACTATTGCGAATATTTGTTACTTTACATGTTTTAACATGATTAAAACATTATTAATAGAGGTTTGCATGTTGCAGGATTAAAATTGATGGGATCATGATTTTAAAAAAGCTTTGGACCTAAATTTTCCTGCCTACATCATGCAACGAATTCCTACACCACTTTATGGTTGCCTGCACTCTGAAGGATTCCTGGACTACACTTATGTTCCTGCAGTAGAGGATGTGTACATTTATGTTACGCTACTCCAATATGATTTGCCAGAATTAGAACAATTTACAAGTATGGTTGCATCCAAATATACCAATGATTCTGGCATAGATGTTACTTGCAGGGAAGAACTATCCAAAGCAGGTTCACCTAGACTTGATATGGCAGCTTTACAGTCAATGGATGCACCTGAAAAGGAGGCTTTTCAATCTACTGGAGCAAGCAAGGGATCCTCGATTTCATGCTCTCCCACATACTTCTCAAAGGGTTGGAGCTTTCTCAAATGTTTTCAATGGACTTGTTTATGAGGTTCTTATATTAATTTGGTTAAGGCTGAAAGATGTATATAGAATGGAAATCTGCGGAAGAAGATAATGCTTTTTATTTTCCAACTTTTAGTGCCTGCCCTCAACCATACGTTACTAACATTGGTGAATATATTCTTACTTTAACTCAACAACTAGAGCCTTTTGTATTGGATGTTGGGACAACATAATATGAATGCAGAGGTTCTTGGTCATGTTCATGTGGCAGCACACACTCGTCCAACAGAAGCATTATGGGCTTTGGCTGAGCATGGTCTAATATTATTGTTGCCATTAGCTGTTAGTGAAGTAGATAAAAAATACATGTGAACCTGTCAATAGAGAACCTAATATATCTACGGTGGTGACTTTACTTACTGCTCCAATTTTCCACAGATGTCCTTGGATGTACAACATCTAGGGAGCGTGGAAGAATTATGTCAAGGACGTAACAACTTGGACAATCCATACATACACCAACCCAATTTCAACTAGTGTTTTTCTCTCACTCTAAAAAAACTATATATGTGAAATATCGTCCAGTATCAGCGTGTTGTCATGCTTGATGAAGACAATATGTTTCTGCGGAAATTCAGTGAACTCTTCTAGTGTGGGTAGTTTTGTGCCATATTCATTAACCCCTGCATATTTCACAACAGGCTCCTTGTTTTACAGCCATTGAAGAAATATTTATCAGCAGCTTCTAGTTTTTATGGCATTGACGGTAAAGGATAGAAAAGGAGTATTATTGGATGCATAGGAGTTCAAAATGTGTGCACATCATGGCCATCAGAATCAATATTATCCGTAGTGAACTGGTGGGTGCCTTCTTCAAAGTCTCTTTGGACTCCATTCATTGGTCGGCGACGAAAACTACATCCATGATGGTATTTACTTAGTGAATGTGGATTTTATTATTCTGCATGGAGACATCTCCACTATTCATCATTGCTACTCCAACAACAACAACAAAATTTCCCATTCTTTAGAGACTCTATAAATTATAATTATACTCTTACTCGATGCGTAGCATCACATGACAAATTTCTTGCTTTGGAATATATTTGGAGTCGTTCCTCCAAGTGATGTACCTGTGAGCAGCTCATCATCACGCAAGGAGGAGATCGATTAGTCAAATCGCACCTTCCAGCGACAACATAATTCTAGGAAAGATGAACGATTCACCCGAATCGTTCCCTCTTTCGAAATTTAGCTGCAAACTAATTTTATTCTTGGAAAATTGTTAGAACCGTAAATCTCCCATCATGTATTTTTAATTGGCTGATTAAAATCCCAGTTTGTAATTCGATGTGTATATATAAATTTCTGGGAGAAAATAAGAATTAATTAATTAGACAATGAAGGGGGAAATCGATCGAGCTAGAGATAGTGTGCACGAAAGGAGCACACAGAAGGGAAGAGGAGGTATCCCAATGTAGCATCACGCTTTTATCATCTGCGGTTCGCTCCTCGTCTTGCTGGAACTAAGAGTGTTTTCTTCTTAATGTAAAAGACATTTTTTTAAGGAATTAATTAAAGTATTTTCATTCATGTTCTCTTTATTTAATTCCTGCATCTAATGATTTTAATTTTCGTGTAAACTAGGTCGCTCATAGAGGGTGCAAGCTGGCTGAGTTGGACGCCAGACTAGCTCAACACTGCTCTCAATCTTTTAGATCAAACAAAATTTAATTTATTACTTATTGTGTGAATTTATCTATAGTCTCTTTCATTATATTTTTCATTTGATATGTTGCAATGCTTTCTTACCAGCTCTAAAGATTAATTTAATTTGTTGTATTACAGAATTGTCCTGCACTTCGAAATATTCATTTATATGGAATAAGAATTGCATCCCTTCGAAGATGTAATATGCATTGATCCTAACTCATCTAATTAATGTTCCAGAACCCGAGATCGACTTGAGTGTTTATGTTATTGAGAGCCAACATTTATAAAATGGAATTTCTCTATGCTTGAAATCGATAATGTTTATTATTCGTTGTAATTACCCTTAAGCTTTTGGAAAATTTTAAAAGATTAATCTATGGGGACAAGTAAGGCAAGAGATTCATACTAAGTCAATTTTAATTTATTTACATAGTAAATTTACTTGTTATATTTTTTATGCTTTCAGCTTAATTTCACATAGAATCAGTGCAAGTAGAATTAGTACAGGAAGAATGGTTTTGAATTTATTTTGAGTTTATTTCAACATTTACAGTCTTTGTTATTTTTTCGACACTGCTTGATTTCTAGTTATGATTTCCTTTTTATTTGCTTAGAATTTCCTTCCACATTGATAGTACAAGATTTCTTTTTATTTCCTGTGTGATTTAATTGTTTGGATTGGTGTTTCTCTACTTCTCTTTTAGTGCAGGATTTCATTTATTGTAGAGATTAATGCACAAGATAGACTAGAGTTTCATTTAAAGGTTGCTGTGGGCTTTCTCTGGCATTTATAGTGCTGCATCTCGAAGTTCATGAACTATCTGGATTGAAAAATTAAATGTTGGTACATTTATATACCCTATACTGCAACCAAAATGGATGGAAACTCCTTCAGGAGGTTTCAAGAACACCATAGATTAGGTATCCTTATCCATTGGGTGATGGAGTCAAAACTGAAAACTGAAACAAATTCGACAAACTAAAAAACTGACTCAAAAACTAACTGAAATTTTTGAAATGTTTTGAAAGAGAAAACATCAGTTGATCATAGAAGCCTCATGGCCTTCCCCCCAGACTTTAGACTTCTGCAACAACTTCTTATTCTTGACGACAAATAAAAAGTGATACTTACAGTGAAAGTGAACTTTTTCTTCAAACTTAGGTAAAGTAGTGTTTGAGGAACCTACCATTCACCGGTCCTCTAATAATTTCTTTCCCATCAAGATATTCTAAAAATAATGCCTTATTACCTTAGAATGGTGTGATATTGTATGGAACTTTCCATAGATGATCAAACTTATCGTGCTTACCTTTGTCTTCATTTCGGGCATCCCATCGAAGGAAAACATCCCCTACTTTGAAATCATTAGCTTTGGTATTCTTGCCATAAAATTTCTTTATTTTCTCTTGAAGTTTTGAAGTATGATTGAAAACTTATTTTATTGTTTGCTGTAAATGAATCATTTGACTGATTCTTCGTTGGATATCATTTGGTTCACTATAAATCTCTTGCAGAATTTTCATTACTGGGATAGCTAAAGAAGTGGGAAACACTATGTCAACACCATACAGAAGCTGAAAAGGCGACATATTAATTGATCTCTTCATGCTAACTCCATCTGCCCATAGAGAATTTATGAGCTTCTTGTGCCAATATCTATTGTTCTCTTGCAACAACTTCTTAATTATATTCACCAATGATTTGTTTGACGATTCATCTAACTCATTTCCTTGAGGATAATATGTTATATAATGACCAAGTCGTATATGATATTTATCAAAAAATTAAATAATTTTCTTAGACTTAAATGCGACTGCATTGTTAGTAATAATTTTCTGTGGGTAATCAAAACGAGACAAGATATTTCTTTCCAAAAACTGAATAATTATAGTATCTATAGCTTGCCTCGTCGGTATGGCTTCAATACACTTTTTGAAGTAATCATTGGCAGTGAGAATCCATTTATGTTGAGATGATGAAGGATGATGGATCTCGACAATGAAATCAAGACCCCACTGTTGGAAAGGTGCTTGAACTGTGATGGGTTTTAGGGACAACGGAAAAAGTTTTCTCTTTCCTTGAAATATTTGACATTCATGACAGCTCATGGCAGTCTTATAGACATTTGAAAATAAACTTGGCCAATATAAACCAACCCTCAAAATCTTATTTGTTGTAGTATTATAGAAAATATGACCACCAGAGTCACCTTTATGAAAATCATTCATTACTTTTTCAAATTCTCCTTCTACCAAGTAATTCAACAAAAATCCACGCGAATATTTCCAATACAAAGCATTTTTAAAGATGCAATACTTAAGAGCCCTCAACTTCAAAGATCTAGATTTACTACTAGGGAAACTAGGAGGACGATTCGGGTGTTGCAAAACATAAACAATATCAGCATACCATGGCGATGAAATAAATATTTCAGATACCTGAGGTAATGAATCAACCTTTTTCTCTTCAGATAATGCAACAATAAAATTGATGTCTAAAGCATGAAGATTGGAGTCTTCCATAATATTTTCCAAGCCTTATCCCTTGATCAGTTTTTTAGGCTTGATCTCTATGTCATACTCCAACATAGCAGTGATCCATTTTCCACGACGACCTTCAGGATCATTCTATGTGAGCACATCTTTGAAAACAACATTTGCAACATATGAAATCACATGAGAATGAAGAATATAGACTCAGAAGTCCTTCAATGATTTAACTAGCGCCAAAACCTGTTTTTCAATGATATTGTACTTCAAGGCTGCATATCTAATGCTTCTACTGAAGAAACAAATGGGTTGTTCTTTTTTTTTACTTTTCTTTTGCATGAGGACAAAAACTATAGTATGCTCTAAAGAAAAGGAAAAAAAATGATGAAATCAAGTGTGTAATATAGAATAATAAGAATAGGAGCATGAGATAAAGCAGATTTTACTTTATTTAAAGACTTGTTTGCTTCCTCAGACCATTTTACTTCACTATCTTTCTTTAGCATGTCAGTAATTTGTCTTAAATGTTCAACAAGATTAGGAACAAACCTTCTTAGAAAATTGATTTTACCATTGAATGACTAAATCTACTTCTTTCTTCTAGGATAGTCCAAGCTCTGAGTCACTTCAATTATTGAAGGATCTATTTGGATGCCTTTTCTTGAAATGATGTGACCCAGAAATTTTCATTCCTCCATAGTAAACAAACTCTTCTTAGGATTCAACGATATGCCAAATTTCCTACATCTCTGAAAAATAGTTTTCAAGTGCTACAAGTGCTGCTCATTTGTCTTGGAAAAAATAGTGATGCCATCAAGATAGATTGTAATATTCCTAAATGGGGAATGCAGCAATACAATGCAGAAAGATAGGAAAATAATGCACTTCATATTTTATATAGCAAGAGGCCAATATGGAGACCTTTCATTTGTTATCTACAAGAGATGCTATGTGCATAAAAATTTATATCTACATTAGATCCATGCACTATACAATCTCCTCTAAAGAACCCCCTTGGAGATTTCAGCAAAACACCAAGCACAAGTTGTAGATCTAAGATCTAAGACTGCAGATCTACTGAAATATTCATATTTGGAAAGTGTGGCTGAACTGATACAGGCAATAGAATATCCTCCTCCAATAGATCTCAAGAGTGAAGGGGAGATCCCCAATAATTAGAAAATGACTCTCCAAATGGTGTGTTGAACCATCTTGCAAGCACACCTACATAAATAATGAAGATCTGGATCTATAATGTGTTGTAGGGATAAAAAAATGATTGTAATGATGCCAAGATCTGGAAATGAGGCTCAATTCCTTCAATACTGTCCTCCCAATGAAGTAGAAACCTCCTCCACTGAAAAGGAGCACTGAAATAGCCTATATCTGAAAGATCTAGTATCCACTTGCTGCATCTTGCAAAAAAAACCAAACCCTCAAAAAGATCTGTGCTGTAGTTGAAAGAAGAAGGTTGGCCCTAAGCCAGATAGTGGACAATGAAATACAAACTCTTCCAAGATCTACTTAATGGAAAGAGGTGGGATTCCCGATTAGAAACAACCAATGCTAAACAACATTCAATCTTAACTAAACAACAAGAGAAAGATATATCTCTAAACAGACCATATATTCAGAAAATATGATAAACATAAACAACCCTCTAATTTTTCCATCTCCTTCCTTTTATAAGGAAAGAGCTTGCAAACCCTAAACAACATCCAATGATAACACTTCTTTCACACAAGCCACCTCCATCTAAAACTGCGTTGTCCCTCATTGATGGCCACTCCTCCATGACAGCGCTGTAGATTTGGTCAAGTTTGACCCAGTTAAAGTGAACCGGCCCCTTTCACACTAAGGGTGCTTCAATTAAGCTGAAAAATATGATCCAATTTCATATGAGAAGCGGTATTATTCACAATAAAGAGTTTTATGGGTCTCCCTACCCACTTATTCACCTTTCTAATTGAAAAAACAAAATTTTAATATTCCCATTAATTGTAGGATAATTTAGGAATATTACAGTCCTCCCCTCCAAAATGTTTCTTGTCCTCAAGAAACTACAAGGATATTGCAAAATCTCCAATGGATGTGTCTCCTCCCAAGAATACAAGCTTGCCTTTGGTGAATAAACCAAATAGATTTCATCATGAAGAAGTGGGAGATATATGGAAAGAGTTATATGCTATCCATTGGCCTCCTTAAGGCATGAGAGATGATAAATGTTGGGTGCTTCAACCCCAATGAGAAACTCCAATCTCTATGCTATCATCCAAATGAAATGAATCACCTTCCATCTTGGTAATTCATAGAAAATCTCCCCCCAAATGCTCATGAGAGGCATGTTGCAAGTGCTCCAAATGAACATATGGTCTACTTCATAAAGAAACAAGTGATCTACTGTAGTGGCCATATCATCTCCCATGCTCCCCTTGAAGCATGAAGCATAAAAGGTGTGGGAAATTTCATTCCCCATGGACACATCCAACCAATGTGCCTTCACTCCAACCATATTCCCAATAAAGATAAGAACATCATCAACATATGGAATCATAATGAAAGTCATGCTAGCTTCCATATGTAGTAAAGGATAAGGACAATGATTCCTCATGTGAAACCAACACATTTTTTCTTCTAACTTCCATAGAATATGATAGAACAAGTGTTTCTCCCACCACTTGTTTTCTTCCCTATTCTCCTCACACACTTGGAGAAGGTGTATGATGTTTGGTGTCAATGAAGCACACCACGAAGAATACATCACCTCCAAAAAATCTCCTAAGGAGTGATCAACATTATCACTGCTCATGATCTCAAATAGCTCATGAAGCCAATAAGAAAGAGTGCCCCCCCTTGGAGCAATGCCCTGCGTATGAGTGGTAAGAAAATACAAGTATAGAGTAAGTATATCATGATGCTCAGAATTAAAACCCTTACCATACACTTGGTTCAAGCTAGTGAGGTAGCTCATGGATTAGCTCCCTCTCACACCCAATGAATAAGGAGGTGGTAATGATAACTCTTCCCAAGAGCGATGTCTTTCCTCAACCTACAAACAATCTATACACTTCCTCATGTGATAGTGCAACTCATCTTTGAAGTCTTCCCAGATGAATCCCTCCAAGATAGTATGGTATGCTCTAATGAAACTAGTGGGATTAGAAAGCAAGATCTCATAGGCTACATATAGTAGTTTATCCTTGAGCTTGGAGTCTCTAGTCAAATATATCTAATCGTGAAAATAAATGACTCCATCAATTACTTTATACCTCCCATCTATCACTTTCCCATCAAGAACCTTACATGTGAAGAGGTTCTTGGAATATTATACCAAGAGTTGGGACTCCCAATATAGATCTAAGCTTCCCAACAATGAAAACGCAGTAGAAATATGAATTGAAGCTCCTGTCTAATCATGGCTCTCCTCTCTGACATGCTTAATGCCAAAGTCACATGTTGGTGTACTATCACCCCACTTTTGTTTCCTCCTTTGCAGCTGATGTTGTTCAAAACAAGATTAAAGTATATGGAAGTCAACCTCCTCTTGAAAGGTCTCTCTCTTCCAAAACTTCCATAGTTTGGCCCATGCATGCAAGAATGGTAATACCCTCTTGTCATATTCATAAATATTCATTATGTGTAGAAGTATCATTTGCTGCTCCAAGGCTATGGAGTGGCTATTTGACACCATACTCATGTCATCATAGATTTCTGAATCATTTTTTAGCGCAAATAGTTGGGTTGGATATGGTAATGTCCATATCCGAAAATTGTTTACTCCTTTGAACCTATCAAAGGTTCTCAACGCTGTAGTAGCTTCTCCCAAGGCTCCTTCCTTAGCCAAATATGTTAATGCTGCATTATGTTGAGAGAACACTTTATTCGTATTTTAGTCAGGGGGTCTCCCTGGTGTGATGTCTCCATGTAATGAAATATCAAGTCCTAGATCAGGATGTATATGTGTGTGGAATGATTTGTCCTTACCTTCACTTCACAAATCCTCCTGTCTCTTCTATGCATCAATATTCTAAAATAGATAAGGGTGTGTGCTCTCAATCATATGATACTCATCATCCTCCCCATATACTTATTTTATCTTCTGAATCTCACCATCTATCAATGGTGGCACATGCTGCTCATGGAATGTGTCCTGATCCCCACATGTAAGATTCTTTGGAACTCCTTGTGAACATACAAGAATTCCTCTAATTGGAGCAAGTGCTCCATCTTCCTCTTCATGAGGTGCTAGATATGCTCTTGATATGATAGTTCTATTACCTCCAACCTTCTCTTCCTCTTCAATATCAATGGGAGTCACCTTATCAACAAGAGAATCCTCTTTTGAAAAAGGGGTTCCCATGTCCTCTTTTCCAGGAGTATGAGATAGTGATATTTCCTCTAGAAAGGTATTCTGCAAGATTTTATCCTCCTCAATAGTGTTTTGAAGTGGAGTTGGGTTCATAGATCCTTCCAACCCATGAAAAGGTTTTGTTTGTTTTGGTTTGTCTAGCTCCACTAAAGGTGTTTCAGAATGTTTTTCATCAAAACTTTCCACTAATTTCTTAGTGAACCTTGCATAAGTATATTTTTTTGCATTTCTTAATGAAAAGTATTCAAATAACCACCAAGCGTAAGCCTTACCTTCAAAATTTTGCGCTGCTACTTTAATGGTTTCATTCTCTGAAACTTGGTGTTGCTGCAAATAGGTGTCTAACTCCTCCACCCAAGCCCTAGCTGAACTTTTAGGTGAACCATCAAAAGTAGATATAAATAATCTACCCAAATCATGCTGCTTGTACCTTGTGCTTCTTTCCTCCTTGATCTTGAAAAACCCTTGGAAGTTTAACTGATATTTGAACCTCTTACATTGAGATTCATACTCTTGCAAATAATCACCAAGACTCTCCTTCTTTGGCACACCTCCTTTCTCCTTTTCACTTGCTATGTCCATAGGCCTGGTAAAGTGTTGTAAATTTGATGGTGTGGCTAAATCCTCACACCCAAAATATGAGGAACTGGAGCTTTCCTCATGTACAAAGCTTGTTGAGGGATCTCCATGTTTTTCCCTCCTCATTTCTTTGATGTCTTTGCTGATGCACTGTAGAGTTTGAAGAAGAATTTTTGAGAACTCCTTCCCTATAGAAAATAAGGTTTTGCCTTGATCTCTTTTGTAGATCCTCTCCTTCCCATGAGAAGACTCCATAATGGTTGAAGTACACAGGCTAAGCAAAGATTAGAGCTTTGATACCACTGTAATATTCCCAAATGGGGAATGCAGCAATACAATGCATAAAGATAGGAAAATAACGTAGATCATATTTTATATAGAAAGAGGCCAATATGAAGACCTTTAATTTGTTATTACAACAAAAAAATGTATGTAAACGATGGCCCATATGATGCTTAACAAGAAAATAAAGCCTCTAATGAAATAAATTCCTCAAAATGAGGTGCCGCAACCATATATAGAGACTGGAAAATCCTTACAACGTTATTTTATTGGATCTACAACAACTGTAGATTACACATTATATCTATAGCTTCTATGTGCATAAAAATTTATATATACATCAGATCCATGCACTATACAAGCTCCTCTAAAGAACCCCCCTTGGGGTTTTCGGCAAAAAACCAAGCACAATTTGTAGATCTGAGATCTAAGACTGCATATCTACTAAAATATTTAGATCTGGAAAGTGTGGCTGAACTAATACAGGAAATATAATAGCCTCCTCTAATAGATCTCCAAAGTGAAGGGAAGATCCCCAACACTTAGAAAATTACTCTCCAAATGGTGTGCTGCACCACCCTGCAACTGAACCTTCAGAAATAATGCAGATCTGGATCTATACTGTGCTATAGAGATAAAAACATGATTGGCTTGATGCTAAGATCTGTAAATGAGGCTCAATGCCTTCAATATTTTCCTCCCAATGAAGTAGAAACCTCCTTCACTACAAAGGAGCACTGAAATGGCCTAGATCTGAAAGATCTAGTCTCCACTTGTTGTAGCTTGAAAAAGAAACCAAACTCTCAATAGGATCTGCGTTGTAGTTGAAAGAAGAAGCTTGGCCCTAAGCTAGATAGTGGACAATGCAATACAAACTCTTTGAAGATCTACTCAATGGAAAGAGGTGGGATTCCCGATCAGGAACACCCAATTCTAAACAACATTCAATCTCAACTAAACAACAAGAGAAATATATATGTCTAAACATACCATATATTTAGAAAATATGATAAACATCAACAACCCTCTAATGCTTCCATCCCCTTCCTTTTAAAAGACAAGATTTTTCAAACCCTAAACCACATCCAATGATAACACTTCTTTCACACAAGGCACCTCCATCTAAAGATATGCTATCCCTCATTGATGGCCACTCCTCCATGACAACGTTGTAGATTTGGTTAAGGTTGACCCAGTCAAAGTGATACAGCCCCTTTTGACACCAAGGGTGCTTCAATTAAGCTAAAAAATATGATCCACTTTCACATGAGAAGTGGTTTTATTCACAAAAAAGATTTTTATGGGTATCCCTACCCACTTATTCACCTTTCTAAGTGACAAAATAGAATTTTAATATTCCCATTAGTTGCTGGCTAATTTAGGAATATTACATAGATGAAAAAAAAGACATACTTTTCATTAGCGAAGGAAATGTCCATAGCTCGCAAAAATTCACTCGTGCATTTTTCAATCCAAAGGGAATTTTGGCATACATGAAGGTACCCCATGGTGTTGTAAAGGCAGTATTTTCCTGATCATCTAGATGGACTAAAATATGATTATACCCAGAGTATCCATCTAACAATGAAAGTATAGAAGATCCAACTCCCCTTTGCAGAATATGTTCCATGTTTGTCAGTGGGTAATTGTCTTTCAACGACACTTTATTCAGATTTCCAAAATCTATACACAAGAAAATTTCTCTGGTCTTCTTCCTTACTGGTACTAAGTTATACATCCAATTTGAGAAGCCAAGTGGAACTATAATACCAATAGTAAATAGCCTATTTACCTCCTTTTGAATAGAGGGCAACAGCTTGGGATTCATTCTCCTCAGTTTCTAGCGGAAAGGTTTCTGATCTAGTTTCAAAGGAACAGTATGTTGAATTATACTCTTATCATAAATTTTCAGATCAGAATACTCCCATGAAAAAACATCAGCAAACCGATACACGAGCACTGCATATTTACCTTTCATCTCTAGGCTCAAGAATTTTGAAATCTTGACTATCTTGGGTTTTTTGGGAGTGCCAAGATTAAAATATTCCACACGTAATTCTATTGGAAAAATGGTCGGTTTGCATGAAAAATAATCTTGGTAAAAAAGCTCCTCCAAAGGCACAAGACCTCTAGGAATAGATTTATATTTTAGCTGAAGTATTATCATTTATGTTGCATGCAATTCTTGTCCATTTTTAGAAAATTATTTTTCCATTTGTAACTTCACAAATTCCTCTTCAATCTGCCAACATTTGTTGATATGTTTGTCATATTGAAAGACCTGCCAATAATGAACATTATCCAGAACAACATGGTGATGTTTGACATTTATCTCATACTTCTTATTGGCATACAATGGAATTTTAGACATGATGGCTGAAGTGGCAAGAGAAGCAGAAATAACATTGTTGTCCCTTCGAATCAATGAAAAAGTATACTCGGTGAAGGCCTTGAGGATATCTAATATTGCATTTCAGTAAGTTCGCATCATAGGATGCTTGGCCTAGTATTCCCCTTTGAATTTTTTTATAACTAATTTGGAGTCACCATACACATAAATTTTCTTGGCACCTAACTTCTTGAGAGCTTTCAAGCCGTCTATTAAAGCATCATACTCTGCTTCATTGTTCGAAAAATCGAATGGTAACTTTTATGAGGAAATTTTAACATTAGGAGGAACGTTAAGATACTAATTTATAGGGCTATGAATCCATACTCCAATTACATCCCCTTCCTTACCCAAGGATCCATCGAAGTCCATGGTCCACAAACCACTATATTCATCGGGATGCTGCAAATAAAAATACTGAACTTAACTTGCTACTGGAGAAAGGATTTTTGTACCAAAATTTTTTGTGTCTTTCATTGTTTCATCTCTTTTTTGGGCCAATGCGCTTGGTTCCAAACTACTTGGTATCTTTTCTTGATTTTCTGCATTTAAAATTTCTAAAACAGAATTTGAAAACTCAGAATTTTTTGTCTTTTCTTCAATCAAAATTTCTGAAGATGTTGAACATTGATAATCGAATAGGATAAAATATTCTAAATCCATGTGAACAATATGTATGAGGTAATTATTAGGCTTTTCTCTGCTACTAATCATGTACTTCATTTTACTTTCCTGGTATAGTTTTTTGAGTTGACCAAAGACTGGTATGGTAGCATATGAAAAGTTGAGCTGCAAGGTACCTCTAAGTTTCGCTCCCCATGACCAAGAGAGAAAAATTCAATATCTTTGAGGGATATAAACCACAACAACATCAATGAGGAAATTCTTGGCTAGGATTTTCTCTAAAGACACCACTAAATCTTTAATGAGGCCAAGGCATTTCACTCTACCTGAATCAAATGAATAAAGGTCATGGTAAGGTCTTGTAATATCTAGGCCTAATCTATCCATGATGGCTTTGGGCATAAGGTTATGAGATACTTTGGAATCAAGAATGGCGTTATGGAGGATAAAATCATGGATTTTGAGGCTAAGATAGAATGGGGGGACCTCACTATCTTCTAAATCACCATCAACAGCAAGACCAAATAAAAGTTTTGGGTGATCATCACTTACATTAACCATATCATACATCTGATCTACCCTAAGAAACTTGGCTACTTGAAACTTATATTTGTCATTCTTAACTATTTCACTTAAAGGAATAGAGACTTTCAGTTTAGAGATTTCATTTTCAATATTAAAAAGGAAGAATGTTTTTCTACCTCTTTGGATGATGCATCTATCTTCTCTAGCTGATATTTGTGTGGAATTTCCAAATTTTGTCCTACATCTTAGACTTTTTTATATTTTTTATGATTGCTGATATAAGCTTGATTACCTTTTGCAGGACTAGGAACAACATGTCCCTTGTCTTTTCTTTTATTTTAATTTTTCATCTCTTTATGAAAAGTATTGGTTTGAGAATTTAGTTTTTTCTTATTGGAGGTTATAGGAACATTTCTATTCATCAAACCATACTACCTCTATACTTGAGTAAGAGCATTCTAAGATCCCCTCTAATAATATTATGTTCGTACTGATAGAAAATCATCATTTGACAAGACATATTTCTAACCGTCCGTGATCAGGAGTTCATAATTTTTTCTCAAAATTCAAAGTTACAGGATTGTGTTGAAAGTAGGATGGTTGTGTAGATCTCGTCTTCCTAATTCCGACATCGTGAACAGATCGAAAAACCGATGTCATATGAGGGAGATATCGTGTTCTGATCGAATTTCCAAACAGGTAAATTTTGTGACAGTTTCACCAGGGTTGACTGGGATGCCCAGTCAACAGGGTGGAGGTCCAATCAGGAAAAGGAATATTCTAAGGAATATTCCTTCCTTAGAGCCGACCATATGATCACAAGTGGCACGATATTACTGTTCAATGGTTGTACATTTATGTTTGGGGGCCAATCAGAAGGTGCGACATGGCTAGCCCTAAGGCCGTCACGTGGCCCTTCAACCATTGTGTAAAATTTTGGGGAGAGTTCCGCAGGGCTCAACCCTGCAACCTCCGGCAAGCATGCACAGGTCTCCACCAACTTATCTACACGTTATGTCTTAACTATCATTAGAGTCGAGTTTAAGTTATGTTTTAATGTGATAGCATGTTTTAACTTAACTCGCTAGCAGTCCCGCATGGTGTGTTCACATGACATTACAACAAACACCAAACAAATGGTCAACACAAAACTACCAACCTGCAACCACCAGCATATCCGTGGATATTTCCTGTCACATGGAAACAGTCATTTATTTCCCCGCACGATTAAGTTAACACAACATTCAAACTAGAGTTTCCAACCACTTAACCATAGTTTCATGCGGAGTTCCACTGAGCGATTGTGGTTTGGAAGTCGTGGTTTAGGGTTGGCATGTGTCCACCCCAACCACTAACCATTAAATGCGACGATTAAAACATGCATAGATTTTGGAAATGCATGCCATTTCTAGTGGAGGAGCTATTTTAACTCCAAATAAGTGGAGTCCTCCACTTTTAGTGAGTTTTTCTAGGTGTAACTGGGCAAATGAGTAGGAGACTCAATTTTCGCCCATTCAGAGTGAATGAAGAGTCATTTTTGACTAATTGGAGAATTCTAGAGCCATTGGTGCAGAGAAAAAATCCATTAGAGGCCTGTAAATACATGTATTTTAAATTTTTTTAGCATAATGAAAGATGGACCTGCCACTGGGAGTTGGCCCGACAGATGTAGCCCAGGAAAGGTGAACTGCTTCATCATGCCTGTTGTGGAAATTATATGTGGTGACTTATTTCTCTGTTTGAAATTGTTGTCCAGTGTTATTTGTGCTTCTAATTCACTAAAAATCATCTACATTTCACGGTTAAAATCCTCAATCCTTAAGAAAACTAATGAGACAAGTATGCACATGTTTATAAACTGAAAAGACACTCAGCAGAGAAAAACTAATATAGTCCTTTCAGATCAGATTGGTATCAGAGCTATAGTTTATTCTCTGGTGTTGTTTTGTGCAAAGAATTGTTTAACTGTTTGCAAGTTTTAGATGCTTACAAGGCTCATTCTCAAGAGAGGAGAAGGAAAATTGGTGGGAGAAGAAGGGTCTCAAGAAGAGCCAAAGAAAAGGAGAGAAAGATCGACACAATCTCCGCCACCTACTTCACCTCCTAAGGAAGCAGAAGCTACATTATTTATGTCTCATAGAGAAGGTGAAATCCATGAAGAATTTGATCCCAAAGAGGAAGAAAGAGTGTTTAGGAAAGGATATCTTGTCATGAATTAGATGGTTCGAATCCTTTATCAAGAAAGGAATTAGAGTCTAGAAGGAGAAGGATCCAAACTTCACAAGGAAGGATATGGATCTTCAGTAGGTCATAATGATGAAGATAAGTCAAAGAAGGGAAATGGAGGAAATGGAGGCAATGGAGAGCCATCATCCTCACCCTTATCATCATCATCCTCTACTTCTACTTCAGTACATCAGCAATAAAAGTCAAAGAACACTGGTAAAATTCATTTTTTAAAAGTTGATGTTAAGTTTGAATTGCCAATGTTTAATGGTGAAGTCAATGCATAAAATATTTATAATTGGATTAGGAAATTGGAGGTCTATTTGAGAATCCAGAACCTTCAAGATGATGATACCAAAATCCAATTATCTTAATTGAGAATGGAAGGTGCAACACTTGTTTGGTGGGAAGCCAAGACAAAGGAGGAGATCAAAAAACATGGTAATATTATTCTATCATGGTCATATTTCATTACTTCTATGAAACAACAGTTTTATCCATTACCTCATATGCAGAAATCCATATTGAACTGGCAGAACTTTAGGCAATTGAAGGGACAAAATGTGCAAGAATACACCCAAGAATTTAGGAGAAGAGCTCTCTTATTAGGGGTAGATTTGTAGAGCCAAGATACTTTTCTCAAGTACATAGGAGGCTTACATAGCTACATAAAACATATTATTCTCATGTTTAAACACACAATTTTAGATGAAGTATGTGCTTAGGCCACACATCTAGAAGCTAGAGGGAAGAAGATTTCTGAAAAGGGTAGAAAGAAGCATTTTAAGGGTAAAAACAAAGAGAACACCTCAAAAGGTAAAAGAAAAAAGAATGCATTTGTTAAGAAAGAGGGATAAAATTTGGTTTGTAAACATTGTTCAAAAGAAGGCCATGATGAAACTCATTGTTGGAAATTACATCCTTAAATGAGGCCAAAGAAACCCAATAACAAAGGGAAACATAAAACTGCAGCTACATCTCAACATGATTTAGGAGATGATTCAGGTGATGAATCTAATATTACAGCCATGGGATTGAAGAATATGAAGGGAAAAGAAATTGAAACTAAACCCAATACTAGTACATCAAACTATCACATACATGCTCCAAATGAAGAGGAAATAATTGAACTGTTTCATGTGAGGGTCATATCCAAGCATACCAAGATTGACACATTGTTTGACAGTGGGTCACAAGCAAACTTAATCTTTGAAGACTTAGTCAAAAAACTTAACCTTGATACCATACCACGTCAAAAACCATATCCATTAGGTTGGATTTGTAAGGATGCAATCTTACAAGTTTCAAAGAAATGTATATTGCGGTTTGCAATCACTGCAATTTTTTTTGATACGATTGAATTAGATGTGGTTCCGCTTGACATAACAGGTATTGTGCTGGGGAGTCCTTACTTGTATGAAATGAAATAAATATTCCATCTCCATGAGAACAAATATAATTTATTCAAAGATGGCAAGGATTACATTGTTAGAGCACATCGCAAGAAGACAAACATTGCTATGGTAAATGCTGGACATGTGTAAAGAGGCTGATAAATTCAAGTAAGAATTTTGTTCTTCTTATGATTAACATTAAAGCTGATGTTAATCATGAATCATTTGAGCGATGTGATCCTAAGTTGAAATAAGATTTATATGGTGTAGTTAATGCACATCATGAGATGTTTCAGGAGCCAACAAAATTGCCTCCAAAAAGAGAGATTCAACATGAGATTCAGTTACAACAAGATTGTCCTCATCCAAACATTGGTATGTATTGCATGTCGATAATGGAGAATGATGAAATAAAGAGGCAAATCAAATAGATGTTGGACAAATGAATCATAAGGCCAAGCACCTTGTCATGCGGTTCACCCATATTCTTGATTCCAAAGAAATATGGGACTTGGCGCATGTGTGTAGATTTCCAATCTTTGAACAAGTTTACGGTAAAGAATCGTTACCCACTCCCAAGGATAGATGATTTGATCGAATAGCTGAAAGAAGAAATTTTTTTCACTAAGTTAGATTTACGAGGTGGATATCATAAATTAAGAATTGCAGAAAGTGATATATGGAAAACTGCATTCAAAACCAAACAAGGACTCTTTGAGTGGTTAGTTATGCCATTTGTTTTGTGTAATGCACCGGAAAATTTCATGCGTGTTATGGATATTGTTTTGCATCCATTCCTTGATGACTTTGTGATTGTATACTTGATGACATATCAGTTTTCAGCAAAACAAGAGAATAACATATCTTGCATTTGAATAGAGTGCTTGATGCTTTGAAGAAAGAGAAATTGTTTCTTAAGATGTCAAAGTGTGAGTTTGGAAAGACTTCAATGGTCTATTTGGGACATATTGTACAAGGAAGAGAGTTGAGAATTGATCCTTCTAAAGTGGAATCCATTGTTAATTAGCCCACACCCAAAACAGTAACCGAGGTAAGAAGTTTCTTAGGTGTAGCTCAATATTGGAGAAAGTTTATTGCTAACTTTTCTTCCATCGCAACTCCTATGCATGCAGTGAAAAGTGTGAAGAAAGGCTTCCAATGGGGAGGAAAACAACATCAAGCTTTCAAAGCTTTAAAATACAAGATCATTTCAGCTCCAGTCCTTGCATTACCAAATTTGAGACAGCCATTCGAGATTCAAATCGATGCTAATGATTATGCCATGGGCACAGTTCTTTTGTAGCATGGTAAGCCTATCGTTTTTCATTCTAAAAAATTTAATGGTGTTGTGACTAATTATCCTACATATGAAAAAGATATAAATTCTTGTATAGAATAATTAGGATTCCTTTTCAAGGCATTATATTCATCTGGTATTTTCAATGGATTCTTCTTCAATGGTATTTTCAATGGATTCTAGTGAACTAGCTGTGAGAGAGAATAAAAAAAATTTAAATTCTCCTAAGAAACTCCATTCTATGATGTGCATATTAGCGTCATCATTTTGAATCTCTTCAAGATCTATGAAATCAACCACTTTGACAATGTGTTGATAACAGTAACCATTGATGTTCCATCAAAAAGGGGCAATCTTTGATGATAATTATGAGGTAGTGAAGTGAGTTGTTGGGGTAATATCAACAGAGAGAATCTGGCTATGATTAATGGAGGGGGTTTTAGAGGTGTTAATGGAGTGAAAAATTGTAGAGGTAATGATGGAATGAAGGGAAGAGATGATGATTTAGCTATGTGAGAAGGTGTAATAACAGGTGGTGAAGAAAAAACCTACTATTGGTATTGGAAATAAGCTCTATCTAAAGTTACTTGAAACTTATACACCAAACCTTTAAGTTTGTAGAAATTAGACCAAACTTCACTATCAACCTCAGAATAAGAAGACTCATAAAAAGGTACAAAGGTATCAAAATCAATAAGATCAAAGAAAATTTCTGAAAGAAAATTTTTAGACTTAGACCTAAACAAAGATGTTTCAAATTTAAAATTATAGGATAAATATTCTGAAGAAAATCTCGCAGGTAAGGAGTTTGATTTTACAAGTGGAGGAATAGCCTATCTGACTTTCCTATAATTTGTATTCTTTCTTAAAATACTCTCAGGGTCATTTACAATTGGTGAGGAATTTGGGTCTAGATTTGACCTAGTGTGTCTTTTGGGAGCTAGATTTTCTTGAAAATTGGTATTGTGGATCGAATTTACAGACTCATCCTTCTTCGAATGTCAGAACTTGTCACCCAGAAGTCTAACCTTCAGTGAAATAAATAAATTTTCCCAGGGAATTTTTTTTCAATCACTCCATGGAAACGATGCCAAAAATATTATCACTACCCCCTGCTTCCCAAGGCTGAGCATGGAGCTGAAGGAAGGTAACGACAAACCAACCTTTAGGTTAGGTAGTTAGCCCTACTAGGACCAGAGAGTTCTCTCTCAATGTCACTTTGCAGCTAAAGGGATGACCGAATATAATTTTTTAAGCTAGTTATGATTCTTAGTAGATTAGGGTTTTTGTTTGTTTGGAGTTTTGCTAGATAGGAATGATAGTTACGAAATTAGGTCTAGGGTTTTGGTATGAATTCAAAGGTTTAGTTGCAAAGGTAAGGGTGAGGCCGGGTAGGTAAGCTAAGAAGAATGATTATTTTTTCATTATGTATCAAGTTAATTGAGATGGAGTCAAAATAAGAAATAAATCGAATTCATTCATCAGAAGAGCAGAGACAATTTCATGAAAACCTTATAGAAAACAAAGCATGGAAAGCATGATTTCTTTCAATCAACTGATAAGTATTAGAATAAATAATCATATACGTAAAATATGGATAACATAACATTCAACATGATGATTTTATAGAGAAAAAAAATGATCAAAGGTATACCATTGCAGTCTCAACACTATGTCTGGAACATTGTCCTTGATTTCATTAGGAAACCCTTGTACAATAGCTCCATTGCAAATAACAACTATCCAACCTCTAAAAAGACTTGAGGTGGACTAATTATAGAAAACAGAGTTCATGAAACCTCACAGGGTCGAAATCCTATCCAAAAATCATCATAATTACATCAGATGAGTCACCCCTAGAATCTAGGGAAGTTAGAAACTTATCCCTGAAATTTAGCTAAGGAATAGGAGAGTGTGTCCCATTGATTAAATTACATGTTTCCTCATTATAGAGGAAAAAAAAACTCAAACACATGAAATTCCACCTAATGGGATAACTAGCATTGAATTTCTAGAGTTTTCTGGGCATGACAGTTGTCTGGGAGGAATCCTATGTAGAAACGTCGCGCCTGTAGCAAAAACATCACAGAGCCTCCAGAAGCATAGCAGATTGGATTTTCTTGTAAATTTTTACAGTTTTATTCCACCTTTGGAAATGGTAAGTTATTATGAAGGTGAGATATGTACTTTATTGAGCAAGATGAGATAAAATTAGTGAAATAAATAACTTTTTTCCCTTTTATAACATCAAATAAAGCACCCTTTTTTTCATTTAGTGAAAACATGACCTTTTGAAGAATAATTTTCTTTTTCGAATAAATTGACAATGCAATAAGATTTTGAAGGAATAAAAATTGTATTGTTTTTATGCATCTACCTAAGCTAACTCCCTTTTAAATATAAATTAGTATGATGGAAGTGAATTACCCTTATTTATGCCTTCTTTATGACAGATAATGGACTTTTATCGTAGTGAAATGAAAGACACCTAGACACTGACCTAGGTGAAAACATGACGACTTGACTTGAGACTCTATATGAAAATGAAGGACATGACCCATGAAATGAAAATAAACATGAATAAACTGGAGGGAGTAGCCTTTAAATACCTATACATATGTAGCAATCAAAATTTTATATGAAAACTAACTTGGAAATGTAAAATTTTGACCTAGAACCACTACTAGACAAATTTGAAAGAGTACGTATTGATCACTGAATAATGTACACCAACAGAAGGAAAGGAGAAGAGTATACAAGTGGTGGAAAATGATGGGGATTTTTTTCCATAGTATATTGAGAATCTAAAAGAAATTTAATCTAGAAGGAATCATCTTCTATCTTGGGAAGAGGCTATAAGGAGAATGAAGAGCATGGACGTTTGGTTAAAGGTAGAGAGGAGATAGGAACACTGCCTAGTATTAAAATTAAAGCAAACCAAGGAGAGCATACAATTACATTTGAATAAATCATAACAATAGAAGGGAACTTTTCGAAACATTTGAAGACATTAGCAACTATGCACCCTCATACATAACACATATTTCATTAAATTTGGAATTAAATAGTCGATCTAGAATTTCAAAGTAACTAAAAAACTCAATTCTAGTGTTGTCCTTGTAACACAATTTTTCCAACTTTAATGAAATATGTGCTACATGAAAAAGATATAAACCCAACCTCCCAAGGAAACAATTCAAGATAGGATATCAATTGCCATGGTATTATCTATACGGGTACAAGGATGTGAACAAAGAAATGTACAAACCAATGCACAAGAAAAAAATAACACAAATTGTCAAGGACATACAAAATGAGGAGAGATTAGGACCAAATGTGTTACCAATGATATTCTTTAGAGGGTTTTGGGATATTTTAGGAAAAGACATCAGTTAAGTCATAGAGGAATCAAGAATAAATAGGAGGATCTTGCAAGATTTCAGATAAACATTCATAGTTACAGTTCCCAAGGAAAATAACCTAACCCACTTTAGCCAATACAGGTCAAGTTCTCTATGCACTTGCAAATATAAAATATTTTCAAGAACCATTTCTTCAAGACTAAAGCCAATTTTGTACAAAGAAATCTCACAGGAACAAATTGGCTTCCCCTTGCAATAGAAACAATGCAAGAGGTATTGCACATTATCAAAGTGGGGCCCAGGCTCAAGAAAAAAGATCCCACCAAAGTATTCAATCAAAGAAGTTGGATGTATCTATGTCTAATCCTCATGAAAGTACAATTCTCTCATTCACTAATTGTTTGGATGGAAACATGTTTAAATTAAGTTTTGTATGTGTATTTAATCGATTTCATTCACCCTTCAAGAGGTCTGAGGAAGATCTGCCCCCTCTCGCCCCCTTTGGTGCTTCTAGTTGTAGAAGGGCTCAATATGTTAATCAATAAAATATTAAGAGGGGAATATAGAAAATGAGTGAGGGTTGCCCAAGGAACAATCAGCGCCCACCTAATGTTTGTGTATGACCTCATTTCATTTTGAAATGTCACAGTGGCAGAGGAAAAAGACCATGGAGGTGTCCTTAACCTATTTTGGGGCATAATAGGAATGGATATCAAACTTATAAAGCCCTCCATCAGATTCAGCTATTTCAGTCAAGCCCAAAGGAAAATGATGCTTTTTTTCTTACCTTTCACTGTGCATAAATTTGAGCACAAAATATCCTTGGATTTTAATTTTAAGCCAGACAATTACAAGTATAGGGACTTCATGTGGTTAATTTATACAAGTAGGGGTAGTATAGAGCATTGGAATCATAAATGGATCTTAATGGGTGATAGGATAGTGTTCATCAGAAGTTTTCCGAACTTAATTTTGGTAGTATTGGCTTTAGTTAGCAAAAATCCCAAAGAAAATCCTAAGAGAAACAAGGAATATCATCTTCAGGTATATGCAAGGAGTAAAGAGTAGGGAATAATACCTCTTATTAGGTGGGAGAATGCTGCAAATCCAAAGGATCTAGGGAGATGGAGAATAAAACATGTTTTTCATTTCTCGAAAGCCCTAACCGCTAAAGGGGGTGGTAAATTACTCATGAAAAAAAGGATTTGGAAGAATATTTTATTTCATAAGTATACCTCCTCGAAATAAATAAAGTAATGGGTTAAGTTCTCCCAACATGAAAGTTAGCAGAGGATTAAATTTCTAGAATAATTTGATTGAAGCTTCAACATCATTAGCTCCTAAGCTTGTTCAAAGGTTGAGAATTGGTTGGAAAAGAGGCACCTTAAAAGATGCCCAACATGAATGGACTAGAAAAGAGGCACATTCCAAGATGCCCAGAGTTCTCTTGGAAAAATTGAGGAGTAGAAACCCCAAGTGCATATCAAACCTAGCCATTCCTATGGCTCACCACTCACAAAAGCAAGAATGGCTCAAAAAATTAGTCACGGGCCTCACTAGGAAAAGAAGAGGAGAAGTGGACTATATTTAGACCTCAATTTAAAAATGAAGGAATAAAGTTGTGGGAGGAATAAGACATGCTCCCTTGAGGCCAATCCTATCGAAGGAACTTACTCAGTCAAACTGGGATATGAATCATCATCAGACCATTACCTGCAAGAGAGTTTCGAAGGTGGTGGAAACAAATTTGGAAAATAAAGGTCTTGTCAAAGAAAATTATCTTGCATGGTTAGCACTAAACAATTCCATCCTCACATGGGATAACCTATAAAGATGAAGATTGGAAGGTACATGAGATGCCCTCTCTATGAGGAAGGAGGGGAGATGTGGAATAGGAGGCCATCAAATGAAAAAAGCATGCAAAAAAGTACAAAGAAACAAGTATATTGAATGCATACCTCTTGTTTTATCCTTGAATGCCTTAGCAACACGTAATGTAATTTTCTTCAATCCATCTTGGTTCACATTTTCTCCCTAACTCTTGAAAAAACACTGTCACAACAACCACGATGGTCAGGTTCGAATATCATCCCGCACTGTTTTCAACATGGGCATCCTCGTATTCATCTGTGATTCTTCTTACATCTTGTATGAATTTGGGTATGGTCTAAGATAGATATCGATTGCAAGAGTCATGGGTTCAACCCCCTCCTCCTCGCCCCCGGGGCATTGGTAGAGGCAATTCCATCACCCAAATTGACAACAATTTTTTTGGGTTATGGAATTCTGATGTAGAGGGATTGTAAAGAAAGTGTGGCAAATATATGACCCGTCTGCAATGGTCTTCTATATTAGAGTGAAAATATTTTAAAAAAATAATCATAAGAGAAATAATATTAGAGCGGTGTAATATTTAAAAAAATTAGTCATAATGATCGACATATTTTGATATAAAATAAACTTTAAAAATGTCGTGTTCTTAAAATATCTTGTGTAGTTATATAATATCATTCCAGTAGAATATCACAATAACTTATGTCAGTAATGGTGTGATCATTTTTTTTTTTTAAGGAATTTTTCTAGACATTCATCCCATCAAGCATAAATCATCCTAACATATATCTTTGAATTAATATAAAGCATCCAATGGCTATTCTCAAAAGAATTATCACCCATATCCTTAGTGATGGTGTAAGGCCCGTGTCAAAGAGGGATGACCTTCTTATTGGAGTTTTTCAATTTCCCTTTATGAAAGTCCATCAATTACTCATCACCGGCTTGAAACTTATGGGAGACCCAATGGATTGTATATCTAATTGTAATTGTAATTGGAAACTTTCTACAAAATATCATGAACTCATTGTTGAATTTGTTGGATACGTTCATAAAAGTTTGTTTCTTTACTTACCGCGTTCCAAGTATAGGAGGTATTTTCATGTGTTATACCATGAATATAGCTACATCAATTGGTGCCAATTGTTGGGACACCAAGCACACCTGAAAAGGCTTGTGGCCAATAGAAGAGATATGTCGAATTTTCATTGAAAATATGGAGAGATATGCTGGAAATTTTATACTCTAAAGGCATCTATAATAACCCTATTGACTAATTTTTAATTATCAATCTAGGAATTGAACGTAGTGGATTTTGTCAACCTTGATGTCCATCATGGACTAGAGTTTAAAACCAAAAAATACTAAGGAAGCTACTATCGCTATCAAGAAATATGGTCTATGGAAACCCAAAATGAACCAAAATATGTTCGAAGAATAACCTATTAGTGGATCTTGTTGTGACAATCTTCTTACAAAGTGCCAAAATTCCCATCCTAAGGAAGCAATCAATAACAAAAAAAACACATCCATTACCATTCTTGGCTGAGGGAAAACATGACATAAAATCCAGGGGCACTAACTCCCAAGGATTATCTAGAGTAGGCAAAGGAATACAAATGGTGTGGATGGCCATTTCATCTAGTAGAATATAATTCTTCCACTACTTACAACATTCAACAATAGAATGAAATTTTTTTGATAGGTTGGTAGAGTGTTTGGCTATGATAAACCATCGAATGTTTGTGTCATATGGGAACTATAGTTCCAACATGATTGATTGGATCATACGTCCCTATTGTTTAGTCATTCATCAACGAAAGCTACTTACCCAATGTGATAGAAGTAAAAATTGATAGTTGCAAAGGTAGGAATAGTGGCATTGGAGATAACATTGTTTCCATAAAGAAGAGATCCAGAAATAAGTTTCATGAACACCATCGATATCTACAGGAGGTGTTTCAATTAAAGAAATAATGAATAAAAAAATTGCGGTCAATAAGACAAGGATCATCAAGGTGTTGAACCATCCAATGTAAAGATGGTTTTCAGTGTTAGTGATCTACTCACATAAAAGACCCCATAAATTTGTGCTTTGGGTTACCCCCAAGTTTCAATAATTAATCCAAAGTGAGAGGATTATTTGATAAGGTGATAGTGCCAAAAACCCTGAGTTGACCCAAAGTGACACATCGTGATTCTTGCACAACTAGGGTGCCAGTTTGAGCATCAAAAGGAGGCACAATTGCACAAGTGGAAACATCTCACATTTAGTTTACTTGGCCATAAATATTTATGTGCTTTTCCATTGAGGGTACCTTTAACATTTCGCAAGGCACAAATCAAATATTTGGAGGAATTTTGGATAAATTGGTTTCAAACACGCAAGCAAAGAAAATTGAATGGTGATAAATAGAATATAATTAAAGAGAGCTAACCTCTCTAGCTTATTATTCTTCACACTCAATCAATATGTTCTCTAATCTCTCTTTCTCTCTTTCCAGTTTCTTCAAAATTCCTCTCATTATTTTATTGTAGCTTTAGTGACTTAAACAATTGCTACCTCTCTAGCCATGTGTTCCTCCCTCTCCACTTCGACATCCTCTGAATCAAATCCTTAATCTGAATCTGTATTTGTGTCTGACCTTTATCACTTATTGATGAACTGCCATGGACATCATCTAATTCAACTTTGGCTCTTCCTTGGCCTTACTTGGTGCATATTTTCATGTCCACATCCTACAACTTTGAAAGATCTGCAGCAAATATAATTATTTCTTTATCATGTATGTTGTCCCATGGTATGTTAGTGATTTCTTTCTTAGTTTTCTCAAGAGATGTATTGTAGGAGTCTTCCCCTTTCCTGCTAACTTTCACATTTTTCTGAGTTAACATTAATCATTTGAAGTTCCTGCTTCATTGTCCTCAATTTTGACCACGATGACCATATTCTTTGAAAGTCATTGATACTGTATCTCTAGCTTTAACTTGAGACTCAAATGTGAATTCGTGGGTAGTTTCTAGTTGGGCTCTTATTGAGTTTTCTTCCTTTACATCTGAAGGAGAAATACTACTGACTTAAATAATCAAACCTTCATCATGTCGATAAACACTTTCATTTGTGGGAATCCCTTTGTAACAATTTATGTATGTGTTTTCTACCCCATATTGAGCCTTTGTTCAGCCTTCTGATATATATTGATCAGATCCGCTCCCTTGTGTGGAATAGTTACTACTAGAAATGATTTCTAGTTCATCGGTACACTTAATGATATTGAAGGATTCAAATATTATAGCATGTGTCTCATTATGGATTATGTATCCATCTCCTTTGCATCTAGAATCAATATCTCATTTATTATCGTGCCTCTCAAATTTGTTTGAATGAAGAAATACCAATGATGCCAAGCCATCAGAAGGATTGGCAGTGTATGAAAAATTTGAATTATATGAATTGGGCGGAGCATTCTTAGAAGCAACAGATGTTGATATTTTGGTATTTGAAACTAAATTTTTTTATGCATATTTACTTGAAAATAAATGAGTCTTACTTGTAACATTTCCATTTCTAGCATTATCAGAGTTTCTCAAACTTCTTCCACAACTACAAAGCTTAGGGGGAGCCAAAATTTATGCCCAGTCATCATTTCCGAGGACCAGAAATGAATTAGAAACCTTAGCCCATGATCTCCCAAGTGCCTCTTAGATTGTTTCCTTAGGCTATGAGGCAATTGAACATGAAGTGGATTTCTTAAGACCACGAAGATGTCAAGTCAGTGAATGATTTTCATCATGAATATTTTTATGTGTGATTTATTCAAAAGTTCAGGGGTCTCCTATAACTTCTTATTGAATTGATACTGAAAAGGAGGAATTCCATTCAGATTTCCAAAGCCGATGTCAAGTAAATTGGATTGAGGATTTTATTTCTTTCCAAGTGATTCCGAATCTTACTGGTTAATCTGTAGATTTACACAATTTACTGAAATGGAATTGAAATATTATAAATAATTTCCACAAAATTCACCAAAACTAATGTAGTAAGGGTTAACATGATAGAAAACCCCCCTTAAATGTGTGATTTGGGATACCTCCAAGTTTCAATAAGTAATCCAAAGTGAGAGGATTCTTTGATAGGGTGATAGTGCCAAAAACCCTGAGTTTACCCAAAGTGACACATCGTGAGTCTTGCACAACTAGGGTGCCAGTTTTAGCATGAAAAGGAGGCACAATTTCACAAGTGGAAAAATCTCACATTTAGTTTACTTGGCCACAAATATTATGTGTTTTTCCATTGAGGGTACCTTTAAAATTTCGCAAGGCACAAATCACATATTTGGAGGAATTTTGGATAACTTGGTTTCAACCATGCAAGCAAAGAAAATTTTAATAATGATAAATAGAATATAATTAAAGAGAACTAACCTCTGTAGCTTCTTATTCTTCACACTCAGCCAATATGTTCTCTAATCTCTCTTTCTCTCCTTCTAGTTTCTTCAAAATTCCTCTCATTATTTTATTGTAGTTGTAGAAACTTAAACAATTGCTGCCTCTCTAGCCATTTGTTCCTCCCTCTCCACTTCGGCATCCTCTGAATCAGATCCTGAAGCTGAACTTGTATTTTTGTCTGACCTTTATCACTTACTGATGAACTACCATGGACATCATCTAATTCAATTTTGGCTCTTTCTTGGCCTTACTTGGTGCATATTTTCATGTCCACAACCTGCAACTTTGAAAGATCTACAACAAATATAACTCTTTCTTTACCATGTATGTTGTCCCATGGTTTGTTAGTGATTTATTTCTTAGTTTTCTCAAGAGATGTACTGTAGGAGTCTTCCCCTTTCCTGCTGACTGTCACATTTTTCTAAGTTAACATTAATCATTTGAAGTTATTGCTTCATTATCCTCAATTTTGACCATGGCGGCCATATTCTTTGAAAGTCACTGATATTGTATCTGTAGCTTTAACTTGAGGCTCGAAATGTGAATTCATGAGATGTTTCTAGTTGGGCTCTTATTGAGTTGTCTTCCTTTACATTTGAAGCAGAAATATTACTGAAAAAAAAATAATCAAACCTTCATCATGTCGGTAAGCACTTTCATTTGTGGGAAGCCCTTTGTAACAATTTATGTATGTGTTTTCTACCCCAACTTGAGCCTTTGTTAAACCTTCTGATATAGATGGATGAGATCCACTCCCTTGTGTGGAAGAGTTACTACTAGAAATGATTTCTAGTTCAATGGTACACTTAGTGATACTGAAGGATTAAAATTTTGTAGCATGTTGAATATTGCAACAGGAAACAGTGAAATTGGCATCCAGAAACAACATCCTTTATCCTAGTGAAAATTAAGCACCTATACTAGGTGTGGCCCACACATGCTATTTATAGATGCATGAGAAAATTCTATTTATAGATGATGTCTATTTATATATGGTTGAGAAAATTCTATTTATAGATGATGTTATATTTATAGATGTATGTGCAAGTTCTATTTATATATCACATGTCTATTTATAGATGCATGTTGACTATTATTATCCCTTAATATTAGTTGGACAATAAACAATATTCTATTCTCAATGAGCACTTGGAAATAGTTAAATTAAGTGGAAAATCAATTAGCTATAGGAAATTCGAGTTAAAAGGTTGGTAGGTGGGACATGCAAGTGGAATTAGTTGTAACTGAGTGATTCAAAGTTGTAACGGAGTTGGATGTGTAGTTATGTGATTTGTAAAGTAGTTTAACTCAGTTAAGTGACTTAAACTCAGTTGTGCTAGTTGTAACTGAACATACACTAGTGAGAGATCATTGAATTAATTATTTAATTAATTCACAAGCAGTGGTCTCACATGCAACTAAATATTTACTATTGTTAACTACATGCATGTCAAATCCAGTGGAGACCCAGTTGAGAGATAGCTGAAAGGGATAGATTGACTATCAGTTGTGACATTAGTGGGTGCACTCATGCAGCCACACAAACATTGGATGTGCGTATGAGTATTTCATAGTGAAGGCAGGAAATATTGATTCATTCAGTGGTTCTTGACCATCAGGGATTTCACAGTGGAGGCATGTTATCTGGAGGCAGTAAATTGGCGCATGTATTTTCCAATTTTTGTATGATAATGTGAGATGATTGTATATTGTACTGAGAGCTCTTGGATTAGAGTTTTGTATGAGATTGTTTCATGATTCATGATATATACATAATATATGATAGTGGGGTTCTTAGCTTTATAAATTCCTAGTAAAAACATCTCTGTTATGTGTGATTGATCTTTCTTCATGTGTTTGCAATTGGCGATTGTGCTTTAAATTTACGCAAATATTTATGTAGAAGTGGTTCTATATTTAACAGTGGCATATAATTGTTAGATCAGGAGAATCCAGGAAATACATAATTTTATTAAAATTTCTACATGGTATCGGAGCAAATAAGGTTGCAATTTTGAAGCAGTAGCTGAGTTTGTTGGTGGAAACAATTCGAATTTGTTGCAAGAATTTGTTGGTGTGACCATTGAGTAAACATCGAAATGGCTTTCAATGGCTTGTGGCTAGAGTATGCACTCGAGGGAAGCTTGAAATACATTTCCTAGAAGGATAGGATGGAGGCAGTGCTCAAAGATAATGACTTGAAGGAATTCATTGAGAAAGAGGTTCCTAAGCCTACTTCAACAAATGTTGCATTACTTGATGCATGGCAAAAGAAAGTGTCAAGGGCGAGGAGGATTATGTTGGAAGGTGTACAAGACCACATTGTCTCAAGCCTTCATGGGAAAGACACACCATATGCTATGTGGAAGGTTTTGATGGATCTATTCCAAAGAAGAAACGACCATAGGAAATTGGTGCTGAAAGATAAAATCAGGAAGATCAAGATGGAAAAGAACGACACTATTTCAGTATACTTAACAAAGTTTGTACAATTTAGGGATGAGCTTGGGAGTGTAGGAATAAGTGTTGCTAGTGATTATTTGGTGAGTTTGGCTCTCTTGGGACTTCCTATTATTTGGCACAGTTATTAAGACTCTATCAACGGATGAGAAAAAAATTTGGATTGGGAACGACTGCGGTGGGATCTAGTGTAGGAGTTTAGGAGGAACACCTGAGATGGCTCTTCATCAAAGCATGATGATGAAGAGGATTTTGATTTGGTTTGCCAAGGAGAAGAAGGGGAAGGGGAAGAAATTCCATTCTAAATCTGAGGCTGGTGAATATGGCCGTAGGAGCACATCATGTCAAAAGTGAAGTGTTTTCACTGTCACGAGCATGGACGTATTGCCACAAGTTGTCCACATAAGAAGAAGAACAAGATGGTTGCTGGAGCTGAAGATGGTGAGGCTCTTGCCTCGCAATTTGAGATTGACTTCTCATTTATCTCATTCATGGTGTCAAGTGCATTGGGATCAGGGTGGTACTTGGATAGTGGTGCTTCCTTTCACATGACGAGAGATAAGAAACCTTTCAGTGACTTGGAGGAGAAAGGTCTCCAGATGCATATTGGGTTGGGTGACGATGGACGATATAGTGTGATTGGCATTGGTACCATTACCTTTCAGAGGGCGTTAGGTAAAATATTTCATTTAAAATATGTAATTCATGTACCAGGTTTGAATAAAAATTTAGTCTCAGTCGCAATGTTAGAGGATAGAGGCTATGATGTTGTCTTTAGTGAAGGAAAATTTTTCTGTGACACAAAGCAACAGGGAAAGCCAAGAAGGTTGGGATTTGAGTTAAGAATATCTATATACTTGATGTAGATGGGATTTCTACAGATATTCCTACTGTTGGGAAGTGTGAGAAAGCCATGCAATTGACCCTTGAGAGGGAGCAGGATTTGCATGCAGGTAAGAGTGAACCTCGGGATGTGGAGCAACTAGAATATGAGGATCATGGAGTGGGAGCAACCATTCATGCAGAGAAATTTCATGCTAGACAAGAAGAGGGAGTGCATGCAACTATACCACCAGGTGAGAGGTGGGGCGACATGCATGAATAATCCCAAGAAGAAATTTCTGGGCAGGATTCATTAAGATGGTGTGGATCTCATGATCCAAACCTAGCTACGAGGAGCCCAAATAGCAGCAATAGTAGGATCAGTTGGATTGATGCAATCAGATGTCGTGATTGCATGAAATCAAAGTGACAGTGTCAGATACTGGAGTGCAGATAGAGTTGACAACAAGTGCAAAGTGCATGGATGCAGAGGTCAACAACACAGTGGATCCATAAGTCATGTGCAGTTGGTACCAGCAGTAGTCAGAAGACTTTGATGACAAATGCATTATATTGATTCAGTTGTTTGGAGGCTATTCAATTTCGAAAGTGTTGCATGTGCGAGAAACACTAGAGAAGTGTTGAATACAAGAGTTGTAGGGTGCATGCATGGAGTTTCATGACGCATGTAAAGGTTTCAGGGCGCATGCATGGAGTTGCATGTCACATGAAAGGACATTCCTTTATTGTTGAGAGGGAGTGTTGAAGGTTGCAACAAGAAACAGTGAAATCGGGATCCAGAAAAAACATCTTTGATCATAGTGAAAATTAAGCACCTACACTAGGTGGGGCCCACAAAGGCTCTTTTTAAGTGGAGGTCTATTTATAGATGCATGATAAAATTGTATTTATAGATGATTTCTATTTATAGATGGTTGAGAAAATTATATTTATAGATGTACGTGCTAGTTATATTTATAGATCGCATGTCTATTTATAGATGCATGTCAACTATTATTATCCCTTAATATTATTTGGACAATAAACAATAATCTATTCTCAATGAGCACTTGGAAATAGTGAACTGAAGTGGAAAATCAGTTAGCTATAGGAAATTCAAGTTAAGAGGCTGGTTGGTGGGACATGCAAGTGGAATTAGTTGTAACTGAGTGATTTGAAATTGTAACAGAGTTGGATATGTAGTTATGTGAGTTGTAAAGTAGTTTAACTCAGTTAAGTGTGTTAAACTCAATTGTGCTAGTTGTAACTGAAAATACACTAGTGAGATATCAATGAATTAATTATTTAATTAATTCACAAGTAGTGGTCTCACTTGCAACTAAATATTTACTACTATTACTAAATGCATGTCAGATCCAGTGGAGACCCAGTTGAGAGATAAGTGAAAGGGACAGATTGACTATCAGTTGTGGCATTAGTGGGTGCACTCATGTAACCAGACAAACATTGGATGTGCCTATGAGTATTGCATATTCAAGGCAGGCAATATTAATTCATTCAGGGGTTCTTGACTATTAGGTATTGCGCAACGGAGGCAGGTTGTCTGGAAGCAGTAAATTGGCGCATGTATTTGCCAATTTTTGTATGACAGTGTGAGACGATTGTATATTGTACTGAGAGCTCTTGGATTAGAGTTTTGTATGAGATTGTTTCATGATCCATGATATATACATAATATATGATAGTGGGGTTTTTATCTTTATTCTTTCCCGGTAAAAACATATGTGTTATGTGTGATTGATCTTTCTTCATGTGTTTGCAATTGGCGATTGTGCTTTAAATTTCTGCAAATATTTTTGTAGAAGCGATTATGTATCATCTAGAATCAATCTCTGATTTATTACCATGCCTCTCAAATTTGTTTGAATGAAGAGATACCAATTATGCCAAGCCATCTGAATGATTAGTAGTCTATGAAAAATTTAAATTATATGAATTGGGTGGAGCATGCTTAGAAGCAACAGATGTTGATATTTCAGTATTTGAAACAGCATTTTTTTCATGCATATTTACCAACAAATAAATGAGTCTTACCTGTAACATTTCCATTTCCAGCATAATAGAGTTTCTAAAAATTCTTCCACAACTAGAAAGCTCAAGGGAAGCCAAAATTTCTGCCCAGTCATCATTTTCCAGGACCATAAACAACTTAGAAACCTTAGCCCATGATCTCTCAAGTGCCTCTTAGATTTTTTCCTTAGGCTCTGAAAAAATTGAACTTGAAGTGGATTTCTTAAGGCCACGGAGATGTTAGGTCGGTGAATGATTTTCACCACGAATATTTTTTATGTGTGATTTATCCAAAAGTTCAGGGGTCTCTTGTGACTTCTTATTGAATTAATCTTGCAAAGGTGGAATTCCATTCAACTTTCCAAATTCGATGTCAAGTTCATTGGATCAAGGCTTTTATTTCTTTCCAAGTGATTCCGAGCCTTGCTGTTCAATCTGTAGATTTACACAATTTACTGAAATTGAACTGAAATATTATAAATAATTTCCACAAAATTCACCAAAACTAATGCGGTAAGGGTTAACATGATAGAAAATCCCCCATAAATTTATGCTTTGGGATACCCCCAAGTTTCAATAAGTAATCCAAAGTGATAGGATTATTTGATAAGGTGAGAGTGCCAAAGACCCTGAGTTGACCCAAGGTGACACATCGTGAGTCTTGCACAACTAGGGTGCCAGTTTGAGCATCAAAAGGAGGCACAATTTCACAAGTGGCAACATATCACATTTAGTTTACTTGGACACAAATATTTATGTGTTTTTCGATTGAGGGTACCTTTAACATTTCGCAAGGCACAAATCACATATTTGGAGGAATTTTGGATAACTTGGTTTCAACCATGTAAGCAAAGAAAGTTGAATAATGATACATATAATATAATTAAAGATAAATAACCTCTCTAGCTTCTTATTCTTCACACTCAGCCAATAGCTTCTCTAGTTTCCAATTTCCTCAAAATTACTCTCGTTATTTTATTGTAGCTTTAGCGACTTAAACAATTGATGCCACTCTAACCATTTGTTCCTCCCTCTCCACTTCGACATCCTCTGAATCAGATCCTGAAGCTGAATCTATATTTGTGTTTGACCTTTATCACTTACTGATGAACTGCCATGTACATCATTTAATTCAACTTTGGCTCTTTCTTGGCCTTACTTGGTGCATATTTTCATGTCCACAACCTGTGACTTTGAAAGATATGCAAAAAATATAATTCTTTCTTTACCATGAATGTTGTCCCATGGTATATTAGTGATTTCTTTCTTAGTTTTCTCAAGATATGTACGGTATGTCTTCCCCTTTCCTGCTGATTGTCACATTTTTCTGAGTTAAAATTAATCATTTGAAGTTCCTGCTTCATTGTCCTCAATTTTGACCATGACGACCATATTCTTTGAATGTCACTGATATTGTATATCTAGCTTTAACTTGAAACTCAAATGTGAATTTGAGAGAAGTTTCTAGTTGGAATCTTATTGAGTTGTCTTCCTTTACATCCGAAGGAGAAATACTACTGTGAATTCGTGAGAAGTTTCTAGTTGGACTCTTATTGAGTTGTCTTCCTTTACATCTAAAGGATAAATACTACTGAAAAAAAATAATCAAACCTTCATCATGTATGTCAGTACTTTCATTTGTGGGAAGCCCTTTGTAACAATTTATGTATGTGTTTTCTACCCCATCTTGAGCCTTTGTTAAACCTTATGATATATGTGGATCAGATCCACTCCCTTGGGTGGAAGAGTTACTACTAGAAATGATTTCTAGCTCATTGGTACACTTAATTATATTGAAGGATTCAAATCTTGTAGCATGTGTCTCATTATGGATTATGTATCCATCTCCTTTGCATCTAGAATAAGTCTCTGATTTATTATCGCGCCTCTCAAATTTGTTTGAATGAAGAGATACTGATGATGCCAAACCATCTGAATGATGAACAGTCTATGAAAATTTTGAATTATATGAATTGGGTGGAGCATGCTTAGAAGCAACAGATGCTAATATTTCAGTATTTGAAACTGCATTTTTTAATGCATATTTACCTGCAAAGAAATGAGTCTTACCTGTAAAATTTCCATTTCAAACATTATCAGTGTTTCTCAAACTTCTTCCATGACTAAAAAGCTTAGGGGAAGCCAAAAATTCTGCCCAGTCATCATTTCCCAGGACCACAAATGACTTAGAAAACTTAGCCCATGATCTCATAAGTGCCTCTTATATTATTTCCTTAGGATGTGAGGCAATTGAACTTGAAGTGGATTTCTTAAGGACACAAAGATGTTAGGTCGGTGAATGCATTTCATCACGAATATTTTTTATGTGCGATTTATTCAAAAGTTGAGGGGTTTCCTGTGACTTCTTATTGAATTGATCTAGCAATGGAGGAATTCCATTTGGCTTTCCAAAGCCGATGTCAAGTTCATTGGATCGAGGCTTTTATTTCTTTGCAAGTGATTCCGAACCTTGCTGGTCAATCTGTAGATTTACACAATTTACTGAAATGGAATTGAAATATTATAAATAATTTCCATAAAATTCACCAAAACTAATGCAGTAAGGGTTAACATGATAGGAAATCCTAGAACATCCAAAAGGGTTGATTTCAAATCTCATTGGGTAATGTTACCAGGAGAGCTCTGATGGTCAATCTGTATATTTTCATAATTTCCTTAAGACAACATAGGTAATCAAGTGAGGGTTTGCAGGGTAGCAAATTTCCAAGAATCTATAGGCTTTCTTTCAAATTGCATTGGGTTTTGTTAAATGAGAAGAATTTTATTTAATATTCTGCCATTTGCCGCATATTGTTTGTTAGAGATAAACATTCAGAATCTAAGAAGAATTAAGTAGATATATGCGGTAATTTTGATGGATGCATGCGATTTGGATTGACCAATGAGAAAAGGCATTAGAAAATCCATGGAAATAGGAAATATATATGAATATTTTTATTACCTCAGGTAAAATTTGGGCCACTTGAAGCTTTGAAGAAATCCATCCAGCCATTGTTGTGAAGTAGATACAGGATGCTCAGCCTTCCATCTTTACATTCTCCAACTAGTCTTTGATTGTGCAAAACCTTGAACTGAGGTTCGAATTGAGGATTTTCAGTGTGTAAAATTGTGGGCAGTAAGGAACCGGGGATGGGATGAGCTATTCTATACTATATAATAAATAAAATCTACTACAGAAATAATAAATTATATAAGTTTCTGATATAGAAATTGTTTGAAACATTCCTAGTAGAGTATTTCACAACTTTTCTAGACTTATATCTATTTAGTTAATTTTTCATCTCCAGTATACGTGATTGTAAAGTTTAAATTTTCCATAACATCTGCTCTACGGATTTTTCTCCGTCCTTGGATTCTGTCCCTGTTAAATGATCCATGAAATTATTTTCCTCTAATCTATCATTACTCACATTACCTGTAATTGTTTTCATGCTATTAGAATCATCATCAATTGAAATCCCATCCCCTTCCAATATTTTCTTCTATTCATATAAAAAAACAAGGGATGACAAGAGATATATGAAGACAACTGCACTACATTTTCAACTTTCTTTCTTTTCTTGCACTACAAAATCTAATTCCTGTGAGTTTTATCAATTAAAGTGGAATATCTCATTGTAAATGCCTTCACAACTTGTTTTTCATCCTTACATGGCTCTCTTTCTTGAAAAAATTCAAGTAAGTGGTTGTATTTGGGAGCTCGACATAAAATTTCTCTAATCTGTAATTCAATCCATTATCACCGCCATTCAATATGGTGTTTATAATCTTTCCACTCAAGTGTCAATGCCTTCCTCCTCTTCATTAATCCACTTGCATCAAGTACTGCAGAAGTTGTAACTCCATTACCATTAAGCTAATCTAATTCTACTTCAGCAGCATCACACAATCTAGGGAGTCGACCATCATTATCACTGTAAAATTATGTGTGTCCAAATGAACTTGAAAAATCACTAGCCTGCTCAACAAGATTGAATTTGATTTCATCTCCAGTGCATTTTTAAATTCCCACCATTGACTCATCTGTTTGAACTTGTAGATTAGCCTCAGAAATATTATCCAATATAGTCTCAGTGTTTGATCTGTTCTCCTCCAATTCTTCAACATAGACCACATTTTGTGTGCATGGAAAAGTAGAACCACAGACATATTGAAGGCTTTCATATTTAGGGAGATCATTGGTGTCAACGGTTATCAGTAGGTCGACAAGCTTATAATCAGGAAGATTACTATATTTCACAGGTAATATAACTTTGGTAATTTATCTTTTTTTTAGAAACTGCACTCTGCATATTGATAAAGAATATTTCCTACTTTACAGTGGCCATTTCTAAAAGATTCAATATAACAGGTGCTTTTACCCTCCTTAGTTTCATTTGGGAGACCAAAACACATTTCTACTCTATCTGCAAAATGTTCAAGATATTTTCTACCACGATATAATAAAGTATGTGCATCCTTCCAAATGCTAGAGCCTCTCTCTTTATAATTCATCCCACAACCACAGATGTCCTCAAAGTCATCCACAAATGATATCGATTTCATGTAGTCCTTAGAATGGATATTATGACACATATAAGAAAAGATGATTGGTTTTCTAAGTGTCTTCAAATGATCTCGCCCAAAGGAATCTACCAACAGTTTGGAGAAAAATCCATTCTCATGCAGACTACAAGCCCTTCCAAGATATCTCTTAAATGTATTCCATCATCTGTAGATAAGTCACATTTTTGTAGCTCCTACTTCGATAACCTTCCTTTATTATTTCTAAGAATGAAGCCTTCGTCACCTGGATCACTAGACACACAAACCTTATGAAACACATGCTCTCTATGTCCATAAGTCAGTACTTGGTTGGCTAGCTTCTCCGACCTCTCCAATATAGAAGGAATAAAACCTTTTCCAACAACACCTTTTTTTACACCTTGAGGGTTGAAATTAGGCCTGTGAAATGAATAAATATCATGTGCATTTCCATTTTCACAAACAAGGGATTCTCTTCTTGTTTTGGTGTTAACATTATTAGAATTAGTTAGGATTATGCTTACTTTAGTATATCTTGTATTGGGTTTGTTGAGGAAGTTGAGAGATTCTCTCAACTTCTCTCTCTGAGATTAGAAGTGGTTCAACTATATATTTGATGTATCTGATTATTGCAATATAGAAATTAATTGTTTGTGTGTTATTCCTGTTCGTTTCTGCTCTCTCCAATTTCTAATATGGTATCAGAGCCTCTACTGGCTTAAATCCCTCACGGGATGGCCAGGAAGATGTGAGAGCCATAGATAGGATTAGTGCATGTGTGTAGAATTTTTTTTTTTTTTAGAAATTGCTGTAAGTTTCTGCGTTGTTCGTCGTCGGCTTAGAGTTTTCTCTAACGCGTGATTGCTAAAGGAGGTCAAGTTTAGGTCCCTGAGGGGCCAAGTTCTGTTACCCCCTGTCGAATTCATTATTATTTCTGGAGGACGTGTCAGTCAATTGTTTAGGCAGAGCTTCTTCTGGTGGTAGGCCGAGATCCACTGAGAATAACTCCAGCTTGAAGAGGACGAGTTTCCTGTCCCAATTAGTCATTCCTAAGTCACAAAAATTGCTACAGGCAGATCGTAGGGTCGAGTTGTCTCTTCTTCACACAGCTGAAATTTCTGAAGAAAAAGTGCTGAATCATTGGTTCAGAAGAATGCCGAAATTGTCAATACAAGGAGACGCTGAATTGCAATCATCATAAATTTCAGGAGAGTCAAATTTCTAATAGTTGTTCTCATGTTTTTTGGAATGGTCGTCGTGGTATCGCTCTTGGAACTGGACGGAGAAGCAACAAAGTTATTTTGTGGATTTGCTGCAGCATTCTTCTCCATATGCATGTACGGGTCTCCTCTGACAATAATGAGGTTGGTGATTAAGACAAAGAGCGTAAAGTATATGCCGTTCTTCCTGTCTCTCTTTGTCTTCCTATGCGGCACCTTCTGGTTCATATTCGGCCTCTTGGGAAACGATCCATTCGTTTATGTACCAAATGGGGTTGGAAGTGTGCTCGCAGTATTCCAGTTGATTCTGTATGTTATTTACCAGGACTGGAAGAACCAGAACAGTGATACATCGTCTCCTCCTCCAGAAAATGAGGGAAAGGTAGGAGTTGATTACTTCACCTCAGGGTTTGGACGAGGTTCTTTATCCTTAGTTTCACAGCTTGCTTCATTAGGGTTCGGTAATAAGTTTTCATACTGTCTCCAGCGTTTTGACGAACCTTCTTACATGGTCAGCCCTTTGGTTATAGGCGACAGTGCTACCATGAATGCCGATGTTTACAGTTCAACTGATCTTATGCAAAACAGCGCGCATTCAAGTTTATATTATCTTTCGTTGGACGGAATTAGCCTTGGAGGTGAATTATTGAATATCGATGCTGGTACTTTTGATATTCAAGATGATGATTTCTGCCATTCACTTTCTGCAAACCGATGGCTCTGCATTGGGACTAGACCTCTGTTTTGACATACATCCCGACCATCACTTTCGACTTTCCTCCCATCAATTTTAGACTATCACTTTCACCTTTCAGGGAGAAGATTATGATTTGCAAGTGTGTGAAATATAGTGTGGAGTGCCTTATATTTATTGTTATGAGATTTATGTAGAAGAGAACCAATTATTGAACAAATTAACATTATTTAAATTAGTCGTTCTTGACGTCCTACAGGGACGAGAGAACAATTGGCTAATTTGATTGTGTGAATTTGTTATATGCTGATCTTGTTGTGCTACGGGCCAAGGAGCATCAGTTACAGGTTACAGTATAAAGCAGGTCAAGTTGTTAGATCAGCTCTTGAACACATTCAGTTTTCAGACCATTTACCTAGCCACTGATGGATAGTCGAAAGCGAAATATCTGACAGATGGTGATTGGTCCATAGGATGGTTCATCACTTGTCAGCTCTTATCGCGGAAGCCCCGACGAGCGGAGTTGTCAATACTGTTGATCTTGCAAAGTTCATTATTGCTAGTCAGAAAAAAATGTATTTTAAATGGGTTGAATGGTAGCTCAAAAATGGTGGAGAAAAGAGCGTTTCATATGAGATCTCAGAGTGGGTACAAATGTTAATGAAGACCAAATCAGACAAAGAGACGAAAGTTCAAAGTGTTGTAATTGTGATTAATTATTATATGTTTTGTAAAGTAAGCATTAAGGGAGGGTATTAGAATTAGTTAGGATTATGCTTACTTTAGTATATCTTGGATTGGGTTTGTTGAGGAAGTTGAGAGATTCTCTCAACTTCTCTCTCTAAGATTAGAAGTGGTTCAACTATATATTTGATGTATCTGATTATTGCAATATAGAAATTAATTGTTTGTGTGTTATTCTTGTTCGTTTCTGCTCTCTCCAATTTCTAATAAACATAAATTCATGTTCCAATACCTGATACACTTGCTCCTATGGTCTTATTTAAATGCCAACTCTTTGATGTGATGTATTCCTTTTCTATGCCGCAAGAGGATTTCTCTAGTGTAGCATTTAACTCTCTTACATCAACCAATTTTCCACTGCTTGTAGGTAAAGAGTCCATGCCAGCCAAGTAGTTACATGTTTTAGAGGTATATTTTTCCCTTAATGTTTTTTGCACAGAAACTGGACACATGTTTGTCCTCATAGAAGGACCAGGACAGTGTGAATAATATTTGGGATACACAGAATCAATTTTCAATGGTTGTCTACTAAACAAATTTGTGACACATATAGCCTTTCCATTGCTTGAAGGCTATGGAGTCATGTCTACCAAATTTCTCCCACTGGCTACCCTCAAAAATTTCTACGTTGATATAGGGGTATCGCTTTCACAATGTACCTTCAAAAGTTTCATGTAATTTTCTTGCAAAACCCCCATCTTTCATAGATTTTCTCAGTAAAACCTCCATTTTGCAACATTTTTCTAAGAAAAAGCTGGTCTTAACTTAATTTCGATGAGGAATCTAATTTCATCGTACCTGAGATATATCAGATGCCACTGAGAGCCCTGGTCGCAAGTTTCAAGAGCGAATCCATTCAGAAAGCTCAATCTGGAAGAAATACGAGTTTCAAACCCTCTACTGGACCTTTGACGCCAATAGGAAAGAAAAGGAAGGAACACGTCAATTAACACTAGAAGGAAGCGACACTCTAGCAATGAAATCTAAAGTAAAAAGATAGCCTCTAGAAGCATATCAGATTGGATTTTCTTGCAATTTTTTCTATTTTTCTTCCACCTTTGGCAATGGTTAGTTATTATGAAGGTGAGAGATGCACTTTATCGAGCAAGAGGAGTTAAAACTAGTGAAATAAATCACTTTTCCCTTCTATAACATCAAATAAAACACCCTTTTTGTCATTTAGTGAAAACATGACCTTTTGAAGAACACTTTGATTTTTTGAATAAATTGACAATGCAACAAGATTTTGAAAGAAGAGAAAGTGTCTCTTTTTTATTCATCTACCTAAGATAACTCCCTTTTAAAGATAACTTTGTATGATGGAAGTGAATGACCATTCTTTATGCCTTCTTTATTACAGATTTTGGAATTTTATGGTAGAGAAATGAAAGACACCTAGACATTGACCTAGGTGAAAAGATTGCGACTTGACCTGAGAATCTAGATGAAAATGAAGGACATGACTAATGAAATGAAAATAACCATGAATATACTGGAGGTAGTAGCTTTTAAGGACCTAGACATATCGAACGATCAAAATTTTATTTGAAAATAGACTTAGAAATGTACAATTTTGACCTAGAACCACTACTAGACAAATTTGAAAGAGTACATATTGATCACTGAATATTGGAAACTAACATTGGCTCCAGCTGGGGATTGTTGGGCACTAATTTTTTCCTATCTTTACTCAAAATCTCTCATTTTTTTGTTTGGTTAAATGATTAACTATTGTGAATATTTGTTACTTTACATGTTTTAACATGATTAAAACATTACTAATAGGGTTTTGCATGTTGCAGGATTAAAATTGATGGGATCATGCTTTTAAAAAAACTTTGGACCTAAATTTTACTGCCTACACCATGCAACGAATTCCTACACCAATTTATGGTTGCCTGCACTCTGAAGGATTCCTAGACTACACTTATGTTCCTGCAATAGAGGATGTGTACATTTATGTTACGCTACTCCAATATGATTTGCCAGAATTATAACAATTTAGAAGTATCTTTGCCTCCAAATATACCAATGATTCTGGCATAGATTTTACTTGGAGGGCAGAACTATCCAAAGCAGGTTCACCTAGACTTGATATGGCAGCTTTACAGTCAATGGATGCACCTGAAAAGGAGGCTTTTCAATCTACTGGAGCAAGAAAGGGATCCTTGATTTCATGCTCTCCCACATACTTCTCAAAGGGTTGGAGCTTTCTCAAATGTTTTCAATGGACTTGTTTATGAGGTTCTTATATTAATTCGGTTAAGGCTCAAAGATGTATTTAGAATGGAAATCTGCGGAAGAAGATAATGCTTTTCATTTACCAACTTTTAGTTCCTGCCCTCAACCATACGTTACTAACATTGGTGAATATATTCTTACTTTACCTCAACAACTAGAGCCTTTTGTATTGGATGTTGGGACAACATAATATGAATGCAGAGGTTCTTGGTCATGTTCATGTGGCAGCAGACACTCGTCCAACAGAAGCATTATGGGCTTTGGCTGAGCGTGGTCTAATATCATTGCTGCCATTAGCTGTTAGTGAAGTAGATAAAAAATACATGTGAACCTGTCAATAGAGAACCTAATATATCTATGGTGGTAACTTTACTTACTACTCCAATTTTCTACAGATGTCCTTGGATGTACAACATCTAGGGAGCGTGGAAGAATTGTGTCAAGGACGTAACAACTTAGACAATCCATACATACACCAACCCAATTTCAACTAGCGTTTTTCTCTCACTCTAAAAAAAATATATATGCGAAATATCGTCCAGTATCAGCGTGTTGTCATACTTGATGAAGACAATATGTTTCTGCGGAAATTCGGTGAACTCTTCTAGTGTGGGTAGTTTTGTGCCATATTCATTAACCCCTGCATATTTCACAACGGGCTCCTTTTTTTACAGCCATCGAAGCAATATTTATCAGCAGCTTCTAGTTTTTATGGCATTGACGGTAAAGAATAGAAAAGGAGTATTATTGGATGCATAGGAGTTCAACATGTGTGCACATCATGGCCATCAGAATCAATATTATCCGTAGTGAACTGGTGGGTGCCTTCTTCAAAGTCTCTTTGGACTCCATTCATTGGTCGGTGATGAAAACTACATCTAGGATGGTATTTACTTAGTGAATGCGGATTTTATTATTCTTCAAGGAGACATCTCCACTATTCATCGTTGCTACTCCAACAACAACAACAACATTTCCCATTCTTTAGAGACTCTATAAATTTTAATTATACTCTTACTCGATGCGTAGCATCACATGACAAATTTCTTGCTTTGGAATATATTTGGAGTCGTTCCTCCAAGTGATGTACCTGTGAGCAGCTCATCATCACGCAAGAAGGAGATCGATTAGTCAAATCGCACCTTCCAGCGACAACATAATTCCAGGAAAGATGAACGATTCACCCGAATCGTTCCCTCTTTCGACATTTAGCTGCAAACTAATTTTATTCTTGGAAAATTGTTAGAACCATAAATCTCCCATCATGTATTTTTAATTGGCTGATTAAAATCCCAGTTTGTAATTCGATGTGTATATATAAATTTCCAGGAGAAAATAAAAATTAATTAATTAGACAATGAAGGGGGAAATCGATCAAGCTAGAGACAGTGTGCACGAAAGGAGCACGCAGAAGGGAAGAGGAGCTATCCCAATGTAGCATCACGATTTTATCATCTGCGGTTCGCTCCTCGTCTTGCTGGAACTAAGAGTGTTTTCTTCTTAATGTAAAAGAAATTGTTTTAAGGAATTAATTAAAGTATTTTCATTCATGTTCTGTTTATTTAATTCCTGCATCTAATGATTTTAATTTTCGTGTAAACTAGGTCGCTCATAAAGGGTGAAAGCTAGCTGAGTTGGATGCCAGACTAGCTCAACACTGCTCTCAATCTTTTAGATCAAACAAAATTTAATTTATTACTTATTGTGTGAATTTATCTATAGTCTCTTTCCTTATATTTTTCATTTGATATGTTGCAATGCTTTCTTACCAGCTCTAAAGATTAATTTAATTTGTTGTATTACAGAATTGTCCTGCACTTCGAAATATTCATTTATATGGAATAAGAATTGCATCCCTTCGAAGATGTAATATGCATTGATCTAAACTCATCTAATTAATGTTCCAGAACCCGAGATCGACTTGAGTGTTTATGGTATTGAGAGCCAACATTTATAAAATGGAATTTCTCTATGCTTGAAATCGATAATGTTTATTCTTCGTTGTAATTACCCTTAAGCTTTTGGAAAATTTTAAAAGATTAATCTATGGGGACAAGTAAGGCAAGAGATTCATATTAAGTCAATTTTAATTTATTTACATAGTAAATTTACTTGTTATATTTTTGATGCTTTCAGGTTAATTTCACATACAATCAGTGCAAGTAGAATTAGTACAGGCAGAATGGTTTTGAATTTATTTTGAGTTTATTTCAACATTTACAGCCTTTTGTTATTTTGTCGACACTGCTTGATTTCCAGTTATGATTTCCTTTTTGTTTGCTTAGAATTTCCTTCCACATTGATAGTACAAGATTTCTTTTTATTTCCTGTGTGATTTAATTGTTTGGATTGGTGTTTCTCTACTTCTCTTTTAGTGCAGGATTTCATTTATTGTAGAGATTAATGTGCAAGATAGACTAGAGTTTCATTTAAAGGTTGTTGGGGGCTTTCTCTGGCATTTATAGTGCTGCATCTCGAAGTTCACAAACTATCTGGATTGAAAAATTAAATGTTTGTACATTTATATACCCTATACTACAACCAAAATGGATGGAAAATCCTTCAGGAGGTTTCAAGAACACCATAGATTAGGTATCCTTATCCATTGGGCGATAGAGTCAAAACTGAAAACTGAAACAAATTCGAGAAACTAAAAAACTGACTGAAAAACTAATTGAAAATTTTGAAATGTTTTGAAAGAGAAAACATCATTCGATCATAGAAGCCTCATGGCCTTCCCCCCAGACTTCAGACTTCTGCAACAACTTCTTATTCTTGACGACAAATAAAAATTGATACTTACAGTGAAAGTGAACTTTTTCTTCAAACTTAGGTAAAGTAGTGTTTGAGGAACCTACCATTCACCGGTCCTCTAATAATTTCTTTCCCATCAAGATATTCTAACAATAATGCCTTATTACCTTAGAATGGTGTGATATTGTATGGAACTTTCCATAGATGATCAAACTTAGTGTGCTTACCTTTGTCTTCATTTCGGGCATCCCATCAAAGGAAAACAGCCCCTACTTTGAAATCATTAGATTTGGTATTCTTGCCATAAAATTTCTTTATTTTCTCTTGAAGTTTTGAAGTATGATTGAAAACTTATTTTCTTGTTTGCTGTAAATGAATCATTTGACTGATTCTTCGTTGGATATCATTTGGTTCACTATAAATATCTTGCATAATTTTCATCACTGGGATAGCTAAAGAAGTGGGAAACACTGTGTCAACACCATACACAAGCTAAAAAGGCGACATATTAATTGATCTCTTCGTGCTAACTCCATCTTCCCATAGAGAATTTATGAGCTTCTTGTGGCAATATCTACTGTTCTCTTGCAACAACTTCTTAATTATATTCACCAATGATTTGTTTGACGATTCATCTAACTCATTTCCTTGAGGATAATATGTTATAGAATGACCAAGTCGTATATGATATTTATCAAAAAATTAAATCATTTTCTTAGACTTAAATGCGACTGCATTGTTAGTAATAATTTTCTGTGGGCAATCAAAACGAGACAAGATATTTCTTTCCAGAAACTGAATAATTATAGTATATATAGCTTTCCTCGTCGGTATGGCTTCAATCCACTTTTTTAAGTAATCAGTGGCAGTGAAAATCCATTTATGTTGAGATGATGAAGGATGATTGATCTCGACAATGAAATCAAGACCCCACTGTTGGAAAGGTGCTTGAACTGTGATGGGTTTTAGGGACAACAGAAAAAGTTTTCTCTTTCCTTGAAAAATTTGACATTCATGACAGCTCATGGCAGTCTTATAGACATTTGAAAATAAACATGGCCAATAGAAACCAACCCTCAAAATCTTATTTTTTGTAGTATTATAGAAAATATGACCACCAGAGTCACCTTTATGAAAATCATTCATTACTTTTTCAAATTCTCCTTCTACCAAGTAATTCAAAAAAACTCCACCCGAATATTTCCAATACAAAGCATTGTTAAAGATGCAATACTTAAGAGCCCTCAACTTCAAAGATCTAGCTTTACTACTAGGGAAACTAGGAGGAGGATTCGGTGTTGCAAAACATAAACAATATCAGCATACCATGGCGATGAAATAAATATTTCAGATACCCAAGGTAATGAATCAGCCTCTTTCTCTTCAGATAATGCAACAATAAAATTGATGTCTAAAGCATGAAGATTGGAGTCTTCCATAATATTTTCCAAGCCTTATCCCTTGATCAGTTTTTTAGGCTTGATCTCTATGTCATACTCCATCATAACAGTGATCCATTTTCCACGATGACCTTCAGGATCATTCTGTGTGAGCACATCTTTGAAAACAACATTTGCAACATATGCAATCACATGAGAATGAAGAATATAGACTCAGAAGTCCTTCAATGATTTAACTAGCGCCAAAGCCTTTTTTTCAATGATATTGTACTTCAAGGCTGCATATCTAATGCTTCTACTGAAGAAATAGATGGGTTGTTCTGCTTTTTTACTTTTCTTTTGCATGAGGACAAAATCTATAGTATGCTCTAAAGAAAAGGAAAAAAATGATGAAATCAAGTGTGTAATATAGAATAATAAGAATAGGAGCATGAGATAAAGCAGATTTTACTTTATTTAAAGACTTGTTTGCTTCCTCAGACCATTTTACTTCACTATATTTCTTTAGCATGTCAGTAATTTGTCTTAAATGTTCAACAAGATTAGGAATAAACCTTCTTAGAAAATTTATTTTACCATTGAATGACTAAATCTACTTCTTGCTTCTAGGATAGTCCAAGCTCTGAGTCACTTCAATTATTGAAGGATCTATTTGGATGCCTTTTCTTGAAATGATGTGACCCAGAAATTTTCATTCCTCCATAGCAAACAAACTCTTCTTAGGATTCAACGATATGCCAAATTTCCTACATCTCTGAAAAATAGTTTTCAAGTGCTACAAGTGCTGCTCATTTTTCTTGGAAAAAACATTGATGCCATCAAGATAGATTGTAATATTCCTAAATGGGGAATGCAGAAATACAATGCAGAAAGATAGGAAAATAATGCACTTCATATTTTATATAGCAAGAGGCCAATATGGAGACCTTTCATTTGTTATTACAGTAGCAAAATGTATGTAAAATATGGCCCATAAGATTCATAACAAGAAAAGAAAGCCTCCAATGAAAGAAATTCCTCAAAATGAGGTTCTGCAACCATATATTGAGTCTGGAAAAGCCTTATAGCATTATTTTATTGGCTCTGCAACAGTTGTAGACTACACATCAGATCTAGAGCTGCTATGTGCATAAAAATTTATATCTACATTAGATCCATGCACTATAAAATCTCCTCTAAAGAACCCCCTTGGGGTTTTCAGCAAAACACCAAGCACAAGTTGTAGATCTAAAATCTAAGACTGCAGATCTACTGAAATATTCAGATTGGGAAAGTGTGGCTGAACTGATACAGGCAATAGAATATCCTCCTCCAATAGATCTCCAGAGTGAAGGGGAGATCCCCAATAATAAGAAAATCACTCTCCAAATGGTGTGTTGAACCACCTTGCAACCACACCTACATAAATAACGCAGATCTGGATCTATAATGTGTTGTAGGGATAAAAACATGATTGGAATGATGCCAAGATCTGGAAATGAGGCTCAATTCCTTCAATATTGTCATCCCAATGAAGTAGAAACCTCCTCCACTGAAAAGGAGCACTGAAATAGACTAGATCTGAAAGATCTAGTACCTACTTGCTGCATCTTGCAAAAAAAACCAAACCCTCAAAAAGATCTGTACTGTAGTTGAAAGAAGAAGGTTGGCCCTAAGCCAGATAGTGGACAATGAAATACAAACTCTTCCAAGATCTACTTAGGTAAAGTAGTGTTTGAGGAACCTACCATTCTGGTTAGGGCATAATGCAACCCTTAAGATTCCACACTGGTTGCAGTCCTCCAAGGATAGACTTCTCCACACCAACGGTGTCCCAATCTAGGATTATGATACCCTTGAAACAACCCAGCTATTGAATATGGCCTACAACCTAGTCCAACAACATTTGTAGGCCTTAAACCTCCTTCAAACACTTCCCAAACAACCCTTAAAAAAAACTTTCACGCTTATTTTTTCCTCGGCCTTGACTTCCCATCAACTTGGCCTTGAAAAAACCCTGTTTTATCCAAAAAAAGTCCCTATAGCTGATCCTCACTCCCTATAGCAACTCAAGCTCTCCCACGCTGCCCCAAGTCCTTTTCTGGTTGCGACCTCCTTGAAATTTCAAATCTTCTTTGTATGAGTGTTGTGCACAAAATGGATGATAAAAACAATAGCCTTCTCCCTTTATTTATAGTGAATAAAGGGGCTCCAATGAATCATGAAGAGACACGTCTATTGGAGTGATTTACATCAAGCCTACATGATTGGACAAACAATAATTAATTTGTCAACTTCAAAAATACATTTATCCCTAACGATAACTCAGAATCATATGATTCTTGTTGTGCTGGAATCACCTCGTCGAGAACTATAATCCTCATCCATCACTTGTTTATTTCTCATCATGGGTTTGTCCCAAACATTGATGGGAGGAAAAACCCACACTTTGGTTCCAAGCCCACAAGCTTCCCTTGTGATGCTTTTCCCTCCAAACCCTGAACCCTCGAGCTTGGATTACCTCCCAAGCTACAAAAATTAGCGTTTAGTATATAAAAGAGCTATAAATTGATGCTTATTTTCCCTTAATATCGTAAAACCCTATATTCGCCTTGTAAAGCTTAGCCTCTATAACAAAAGCAGCAAAGTTCCTACATAATTTACAATATCATGAATTTGATAATTCCACCAATTCAATGACACTCCAAACAATTTTCTAGAAAAAAAATGCCTAGCTCAAAAGCCTCCATGTGTGTCATTAATCACCATGGTGTCACTCTCTAGTAAATATTTTTTGGTGGACTCCCCAATATAATTTATTTTGATCCCTCTCCACAGATTTCTCTCAAGGCATTGATTATGTTGGGCTATATCTTACACAATATTTCTAGTGGCCCCGTGGCTCCATCACACACACCTATAACATGTCATACATAGAGGACACAAAGTAAATGGTTAAGTCCCTCTCATAGTACATTAACACTGTCACCCAGTCACTCAGCACACCATAGACCAACATGCCTTCCCTCACTATGCAATTCAACCTTTATTTTGAGAACACTTGGAGTTGGAAGGTAAACATGAAGAGGGTGCCATTTTCTCAAGACAATTATATCATAATGATAAGCACTTTAACGAGAAAGAAAATCACAATATTTACCACTCATTTCTTGCCATTCCCACACCATAAAAAACCCCCTAAAATTTCATTCTTAAAATCTCTTATGTAGTTTCCTAATGCCATTCAAGTAGAATCTCACAATTACTTATGTTAGTAATGGTGTGATCATTTTTTTATTCTCTTAAAGGAACTCTTTCTAAACATGCACCCCCTCAAACATAAATCATTGAGTCAAAATGAATGGAAATGAATGAATAAGATGGTGTGTTGGGTATTATCAGCGAGTGTTAGGCCTACCAAGGGGGGAGTGATAAGGTATGCTAGGGAATGCTAGGGCATGTCAAGAAGTTTTAGGGTATGATAACATGTGTCAGATAGTTCCAAGGCATGCCAATGCATACCAATCATGTTAAGGCATGACAAGATGTGCCAGGTGTTAGGGCATGCGAACGCGTGTCAAGGAGTGCCAGGCGACAAAAGGGAACACCAAGCTAAAATTAAAATAAATGAACACATATGAGGGTTAATATTTCAGGACCTTACCTTTTCAAGAGGGGCATGTTAGGCATACCAACACTAGTACCAATACATGCCAAGGTCGAAGTTCTAGCATGTATTAAGTGTCAAATCATCCTCTATTACTTCTCTCTTAATTATGAATAATTGATCTCAAATAATTTTTATCTTAAACCATTCCAAGACATTATAGGGCATACAAACGCATGCTAAGAATTGTAAAGTGCCACCAAGTGCTAAGAGCCAATATGTGTGAGGGATTTATAGGGCATGTTATGGAGTTCCATTTTTTCTAAGGAGGGAGTGACAAGATATGCTAGATAGTTCCAAGGCATTTTAGAGTGCTAGGAAAGAATACCAAGATGTTCCAAGTGCCAATGTGTCTTGAGTGTTAGCGAGTGCCAGGGAAACAAAAGGGAGCACTATGCAAAAATGCATGAAGATGAATGAATAAGAGTGTGTGACAAGGCGTGTCATCGAGTTCTAGGTATGCTAAGGAGGGAGTGACATTGTATGATAGGAAGTGCTAATTCATTCTAGTGTGCTACAGTGGCATGAAACCAAGATGTGTGAGGTTCCAGGGTGTGCCAACACATGTTATGAAGTATTAGGGATTCATAGGGACACACAAGGGAGCACTAGGTGAAAATAATGCATGAAAATGAATGATTAAGAGATTATGACAGGAAGTGTTAGTGAGTTTCAGGTGTGCTAAGAAGCGAGTGACAAGGTATGCTAGGCAATGCTAAGGCATGATAGAGGCCAGTGAAACATGCCAAGGTGTCCCAGGGAAAAACAAGGGAGCCCTACTTTCAAATGCATGGAAATTAATGAATAAGATTGTGTGATAGGGATTGTTAGCGAGTTTTAGGTGTGCTAAGGATGGAGTGTCAATTCATGCTAAGGAGTGTTGGAGAGTGTCAGGGCATCAAATGGGAGAACTAGTTCAAAGTGCATGGAAACAAACAAATAAGAGTGGATTCCAGGGAGTGTTAGTGAATTCCAGGTATCCCATGGACGAAGTGTGTTAGGAGAATTCAATAATAGGACTTGCATCAGGAAAGCCTACAATTGTGATAAGGGGATGGAAAAAAAAGTTTTAAACAAAGGGATACTTTGGAAGATATATTTCTAGTGGATTTCCATCAATCAGTATAGAAAGAGAGACAAAAATCCTAGCGTGACCATCACATCAAGCACAAAACATTCACTATTGGTGGAAAAGTGTTGCTTTATGACTACAAATTCCAGAAGTTCCCAAGGAAACTTAGAATGCACTGGATGGGACCATATTATGTCATAGAGATAGTAAAATCAAGCGTGATAAGGCTCACACAAATTGACGGAGAAGTACTTAAAGGATGGGTGAACGACACACACTTGAAACCCTATCATGAGGAAGCACCAAGAATTTTTTTTAATAACTCTCGCAACCGACAGAAGTCAGTAGAATAAAGTAGAATAGTGTATATAGATTCAATAACTCTCTCACAACTGATATCAGCCATAGAATATTTATTTTTCATCTTGTCAGCTCATTAGAGCAGGAATCCTCAAAAAGAGCCCGCATAGTTGCGCAGAAACAACAATCATCCCTGTTCCGATGTGGAGACCACATCGCAACCAATTGTGGTCGAGGGGGGGGAGTCTACAGTGTCACACAACCTAAACGTGTCAAATATCATTCACTCATAATGACCCATCATGCCGTTGTCAGTCCGTAGGATCACCCGAATTTGAAAAATAACTACCGTAATTAGTAACCCCCATACCATAAAAAAGTTGCCCTATTAAGCCATAATTATTTCCCATCATGTCTACTCGACTTGTGAAGCCACCATAAGCACTGTCAAAGTACACCTCACCCCATTAACTAATCACATGATTATATATGTGGGAAAGACAACAAGAATTAATTAGTTATGGGGTTGCATCAACATCATTCAAGCCAGTAACATTACTTAACCCGCATGAAGAAGGAAGGCACCAGAATGTTGGAAAATTCTGAGTTATCAGAAAAAGAAACATCTACAATGACAAGCCAAATTTCAATAGCAGCAGAATTTCAAAGCAGTCGATCAGCAACAGAAGTTCAAAGCAATAGACGAGTAGCAGAAGTTCATAGCAGTAGAACATCAACAACAATTCAAGTATACAACAAAAGGAGGAAAATTACAAAGATAACTACCTCAGTCGTCAAGCTTGAGCTTGATGGAATAATTCAAAGGATGGATTCATTGAGTGGAAAATACGATAATGCCTCTTTGATAGATACGGACTTCACAGATTCATACCAGTTCCTAGCCATGAAAAGGCAGGCGTACATCGAAAATTATGCAACAGATGGAGGAGGTGAAGTAGCGAAGATGAACCCAGACTTCAAAGTCTTTCAAATGTCAACTATACTGCACCTCAGGAGCCTTCCAGTATTTGGGACGGTGGGAGTAGAAATGTAATGCAATAAGTTCTTGATTAGAAAAATTCAAAATGGATCACTATGGCTTGGTAGGGAGATCCCAATTCATGCAGAAGACATACACAGACTGACAAGATTATCAGCGGTAGGAAACGACGTCTCAATGGCCTTCCAAACTATGTCTAAGAGAGATAACAAGACAGGAGACTGCGACTACTACAAAAAATATGAAACAAGAAGGGGAGGAAAGGGAGAAAAAATTGACCTCATAAACAACCCAGCCGTAAAATTCGCCTACTATTTTATAGCTAGGAAAATGATGACGCATTACACTAAGGGGGAATGAACCCTAGACAGAATCTCAGTCATGGAGCACTGCATTCAAGGAGCACATTTGAACTGGTGCACATTCTTGTTAAATGAATTGTTTGAGGGTTGCGAGGACAACTACAGGCGAGCCATAGGATTCATCTATGGTTATCTCATCATGGCCTTTGTAATGTGGAAGTGGATTCACCGAGGGATCATATAGCTCACAAATATTATTCACGACCAACCAATGGCCCTAAGGTTCAATCCATGGAGAGTATCAGGGGACCCAAGTACTAAAGAAGTCAATGAGGAAGCTTTTACAGTCTGGTACAGACATATGGTCAACGTGGTTGGGAGCCAGGAAAGGGTTCCAAGGAACATATTGGATAGATACTTTCCACAAATATGGTTTGGGGTGACCCATAACAGAAGCTATATCCGACCGAGTTGCGTGGGCAAAAATACTTTCCACATGAAGCCATTGAAGTTCCAAGTACAGGAGGAGGCCTTCCACACAGAATTTTGTTCGTGGCTAGGAGCGGAAATGGAGATCAGAAGTGGAATCCTACTTTACTCATTTGATGCAATGCTACCAAAATCACTCCCGGGGGAGACACCAGAAGAAGCAGTGCAGAGGATCTCACAGCTGCAACTACGACCACTACTAGACCAGCTTGACACATAGGTAAAAGGATTCAATAAGGTAATATGAACTCTTACAAGAACTTGGACAAGTGCTTGATCTCACAGGAGAATACCATCCCCAACCTATAGTGACAAGAATACTGATTCAAGAAGAGCCAGAGATTACCACCTAGACCACCTCTGCGCTACCTGTATTCGACCCATCATCAGTCCTGAACATCCAAACCTCATCACCACTGCATACACGCAATTCGTCGCCACATACCTCATTCACCTCCAAGGACCACCCCACCCACACTCTGTCCACCTCTGCAACCATTTCAGATCCGATACCACCAGGGACCATAACAAATGCTGAGATTGAGACATAAGTTTACTCGGGTATGACTGGAGTACCTGAGGTTGACCAAACCATGGTGGGACAATGAACATTTATAGAGTTATTAATGCAGGAAGAGTCCCTCATTTCTAATACAACGCCCATCCCACCAGAGCTAAACCCATTCCATAAATCCAATCTAGTGTTGCAACAATTTATACCATCGACTAGTATGCATATTCATTCAGACGACTGCACAACAAGTAGAAGGTCTGCATAATGGCCTCCAACAAAGATTCGAGCAGCAACAATAAGAAGTGATTGCACTTACTGATGAGCGCAATCAACTTCAAGACAAGAAGGATAGCCTACAAAAGAAGTTGGAGCAAGTAATAGAGGTCTTTAAAGACCTATGGCTAACCATCATTTCCCAGGATAACAAAACACCCAAATTTATTTTGGCAAGCTCAATGGTCGAAAGATCCACTTGAGTAAAAATGACATGCACGAGCCTGAGTAGAGCAAACCAAGAACTCAAAGAGGCGCTTGCTACCAAGCCAAAATTTCCATATCCTTCCATAGTATATGCCAAGAAAGTAGCGGAGAGGCATAGACAGATGAATGGCATAGGGAAAACCCTCGAGACGATGGTTAAAGAAGCCTATAGCATATTGGAGCAGCTACATGAATGCTCAAATTCATTGACAATGAAAGAACAACCAGTTTTAGAGTAGCTTTAGAAAAATTTCTGTGAAATAAAAGGAGCCAGAGATCGGTCAACAAAACACAACTGTATGACCAAGAAGATGCACTTGAAACCAAAATATAGGCAATTGAAGAACACTCAGCATCAACAAAACAAGTTCTCAGGGACCTCAGAAAACTTGTAAAGCAAAAGGCCGAGGCAATACAAAAAATGGCGTCTAAAGCCAAGCCAAAGATCCAGGAAGTATTGAGCAAGCTGACGCAGATGGTGGATGCAACTGATGTTGAAAGGGTCATCACTGAAATGGAGGCTATGATTAAAGTGTGGAAGCAAGCAATAGCTGATTTTACAGAACTCAAAACATCAGCATTGAACAAGGTTCCCGAGATGGGGCCTTTGTTGGAACAGGGCAAATCAGAACAAAAAATGACAGAGGCAGAAGCAACAGGAGAAACTAGGGCAGCATCGAAAGCTGATAGACCACTAGAAGCTGCAACAACAAGAAAAGGTTGACTTAGGACGAGTCAATAATGTTTGGTTAGGGCCTGTTGCAGACTTTATTTTGGATAGAAAATTTTTTGAGTTGCGAAGAGCCGACAGATAGGTGGTGGAACGCAATCAAGGTAGACAGGGAGTTGTCACAGTTGTGGAAATTTGGAAGACAGGTGGCGGGGCATAGGCAGAGAATAGTTCAAATGGCATAGATGGGAGAGAAGAACAAAAAATATAAATCCAATTGATAAATAAGAAATGGAGGACATTAGAGCGCAAGGGAGTAGACGAGTGCAAAAGAGGCAAGGACTGATAATGTCAGTCACGAGGAAAAAATAGGCAGTTAGTTTGTTAGTTAGATAGTCAGTCCGAAAAGAGGTTGATAGGAAGTAGAGCCTCAAGAGAGCTATGTGTGAAGCCTTTTGTATGGAACTGCATTGTAATATACTCTGTGGAGTATGCTTATGCTATTTTGATCCAAGCTAATATAATCGAGTTGTTGCTATGTTGTAGACCCTGAATTGGTTGATGTTTAATCGATTATGATGAATGTATGCCTAGTTTGAAATTTTAATTCAGTGCTATGAACATGTTATGATGAATGATAGCTATTTCTTGGAGTTGAGATATATATATATATGTTTCTTCTGCACCCTCATAGTTATTGTCTGTGCTAGTAATCCTTCCTCAACATCAATGATCTAGTCTCTAAACTTACTAACGTCACGACACACCTCGGGTGAGACTCTCTTCTTCCTTGAGAAGGGTGAAAATGTCATTGTTGTCCTAGACTACCGCGAAAACCTTGTTGGCCTCAAACCTGAACCTGGGTCTTTCCCAAAGACCTCCTTTTTCACCAACACTCACCAGTCCAATCTCAATCAAGTGGAATTTTCCTAAGTTCAACAATATGAGCTTTCCAAAAAATGAATCTATTTCCTTGATTCTGGAGACCCTGTCTTTCTGTTGTAGACACCTTCAAGATGAAATTTTCTAGAATCTGCATAACAACAAGCTTTCCTTGAAGAAACAAACTTGTTCCCATATTAGTCGTCAATCAAGGAAAACTTGAAAACTGTATCACCTGGAACACTATCGACATGGCGATTTTTAGCATGTCTTGCCCTGTACTTGCGTCGACTTTTGACCAAGTGTTTTTCCATTTCCATGTACCATTTTGAAACCAAAACCAAGTAGTTTTGGAACCTATGCCTTATTTTTCAATTTTTTTTGGCCTTTTCTCTTTGACCTTTGCACTCTCTTGCACTGGCATCTTGTTTCCATCACTGTTCACCAATAATGTGGACTACTGTAATTTTTTCTCATCTTGTTTACATCTTTTCAAGGGAAACATGTTAGAGTCTTGAAACATCTTATTACAAACATTAGTAACTTCAATGAAATCATATTGATCATTTTATTCATATTTTTGAAATGTCTCATTCAAAACACCATTATGCTTGAACATTAAAAAAGAAAATTTTTCACTTTCATTCACTATTCTCTTCATTTCTCCTGCAAGTATAAGAGACAAAATTCTCTTATTCTTATGCGCTCTAACTATGTAATAAATTCCATCCTTGAACAAGTGGTACTTATTCTCATGACGATGAAATACTACTTTCCTATCATAAAGATAAAGACTTCCCAAAATAATACCTGAAATCTCAAGCAGAACTACATCAAGTTCAACTTATTCAAGAAATTTTGAATTGATTGAAAACCTTAGGATGCACTTCCTTGTTAGCTACAAGTTTGCATTATTTCATATCCAGCCTAAAGGATAAGGTATTGGATGTGTAACAATTTATAGATTTAACCTCTTAAATAAGGCTTGAGAAATCAAATTAGCTTGAGAACCACTATCAAATAGTGTGTCTATTTTGGTATTATTTGAAAAAACTCTAATATGAAAGAGTTAAATTCTTGTATTTCCATACTGAGTTACATTATAACAACTTGGAGAACAAGTGCTTGCTATGTTCTTACCTTTAAAACTCATTGTTGTAATCTTGGTTTCATCTCCTGAATCTGAACCTAAGTCATGTTCAATGATTGCAATGGTTTTTTCCTTCTCTTTGTTTTTAAGTTTGTTTGGCTTGAATTCTGGATGGAGTTGCAAACAATGGTCTTCATCATGGCCCTTCTTCAAACAATGTTTACATGTGAGTTTCTCTTTCTCTATTTTAATAGAACCATTTTTGTTTCCTCTTCCATTAAACTTACCCTTTCCTTTACCCTCATACTCAAGGAAACTATCACTTTTCTCATCCACACTATTTTTCCCTCTTGCTTTTGGATGTATGGCTTGAACACAAACCTCATCTAATTTTGTGGGATTGAACATGAGAATAGTATGTCTAAGAGAGTTGTGAAAACCCATAATATACTTTAACAAAGTTTCTTGAGAATTCAAATCAACACCTAACATAAGAGCTCTTCTCCTAAATTCATGAGTGTAATATTGTACAGTTTGACCTTTCTATTGTCTAATGTTTTTCCAACACAATAGATTTTTGCATTTAAGCTAGAGGGTAGAATCACATTTTAATGGCAGCAATAAAGTTATACCAAGACATTGAGATCTTACCATGGTTTTTAATCTCATCTTGTGTCCTTGCTTCCCACCATACAAGTATTGCGCCCTCCATTCTTAATTAAGCCAATTGAATCTTTATGTCATCCTCTTGAAGGTTTTGAATTATGTAATAAACCTCCAATTGATGAATCCAATTATCCAGCTTCTCTGCAATCACTTTGCCATTATAAATTGGCAGCTAAAATTTAACATCAAGTTTAAGTAAAGGTGATTTACCATATCCTTTTGAGTTATGTGTATGAATAGAGGGCAGGGTTGTCATTTATTTAGCATTAAACTGAGCACCTAATCATGCATCAAGAGGAAAGAATTTGTCCAGATTATAAATGGATGTCCCTCTAATTTATTTCCTGCATTCAAAGGACTGAGGCAAGGTTGTGCTTTGTCACCCTTACTATTTCTGCTTGTGATAGACACTTTGAGTAGGAAAATGAAGGATATAAGGGACATAGGTCAAATTGAAAGGATAAGAGTTTCCATACAACATCATGTATCACATTTATTATTTTTTGATGATATATTATTTGGAGGGCAGGCATATATTGATGAATGGACAATTATACAAAAAATCATCAAATATTTCAGTGACGCAACAAGATTATTTATGAATGGCACAAATTCTAACTTATTACATAATTGAAGAGAGGAGACAATAACTAAGGAAATCTGTGATCTCTTTGGGGTGAAACCTAGCCATATTTATGAAGGTATTGTATACTCGGGTTTCAGGCTGAAACCTAGAAGATACCGAAACAAAGATTAGGAATAATGGAGAGAGAAGTTCCACAAGAAATTGGAGTGATGGAAACAAAAATGGTTGAAAATGGGAGGAAGAATGGTAATGTTAAAATCGATGCTTCAGAATTTATTTGATTATTGGTTGCATATTTTTATATTTCCCTTTTAAATAATCAAAAGGATACAATCCATTATGGGATGCTTTACATGGTTCGAGACCCAACTTCATGGTAAGATTCATTTGGTGCGGTGGTCTCAAATTGCTATAGCAATTGAAGCGCGATCAGGCTCACACAAATCGACGAAGAATTACTTCAAGGATGGGTGAACGACGCACACTTGAAACCCTATCATGAGGAAGCACCAAGAATTTTTTTAATAACTCTCGCAACCGAGAGTAGTCAGTAGAGTAAAGTAGAATAGTGTAGACAGATTCAATAACTCTCTCGCAATTGATATCAGCCATAGAATAGTTATTTTTCATCTTGTTAGCTCATTAGAGTAGGAATCCTCAAAAATAACTCGCATAGTTGCGCAGAAACAACAATCATCAATGTTGCGATGTGGAGACCACATCGCAACCAATTGTTGTCGGGGGGAGAGTATACAGTGTCACACAACCTAAGCATGTCAAATATCATTCACTCATAATGACCCATCATACCATTTTCAGTTTGTAGGATCACCCGAATTTGAAAAATAACTACCATAATTAGTAACCCCCATACCATAAAAAAGTTTCCCTATTAAGCCATAATTATTTCCCATCATGTCTACTCGACTCGTGATGCCACCATAAGCACTGTCAAAGTACACCTTAGCCCAGTAACTAATCACATGATTATAGATGTGGGAAAGACAACAATAATTAATTAGTTATGGGGTCGCATCAACATCATTCAAGCCAGTAACATTACTTAACCCGCATGAAGAAGAAGGCACTAGAATGCTAGAAAATTCTGAGTTATCAGAAAAAGAAACAGCTACAATGACAAGCCCAATTTCAATAGCAGAAGAATTTCAAAGAAGTCGATCAACAACAGAAGTTCGAAGCAGTAGACGAGTAGCAAAAGTTCATAGCAGTAGAACATTAGCAACAATTCAAGTATACAATAGAAGGAGGAAAATTACAAAGATAGCCACCTTAGTCGTCACGCTCGAGCTCGATGGAATAATTCAAAGGATGGAGTCGTTGAGTGGAAAATACGATAATGCCTCTTTGATAAATACGGACTTCACAGACTCATACCAGTTCCCAGCCATGAAAAGGCAGGTGTACATCGAAAATTATGCAACAGATGGAGGAGGTGAAGTAGCGAAGATGAACCCAGACTTCAAAGTCATTCAAAGGTCAACTATCCTGCACCTCAAGAGCCTTCTGGTATTTGGGAAAATGGGAGTAGCAATGTAATGCACTAAGTTATTGATTAGAAAAATTCAAAATGGATCACTATGGCTTGGTAGGGAGATCCCAATTCATGCAGAAGACATACACAGACTGACAAGATTATCAGCGGCAGGAAACGATGTCTCAATGGCCTTCCAAACTATGTCCAAGAGAGATAACAAGACAGGAGGCTGCGACTACTGCAAAAAGTATGAAACAAGAAGGGGAGGAAATGGAGAAAAAATCAACCTCATAAACAACCCAGCCGTAAAATTTGCCTGCTATTTGATAGCTGGGAAAATGATGAGGCACTACACTAAGGGGGAATGCACCCTGGACACAATCTCAGTCATGAAGCACTGCATTCTAGGAGCACAGTTGAACTAGTGCACATTCTTGTTAAATGAACTGTTTGAGGCTTGTGATTAAAACTACAGGCGAGCCATAAGATTCATCTATGGTTATCTCATCATGGCCTTTGCAATGTGGAGGTGGATTCACCGAGGGATCATATAGCTCACAAATATTATTCACGACCAACCAATGGCCCTAAGGTTCAATCCATGGAGAGTATCAGGGGACCTAAGTAATAAAGAAGTCAATGAGGAAGCTTTTATATTTTGGTACAGACATATGGTCGACATGGTTGGGAGCCAGCAAAGGGTTCCAAGGAACATATTGGATAGATACTTTTCACAAATATGGTTTGGGGTGACCCATAACAAAAGCTATATCCGACCAAGTTGCGTGGACAAAAATAATTTCCACATGAAGCCATTGAAGTTCCAAGTACAGGAGGAGGCCTTCCATACAGAAGTTTGTTCGTGGCCAGAAGCGGCGATGGAAATCAGAAGTGCAATCCCACTTTACTCATTTGATGCAATGCTACCAAAATCACTCCTAGGGGAGACACCAGAAGAAGCAATGCATAGGATCTCACAACTGCAACTACGGCCACTACTGTACTAGCTCGACACATGGGTAAAAGGCTTCAATAAGGTAATATAAACTCTTACAAGCACTTGAACAAGTGCTTGATCTCACAGGAGAAGACCATCCCCAACCTATAGTGACAAGAATACTGATTCAAGAAGAGCCAGAGGTTGCCATCTAGACCACCTCTGCGCTACCTGTATTCAACCCATCATCAGTCATGAACATCCAAACCTCATCGCCACTGCATACACACAATTCGTCGCCACACACCTCATTCACGTCCAGGGACCACCCCACCCACACTCCGTCCACCTCTGCAACCATTTCAGATCCGATACCACCAGGGACCATAGAAAATGCTGAGATTAGGACATAAGTTTACTCGGGTATGACTGGAGTACCTGAGGTTGACCAAACCACGGTGGGACAAGGAACATTTCTAGAGTTATTAATGCAGGAAGAGTCCCTCATTTCTAATACAACGCCCATCCCACCAGAGCTAAACCCATTCCATAAATCCAATCTAGTGTTGCAACAGTTTATACCATCGACTAGTATGCATATTCCTGAAAGCCCAGCCACCGCAACGGAGTCAGAGAACATCCCCACAGGCACATTCTGAAATATCAATCACCAGTGGGAAACTGCTCAGGGAAAGACCTCTAACCCAAGAGATGTCGAGCACTGAAAACCTGCAAAGTTGGGGAGCTAATCAACTGTTCAGTTTCATTCAGACGGCTGCACAACAAGTAGAAGGTCTGCATAATGACCTCCAACAAATATTCGAGCAGTAGCAATAAGAAGTGATTGTGCTTACTGATGAGTGCAATCAACTTCAAGACAAGAAGGATAGCCTACAAAAGTAGTTGGAGCAAGTAACAGAGATCTTTAAAGACCTATGGCCAACCATCATTTCCTAGGATAACAAAACACCCAAAGATATTTTGGCAAGCTCAATGGTCGAAAGATCCACTTGAGTAAAAATGACATGCACGAGCCTTAGTAGAGCAAACCAAGAACTGAAAGAGGCGCTTGCAACCAAGCCAAAATTTCCATATCCTTCCATAGTATATGCCAATAAAGTAGTGGAGAGGCATAGACAGATGAATGGCATAAGGAAAACCCTCGAGACGATGGTTAAAGAAGCCTATAGCCTATTGGAGTAGCTACATGAATGCTCAAATTCATTGACAATGAAATAACAACCAGTTTTAGAGAAACTTCAGAAAATTTTCCGTGAAATCAAAGGAGCCAGAGACCGGTCAACAAAACACAACTGTATGACCAAGAAGATGCGCTTGAAACCAAAATATAGGCAATTGAAGAACACTCAACATCAACAAAACAAGTTCTCAGGGACCTCAGAAAAATTGTAAAGCAAAAGGCCGAGGCAGTACAAAAAATGGTGGCCGAAGCCAAGCCCAAGATCCAGGAAGTATTGAGCAAGCTGACGCAGGTGGTGGATGCAACTGATGCTGACAGGGTCATCACTAAAATAGAGCCTATGATTAAAGTGTGGAAGCAAGCAATAGCTGAGTTTACAGAACTCAAAACATCAGCATTGAACAAGGTTCCCCAATTGGGGCCTTTGTTGGAACAGGGAAAATCAGAACAAGAAATGACAGAGATAGAAGCAACAGGAGAAACTAGGCTAGCACCGAAAGGTGATAGACCACCAGAAGCTGCAACAACAGGGAAAGGTTGACTTAGGACGAGTCAATAATGCCTAGTCAGGGCTTGTTGCGGACTTTATTTTGGATAGAAAATTTTTTGAGTTTCGGAGAGCCGACAGATAGGTGGCAGAACACAATCAAGGTAGACAGGGAGCTGTCATAGTTGCGGAAATTTGGAAGACAGGTGGCGTGGCATAGGCAGAGAATAGCGCCAATGACAGAGATGGGAGAGAAGAACAAACAATAGAAATCCCAGTGATAAATAAGAAATGGAGGAAAACATAGCGCAAGGGAGAAGACGAGCGTGAAAGAGGCAAGGACTGACAATGTCAGTCAGGAGGAACAAATAGGCAGTTAATTTGTTAGTTAGCTAGTCCGTACGAAAAGAGGTTGATAGGAAGTAGAGCCTTAGGAGAGCTATGTGTGAATCCTTTTGTATGGAACTGCATTGTAACAGACTCTGTGGAGTATGCTTATGTTGTTTTGATCCAAGCTAAGAGAATCAAGTTGTTGTTGTGTTGTAGATCCTGAGATGGTTGATGTTTAATCGATTATGATGAATGTATGCCCAGTTTAAAATTTTAATTCAGTGCTCTGAACATGTTATGATGAATGATAGCTATTTCTTGGAGTTGAGATATATATATGTTGCTTCTGCATGCTCATAGTTATTATCTGTGTTAGTAATCTTTCCTCAAAATTAATGATCTAGTCTCTAAACTTACTAAGGTCATGACATGCCTCGGGTGAGACTCTCTGCTCCTTTGAGAAGGATGAAAATGTCGCTGTTATACTAGACTGCCGTGAAAACCTTGTTGGCCTCAAACCTAAACCTGGGTCTTCCCCACAGACCTCCTTTTTCGCCAACACTCACCCTTCCAGTCTCAATCAAGTGGAATTTTCCTAAGTTCAACAATATGAGCTTTTCAAAAAATGAATCTTTCTCCTTGATTCTAGAGGCCCTGTCTTGCTATTGTAGAAACCTTCAAGATGAAATTTCCTATAATTTGTAGAACAACAAGCTTTCCTTGAAGAAACAAACTTGTTCCCATATAAGTCGTCAATCAAGGAAAACTTGAAAACTGTCTCACCTGGAACACTATCGACATGGCGATTTTTAGCTTGTCTTGCCCTGTACTTGCGTCGACTTTTGACCAAGTGTTTTTTCCATTGCCATGTACCATTTTGAAACCAAAACCAAGTACTTGTGGAACCTATGCCTTCTTTGTCAATTTTTTTTGGCTCTTTCTCTTTGACCTTTGCACTCTCTTGCACTGGCATCTTGTTTCCATCACTGTTCAACACTGATGTGGACTACTGCAATTATTTCTCAGCTTGTTTACCTCTTTTCAAAGGCAACATGTTAGAGTCTTGAAACATCGTATTACAAACATTAGCAACTTCAATGAAATCATATTGATCATTTTATTCCGATTTTTGAAACGTCTCATTCAAAACACCATTATGCTTGAACATTAACAAAGAAATTTTTTCACTTGCATTCACTATTCTCTTCATTTCTCCTACAAGTATAAGAGACAAAATTCTCTTCGTCTTATGCTCTCTAACTATGTACTCAATTTCATCCTTGAACAAGTGGTACTTATTCTCATGGCGAAGAAATACTACCTTCCTATCATAAAGATAAGGACTTCTCAAAACAATACCTGAAATCTCAAGCGGAACTACATCAAGTTCAACTTATTCAAGAATGTTTGAATTGATTGAAAACCTTAGGATGCACTTCCTTGTTAGATACAAGTTTTCATTCTTTCATATCCAGCCTAAAGGATAAGGTCGTGGATGTGTAACAATTTCTAGACTTAACCTCTTAATTAAGGCTTGAGAAATCAAATTAGCGTGAGAACCACTATCAAATAGTGTGTCTATTTTGGTATTCTTTGAAAAAACTCTAATATGAAAGAGTTCAATTCTTGTATCTCCATACTGAGTTACATTATAACAACTTGGAAAACAAGTGCTTTTTATGTTCTTACCTTTAAAACCCATTGTTGTAATCTTGGTTTCGTCTCTTGAATCTGAACTTAAGTCATATTCAATGATTGCAATGATTTTCTCCTTCTCTTTATTTTTAAGTTTGTTTGGCTTGAATTCTAGATGGAGTTGCAAACAATGGTCTTCATCATGGCCCTTCTTCGAACAATGTTTACATGTGAGTTTATCTTTCTCTATTTTAATAGAACCATTTTTATTTCCTCTTCCATTAAACTTACCCTTTCCTTTACCCTCATACTCAAGGAAACTATTACTTTTATCATCCACACTATTTTTACCTCTTGCTTCTAGATGTATGGCTTGAACACAAACCTCATCTAATTTTGTGGGATTGAACATGAGAATAGTATGTCTAATATAGTTGTGAAAACCCCTAATATAATTTAACAAAGTTTCTTGAGAATGCAAATCAACTCCTAACATAAGAGCTCTTCTCCTAAATTCATGAGTGTAATATTGTACACTTTGACCTTTCTATTGTCTAATGTTTTTCCAACACAATAGATTTTTTCATTTAAGCTAGAGGGTAGAATCACATTTTAATGGCAGCAATAAAGTTATACCAAGACATTGAGATCTTACCATGGTTTTTAATATCATCTTGTGTCCTTGCTTCCCACCATACAAGTGTTTCACCCTCCATTCTTAAGGAAGCAAATTGAATCTTTATGTCATCCTCTTGAAGGTTTTGAATTATGTAATAAACCTCCGATTGACGAATCCAATTATCCAGCTTCTTTGCAATCACTTTGCCATTATAAATTGGCAGCTAAAATTTAACATCAAGTTTAAGTAAAGGTGATTTACCATATCCTTTTGAATTATGTGTATGAATAGAGGACAGGGTTGTCATTTTCTTAGCATAAAACTGAGCACCTAATCATGCATCAAGAAGAAAGAATTTGTCGTGATTATAAATGGATGTCCCTCTAATTTAACTCTTTCATTCAAAGGACTGAGGCAAGGTTGTTCTTTGTCACCCTTACTATTTCTTCTTGTGATAGAAACTTTGAGTAGGAAAATGAAGGATACAAGGGACATAGGTCAAATTTCAAGGATAAGAGTTTCCATACAACATCATGTATCACATTTATTATTTTTCGATGATATATTATTTGGAGGGTAGGCATATATTGATGAATGGACAATTATACAAAAAATCATCAAATATTTCAATGACGCAACAAGATTATTTATGAATGGCACAAATTCTAACTTATTACATAATTGAAGAGAGGAGACAATAACTAAGGAAATCTGTGATCTCTTTGGGGTGAAACCTAGCCATATTTATGAAGGTATTGTATACTCAGGTTTCAGGCTGAAACCAAGAAGATACTGCAACAAGGATTAGGAATAATGGAGAGAGAAGTTCCAAAAGAAATTGGAGTGATGGAAACACAAATGGTTGAAAATGGGAGGAAGAATGGTAATGTTATAATCGATGCTTCAGAATTTATTTGATTATTGGTTGCATATTTTTATATTTCCCTTTGAAATAATTAAAAGGATACAATCCATTATGGGACACTTTACATGGTTCGGGACCCAACTTCATGGTAAGATTCATTTGGTGCGGTGGTCTCAAATTGCTATAGCTATTGAAGCGGGAGGATGGGGGATCATAGAACCTTCCATTTTCAATATGGCTTTAATTATAAAAAGGATGTGGAGGGAAGTATGCAGATTTGGCATCTAATCAAATTTCATCAAGGATAAATACATGTTTGGAAAATATTTCACCACATGGGTAAAAAATAGGGCCAGGAAAAAATCATATGAATCTTACACTTAGAGAAGCATGTTACAAGTCTTACAATACCTTATGGGACATGTACACTGGGAGGTCGATGATGGATCCAAGATAAACATAGACCTAGTAGCGCTATTAATCTTGAATGTTAAGTGTGTTATGGTACATACTAGCGCTATATATCTTGAATGTTGTTGGTATGGTTTGTAATGAATACACAGTTATATGTCTATTTTATGCCGAGGAAGATTTTGGTTTTTAATTTCTTTAATACTTTTGGTATGTACATCCGTGCATTCTTTCTGGTTTATAGAACCTTCATTATAATATGATTATGATTATTCAAGAATTTTCATTACTGGGTTTTTACTATGAAAGTTCAGAATGAAATGAAATCTAATTTGAGTTCCTCTCATTAAAATAGAAAACATGATTATACGATTATGATTATTCAAGAATTTTCAACTGGTAATTTACTTTGAAAGTCCAGAATGAAATGAAATCTAATTTGAGTTCCTCTCATTAAAATAGAAAACATGATTATTCAAGAATTTGTATGACTGCTAATTCTGAACTTCAGAATTAAATGAAATTTAGTTTGATTTCTTCTCATTAAAATAGAAAACGTTCACCAAGAACATTTTAAAAATGATTATGCAGAGTAAAAATTTTAAATACCAAGAACATTCACATATAACAAATATTTATTGAAACATTCCATAATAATCAGATAAATCTTTTTTTCAGAAGAAAAAAACACTGATATATTATATATGCCAGTACATTTTTATATCTATTATATTCTCAGCTGTGTGACAGCGAGAAAACACATAATATCATTGCTATATAACAAACCAGACCACATTCAAAGAAAAAAAGTGAGTCACAGAAGCCTGGCTTACAAATTACACAGAGTATAACCCCATAATCAGATAACTACATGTGATTTTATCTCTTATTTTAGCTTTCCCTCGTCATCCTGTCTCATTCCACTTAAAAACAGTAAATGACGGAGGAATGAGCAGAAGAATATTTTTAGAGGAGGAGGAATTAGCAGAAGAATATTTTTAGAGACGGAGGAATTTAAATCAATTCCTCGGCAGCAATATAAATTCTCGCAGTAATACACTGCGTGCAGGTGGTCACTGCGTGAGGCAGCAATTTTGTTCAGCAGCTCCAAAATCTGTGCAGTAATAATTAAGCTCCTTTGGGCACTCGGTGCAGTCGGGCACTATCCAACATGACCAGGTTGAAAGACACTCTGCAATCTCATCCATTTACAGCCAGTTCTCAACGAGATGAGTTTAATATTTAATAACAAAGCAATTACTTAGTTTCAATAATTAAGTATAAAAAGTATGACCTGATTGTCCGATGAAAAAGAGCGCGATGGCAATCCATACGACCCAAACTAGCTTACTGACCTGCATCCTCATCTCTGCGATTAAAAAAACACAGTTTGTGGTGAAAGGACGGTTGCTTGCCAGATTAAATGCGTAACAGAACCTGCTGCAAAATCAACACCTTTAAAAAACTTATGGGCAAGTTCAACGCAGAAACCTCAGATCTGATCAAACTGAAATCTGACCACACATGATCACTTAGAAATCCCATAAAAAGAAGACTTGAAGTGAGAAAAAATTGTAAAACTCTATTAACAAATATAAACTGAAATCTGACCTCACTGATAGAGTCATAAAAACAGGATTTGAAGTGAGAAAAAATTGTAAAATTCTATCAACAAATATTAAAAAATTCAAAAATACAAAAAACAAGAAAAGCCTTACCTTTTAAAAGTATTTGTATTATTCACTGTGTTTAAAGTACATAGAAGAATTCCGTTATATAGGAATGTAAGGAGCCCACTGTCCATTAAAAATTCTTATAACAACTAGCAAAATTATCATTTTATAAATCCTTAGAATTGAGAAAAGAATCTTGAGAAAAAACCAACATAAGATATAGACACATACAGCAAAGTCAAACAATAAAAAATATAAACTGAAATCTGACCTCACTGATAGACTCATAAAAACAGGATCTGAAGTTTAGAAAAAATTGTAAAATTCTATTAACAAATATTAAAAAATTCAAAAAAACAAAAACCAAGAAAAGTCGTACCTTTTAAAAATATTTGTATTATTCACTGTGTTTAAAGTACATAGAAGAATTCCGTTAGTCGTACCTTTTAAAAATATTTGTATTATTCACTGTGTTTAAAGTACATAGAAGAATTCCGTTATATAGGAATGTAGGGAGCCCACTGTCCATTAAAAATTCTTATAACAACTAGCAAAATTATCATTTTATAAATCCTTAGAATTGACAAAAGAATCTTGACAAAAAAAACCAACATAAGCTATAGACACATACGGCAAAGTCAATTAACACAATGACTTCTTAGAAATATTCTAAGTTTCTATAATTTTATGAAAAAATATTGAGACATATATATCTGCATCACAAATTACCATAATTACTATGCTTTTATAGTAAATTGAATTTCATTTTTTTAATATTAAAAAAAATAGTTTAAAAAAACATTACACTAAAATGTAATTTAAATATCATTTTAATATTTATTTAGTAAGTGGAAAGGCTTTCCCTTTTGATTAAGGTAACATTAATTTCTTTTTTATTCCAAATATTTAATTTATGATTATATATATTGGTATATTCTCTTAGGATCCTTAGTATTAATTTAAGTATTTTGATAATAAAAAAACATTACACTAAAATAATAATAGTTGTAACTTATATATTTATTTAGTAAGTGAAAAGGCTTTCCTTTTTAATTAAAATAACATTAATTTTGTTTTATTCGGAATCTTTAATTTATGATTATACATATATTCCTAGATTCTTTTAGGCATTTAAGCATTAACTTAAGTATTTTGATAATAAAACTAAGCATCAAGTTCAATATTTTAATGGAAAATTATTATATATATATATATATATATATATATATATATATATATATATATATCATTGTTGTAACTTTTTAAAAATTAATATTTTAAATATACAATATTATGTTTATTTTATAATGATTTATAAATATATAAATTTATATACTTTAAGTGTGAATTGAATAAATAAAAAATTTAAATACATATATATTTAGAAATAATAAATGACAATATGATTTGGAAATTATTTATTTTATTTTTTATTTTTATATATTATTGAAACATTTTTTTAAAGTAAATCAAAATCTTTTATTAATTTGGAATCATCATAAAGTTTCCATAATTTTTTAAAAATGTTTAGTTTGTTGGCTACCCAATACAAACATAGAATGGTAAATATCAACAAATCAAAACTATACATCCACATATCAAGAGCCCATACAACCTCCCAACAACCAAAATATAACCAGTATTTTTAATCATTCCTAACCATGGCTACCCTCACCATGATGATAAAAAGCATCATGCCCATGCCACTTGATATGGCCATGTGCCCATCAAAACTATGTCCGTGATATATTGTTTTTATTAAAATATTATACCTCTACTATATATATTTATAAATATATATATTTATATAATTTAAATATGTATGATATAAAAAGTAAAAAAAATTAAACATATATATTTAAAAATAATAAATAATAAGAGAATTTAAAAATGATTTCATTATTATTATTATTATTATATATATATATATATATATATATATATATAACTCAATTTAAAATTAAAATATTTTTTTAATTTACATGGGGTTGTGTTATATATTTAGCTTAAGTATTACCTTTTTTATTATAATTATTTATAAATATATAAATTAATATAATTTGGGTGTTGATGGGAAAATTTTTAAAAATTAAATAGTATTGGTCTCTCCCTTAATATTAAATTTCGCATTCAAAGACAACAAGCTCTTATAGTATTTAAATATTACACTTTTTATTATAATTATTTATAAATATATAAATTAATATAATTTACTTGTTGATGGGAAAAGCTTAAAAAATTAAGCAGTATTGGTCTCTCTTAGTGTTATATTTCTAAAACAGTATTGGTCTCTCTTAGTGTTATATTTCACAGTAGAAGACAACAATTGGTTAGTGCTTGGTCTCTCCCTTTGTTTATGTTTTAGCCTTTAGAGTTATATTGTTTTTTTTATTTTATTTTTCTTAACTTTTTTTATAGTTACATAAGTTTCCATCTACCAACTTCCAAGAGGAATCAAATCTCTCAAAATGCAAATTTTTTTATTGAATGCTAAGCATAAACAAAGGTTGTAAAGTAGAAATATTTGAATCCTCATGGCTAGAAGTAGATTTGAAGTTAAGATGGGTCTATGTTGAGAAACACACCAATAAAATGTTATATGTAGTTGAAATTGAAATATTTTATTTATGACTCACATTCTACACATTAAAATATTAATACATACACCATGGTTGTTATTGAAGAATTTTCTAGTGAGATTAGTAGACTAATAGATGTATGCAAGGAGCACGAGAAGAAATTGCAGTTTTGGGATGAAAAGGAGAAAAATATTAAAGAAGAGGTCACTACCTCGACAACACAACTAGCTTAATGGAAAAGAATAGAAGAGAACAATTGGAGCAAGCAAAAAGATAGGAATGGTTATGTTGAAGAAATAAAAAGTGTGATTGACAAATTAAGGAAGCATCTTGAATAGAAAGACTTGCAGCTAAATCAAGTGAAGAGGACCAACATAAGATATAGGCACATACAACAAAGTCAAACAATAAGTATTCAAAGAGGACCAACATAAGATATAGGCACATACAACAAAGTCAAACAATAAGTATTCAAAGACTTGCAGCTAAATCAAGTGAAGAGGACCAACATAAGATATAGGCACATACAACAAAGTGAAACAATAAGAAGAGAGGAATTAGCATCATGGCCTATTAGAAATATTCTATTCTTCTATAATTTTGTTAGACACATACAACAAAGTCAAACAATAAGAAGAGAGAAATTAACATCACGGCCTATTAGAAATATCTCAATCTTCTATAATTTTGAAAAAAAAATATTGAGACATATGAATGTGCATCACAAATTCTAATAATTAATATATATACTTATAGCAATTTGATTTTCATTTTTAAGAAAAAATATTTAAAATATATAAAATAACTTAAAACAAAAAACACTAAAATAATAATAGTTATAGCTTAATATTTATTTATTAAGTGGAAATACTTTCCTATGAATTAACGAAACAGTAATTCTTTTTTTATTTAAAATCTTTAATTTATGATTATACATATATTAACATATTCTTCTAGGCTCCTCCACATCAACTTAAGCATTTTGATAATAAAATTTAGCATTAAGTTCAGTCCTCTAACTAAAAAAGAGGTATATATATAATATTATTATACATATATTAGCATATTCCTCTAGGCTCCTCCACATCAACTTAAGTATTTTGATGATCAAATTTGGCATTAAGTTCAATATTCTAATTAAAAAAGGTTTAAAAATGGGTATATATATATAAACCATTGTTGTAATTTTTTTAAAATTAATATATATATATATATATATATATATATATATATATATATATATATTATAGTAAAATATTATTTTTATGTTAAAATTATTTATAAATATATAAATTTTACTAAAGAAAAAATGGCATTGGTGAGGGTTATGTCTATAATGGGCTTTTAAGATCCCTCACCAATGTCACATATGGTGACGGTCCTTAAAAACATGTCGTTGTAAGTGCATATAGTGACGGTCTTTTAAGGTTTGTCACCAAATCCATTTTCAGTGACACTTTTGGTGAGGGTTGTTAAAGGCCCGTCACCAATTCTCTCTTTGGTGACACTTCTGGTGACGATATTTTATTAACCCTCACCAATGCTATTTTTTGTTACCTTTGGTGACAGTCCAAAAATGTTCTTCATCATTGATCATTCCAATGATTTTTTGATGATGCTATATGCATGTTACTATATTTTTTTTCAAAAGATAACTATTTAACATCATTTTTGTGGAGTCTTTTTCATTATGTGTCCAAGGCCATATAGTGGTTAGAGTCAGTCAATTTTTTAAGAAGTAATCAATGTGTATCATTTCCCTCAAGTAATGAGAATATAGTTTTCTAATGAATCAATACATTAGTCATCTCTATTAGGTTTATTATCTAAAAAAATTCATTTAGATAAAGTTCCACTAGTGTGTGTAAAAACTATATTATTTACTACATAATCAAGATTTTTTAATTCTATTAATGAGAAGAACCTAGCACTCCTCAACACTCTTGGCACATCTTAACATGCTTTGGCACACACAAAAATTCCTTGTCACCTCACATGTCTTAGAACATCTGCTAGGTCCCTATATTACTAGTGTAGTCTCTTATTGTCGTTAGTGTAGCCCCATTATTATAATTGTTGTACCCATGTAGCCCCTATATTGTTATTATTCTGCCCCATACAAGCCACTATTTTTATTGTTGTGCCCTTACATTATTATTGTTAGGTCGACTAGGATTATATTGTGACCCCATGGACTCCTATGTATAGAAAGGAGGTTTTGTCATTTGTATCATCCAAGAATTTTTCATTTATGTAATTTAAAGGAGGTTTCGCCCTTGAAGTGGCTGATTTATAAGGCATTGATCTCTCTTCCTTCTATTTTGGCAGTTGATTTCATAGCATTTGGTATCAGAGCTTTGGATTCTAGGGTTTCGCTGCTTCAAATAGGTCATCGTGGAATTTTATCTATAACTTTGTTTCTATGAAGGTTCAAAAGCTAAAAACAAAACCCATTTCCGAAGAAATCATGAGGAACTTCATGAAAAAATTTCAGATCTTGGCTCGAAATATTTTCATAGATAAGACCTATGGAAGTTAGGGTTTTTGTAGGCTTCCGAATTTCATCTCAAAGAGGTGACCTTGGAAAAATCGTCATAACTCTCTCTCTGTGTGCATCGGATTGGAATTCTGTAAAAAATTGTCAATAGTAAACAGACTGTAGTTTCCATTATATCAATTTCAGAGCCGAAAGAGGAAACAATGACATGTGGAACGTCATACAAGTTCTCTATATTTAATAAGTCCATAATTAGGTCATTGTGGGAGATTAAGGATAAATTTTTCTTGAAGAATCCAAATCAGGTGAGACATGTGGCATTGGAAAGAAGATTTAGACGACTAATACAGGACTGAATATAAAATCTTAAGGATATGAAATTGCAGAGATACAATAGTTTCAATATTGAGCTCCTCAAAAGCAAGAAAAATATGTATATTTGTTTTTTCAGATTGCATAAGTCTTGTTTGAAAAATTAGTTTGAAGTGATTCCAAGGGCATATTGAAGCATATATATCAGTATTGGGTTTTAAAATTCCCCCTAAAAATAATTCAACACCCATTACGCCCCCAGAAGTCTCTACTATGACACATGAATATGAAGAAGTGCAACATGATATATAAAAATTACAAGAGAAGGTGCAACAACTTTCGCTCTCGAAAAGAAAAACAAAAAATGAAATGGAAGTTTTGAAGAAAGGCATGGAAGCTAAGATGGATGGTTTGAAGAAAGGTGCAAAAGCTAAGATGGATGTTTTGAAGAATGACATGGAAGCTAAGATGGATGACTGGAAGAAAAAATGGAAGACATGAAGAATGTTCTAAAAGTAGACATGGAAGGTATGAAGGAAGGTTTGACAAAGTTGATACAAGAAATGGTTCCTAATGGAGAAAAGATTGTAGAGGAAACTCATGATGAAAAAAATTAATGTTAATCATGATTTGATAAACTCTAATATTGAATTGAAGATCCACCTCATTCCAAATATCGAAATGAGGAAGTTTGATGGAAAGGATCCCATAACCTGGATGCTACAGATGGAGCAATATTTTGATATCAATAATGTGCAAAACACACAAAAGGTACGTATTGCAACTCTATATTTAGAATAAAATGCATTTGTATGGTATCAATGGCTTTGCTCCCATAAAGAAATTATCACTTGGTTAATTTTTATGGAGGAAATGATAGCACATTATGAGGATACAAAGAGCAACACATTCTTTAGCCAATTGATAAATCTCAAACAAAAGGGTTTAATGGTGGATCACATTGATGACCTCCAAAAATTGAATATAAGGGTAACTGATATTCCAGAGGAACAGAAGATTGATGTCTTCATAAAAAATTTAAAGGATGACATCCAACATGAGGTTCGCCTTTGGGAACCTGATTCATTGGAGAAGGCATTCAAGTTAGCAAGAAAAATTGAATGTAAAATTATGGTGACAAGGAATCCTACCATTCACATCTATAAATATGGAAGTGTTGCTACTCCTATACATCAACAATCTACAAGGTTGACACCACAACAATTGGAAGAAAAAATAGCAAAAGGGCTTTGCTATAGTTGTGATAGAAAATACACTAAAGTTCATAAGTGCACTGAGAAGAAATTATTTTACTTCTATTATGAAGAGGAGGAATAAAATGAACAAGAAACTTCAAACGAAGATGATATACACCAAGAACCAACCCTAGAGAAAGAAGAAATGAGTCCGACCATATCCTGTAATGCATTGGCAGGAATTAACACTCTTCAAACTCTCAATATAGAAGGACATATCAATAAGAAAAAGGCAATAGTGTTGATTGATTCATGCAGTACCCATAATTTTTTTCATTGTAGGGAAGCCAAGGAATTGAATTGCTTACTATACACAACATGAGAGTGTCAAGTGATGGTTGCAAATGGAGGAACTATAAATTTCTCTAGAAAATGCCATAATATCAAGCTAACCATGGGGTAACATGTATTGAATAGTCCAATTCTTTCCACTACAATGGGAGGTGCTAATGTTGTACTAGGAGTACAATGGCTACAATCTTAGGGGACGGTAGCTTTTAATTATCAAGAACTTTTCCTAAAAAAAAATTCGGAAGGAAAGGAAGTTGAATTATAGGGTATCGCAGGGAAGCCGACAAAGATAATAACCTCTAATATCATGAAAAAGCTTCTGAAGAAAGAACAAGGAGGCATAATTTCACAATTATGCTCACTAGAAGTTCCAACATCAAAATCATCTATTTCTCTAGATCTCCAAAAAGTCTTGGATAATCATTCCAAGGTGTTTGAAACTCCCAAAGAAATCCCACTTATTCATGATCATTATCATTCTATTCATTTGATTCCGGGAAGCGCTCCTGCAAACATCAGGCCTTACAGATATCCTTATGTCCAAAAGAGCGGAATTGAACATATGATTCCAAAAATGTTAGAGGCTAGTATAATTCAACCTAGTCAAATTTCTTTCTCTTCTCCAGCAGTATTGGTACACAAGAAGGATCGATCATGGTGCATGTGTTTGTATTATAGGGATATCAATAGTCTCACTATTAAAGATAAATTTCCCATTCCTATGATTGATGAATTATTGGATGAATTACATGGAGAAATTTATTTTACCAAGTTGGATCTTCATTGCGGATATTATCAAATTAGAATGAAGACTGAATATATTCTGAAACAAAATTTTGAACTCATGAGGGTCATTATGAAAAATTTTTCATGCCATTTGGCCTTACCAATGCACCCTCTACATTTCAAGGGTTGATGAATTCTATTTTCAGACCCTTCCTTAGAAAATTTGTGTAATTTGTGTTAGTATTTTTTGATGATATAATAATATACAACAGGTCTTGGAAGGATCATATTCAACATGTTGACAGGGTGCTAAAACTATTGGAGGAGAAATAATTATATGCAAAAACCTCCAAATATTTCTTTGGAGTACAAGAGGTGGGATATCTGGGTCATATTTTATATCAGGAGGGTGTTAAGGTAGACCCTAAAAGAATTAAAGCCATTAAGGAATGGAAAATCCCCAGAACCATAAAGCAGTTGCGAGTATTTATCAGGTTAACAGGGTATTACCGCAAGTTTGTTAAGAATTATGGGAGAATAGCAGCACCTCTAACAACATTATTGAAGAAAGAGAATTTTCATGGACTCCTCAAGCAACTAAGGCCTTTCAACATCTTAAAGAGGAAATGTACCTAGCACCGGTCTTAGCTATGCCAAAATTCACCAAAACCTTTATTATGGAATGTGATGCCTCAGGAAATGGACTTGGTGTTGTTCTAATGCAAGAAGGAAGACCCATTGCTTTTGAAAGTCGTCCAATCAAAGGAAAGTATTTACAAAAAGCTATTTATGAGAAGGAAATGTTGGAAATACTACATGCACTAAAGAAATGGCAACCTTACCTAATGGGAAGACACTTCAATGTAAAAAATGATCATGATAGTCTTAAATACTTTTTGGAACAAAGACTATCCTCAGAAGAGCAGAAAAAATGGGTCACAAAGATGTTGGCTTATGACTTTGAAATTATCTACAAAAAAGGGAAGCTAAATGTTGTTGTAGATGCACTCTCAAGAAAGGATGAAGAGGTGGAAGCATTGATTTGTGCCATTTAAATTGTCCAACTAGATTGGATAACTGAAGCAAGGGATGAATGGAAGAATGACAAAGACGTGTGGACAATCATTCAAAATTTGCACCAAGATCCTAGTACATATGATACATTTAGTTGGAAAAATTATTCCTTATGGTACAAAGATGCTTATATCTTTGTAAGAATACCCAACTAAAAAAAAGTATTATTTTTTAATTTCACACCTCTCCCTTAGGAGGACACTCAAGATTTTTAAAAACTTACCACAGGGTGAAGAAAGAATTTTTTTTGGATGGCCTTAAATTTGATATTCAAAAGTTTGTGGTGGAATGTTTTTTTTTCCAACAAAATAAAGCTGAAACATTTAAGACCTTGGGTATTCTACAACATTTATCCATTCCAAGTCAATGTTGGGGGGAGGTTTCAATGGATTTTATCACAGGTTTACCTAAGTCCAAGGGAAAAAGTGTCATCATGGTGGTAGTTGATAGAATTACCAAGTATGCACACTTTTGTGCATTATCTCATCCATTTAAAGCAAGCACAGTTGATACTGCATTTATGGAAACACTTCAAAATATACATGGAAACCCAAATATTATTGTAAGCCTTGTGACATAGATCCCATTTTTACTAGAAATTTTTGGACGGAATTACTTTCTTTGTTTGGTACTCAACTAGCTCATAGCTCATCTTATCATCCTCAATCCGATGCGAAAATTGAGATAGTGAAAAAATGTTTCGAAGGATATCTCTGGTTTTTTGTATCTGATAAAAAAACACAATGGGTCAAGTGGTTACCTCTGTATGAATGGTGGTATAAAAATTCCTTCCATACTGCAGCAAAAATGACCCCATTTATGGCACTTTATGGATATCATCCACCATCTATCACATCCTCTTTAAGAAAAAAATTATAAGGTTAAAGTAGTGGAATATCACATCGAGCATCTACAACAAGTTCTCTAGCTTTTAAATGATAATCTAAATTTGGCACAAAATCAAATGAAATACTGAGGAAGATCAACATCGCAGCGAGAGAAGTTTTGATGTAGGAGACTAGGTATTTTTACGGCTACAACCATACAAACAAATGTCCCTCAAGAAAGCTAAGAAGGATAATAAATTATCATCAAAGTACTATGGTCCTTACAAGGCGTTGAAAAATATTGGTATTATGGCATACAAATTGGAGCTTCATGCTTCTTCTCGAGTGCACTTAGTTTTCCATGTTTCATGCTTAAAGAAGGTTATACGTGAAAAAATTCCAGTTCAAACAATATTGCCATAACTTGATGAGGAGGGAAAAATCATATTGGAACTTGAAAACATCATGGAAACAAGAACTCGATAGATACAAAATCGATCAATTTCGGAGTATCTCATAAAGTGGAAGAACTTACCCACTGAAGATTTCACAATGAGAATTTTATAAAGAAGCATCCAGAGCGACTCAAGCATTGAGGACAATGCTTTTTTGAATGAGAGGGGCATGTTAGGTTCCTATATTACTAGTGTAGTCTCTTATTATCTTTAGTGTAGCCCCCTTATTGTTATTGTGTACCCCTGTTGCCCCCATATTGTTATTATTGTGCCCCATACAAGCCACTATTGTTATTGTTGTGCCCTTAAATTATTATTATTAGGTCGGCTAAGATTATATTGTGACCCCATTGACTCCTATATATAGAAAGGAGGTTTTGTCATTTGTATCATCCAAGAAATTTTCATTTATGTAATGTAAAGGAGGTTTCCCCCTCGAAGTGGCTAATTTCTAAGGTATTGATCTCTCTTTTCTTCTATTTTGGGAGCTGGTTTCATAACAACATATTTGTACCTATAACATCTTGCCATGGCTACGACACCAAAGCACATGTTCCTAGGCCCTAACATATCATAACACTCTCCTATCATGTTTTGGCATGCCTTGTAGTCCCTAGCATTCCTTGGAACACTTTGGCATGCATAAACATAAATGAGCACTTGGAACACATTGCAACTTGGCATGTATTGGAACCTATTATTAGTGTTCCTATCATGCCACTTTTAAAAAAGATAAATTCCTAACTTATTAACCCTCTTATGTGTTCATTTTCTTCCATTTGACCTTGTTCTTTTTTTTGTTGCCTTGATACTCCTTAACACATATTGGAATACCATGGCACCCTACACATCCTAACATGCCTTAGCATCTTGCATGTCTTGGAACTATTTGGCAGATGTTAACTCACACTAAAACTTCCTAGCACACTCTCACACTTGATCTTGAAATGCCCTGATATTCCCTAGCATGCCATACTAGTGCTTAACATACTTTGTCACTCCCTCCTTTTCATGTTAGCTAGAAATTTTGACACTCCCTCGCACACCCTCATTATATTCATTAACTTACATGCATTTTTACCTACTTCTCCCTTGTGTTTCCCTAGTACACCATAACACTCCTCAGCATGCATTAGCACAATCTGTCACACCATAGCTCTCTTCGACATGCCCTTCCACTTCATAACATGTATATCACTCCCTAACACACACTGGGACTTGGAACGTGTTGGCGCTTGGAAAGTATTAGCATGTCTAGTATTCATTAAAATGCCTTGGTATTCTTTGGCATGGTTCAAATTTATTTGAGATCAATTATTTGAAAGTATATGAGAAGTAACAGAGGATGATTTGGAACTTAGAATGCACTAAAACTTGGCATTTGGAATCTATTTCCACCTAGTATTGGTGTGCCTAGCATGCCCCTCCTCGAAAAGGTAAATTGATGACATATTAACCCTCTTATGTGTTCATGTCCTTGTAGTTTAAATTGTTTCTCCTTTTTTGTTGCCTTGATAGTCTTTGTCACATATTGTCACACCCTTGCACATCTTGGCATGCCTTATCACTTGACACATCTTAGCATATTTGACATGCCTTCAAACTATCTGGTATGTGTTAGCATTCCATAGCATGCCTTGGCACCAGGGAAAATTTTAAGGATGGATATGTATTTGAAATTTTAGAAACCTTGGCGAATCTTAGTAATATATAATAGAAAATTAGTAAAATGTTTGATGATAATTTTGTAAAAATATCTAAATTTCCAATTATATTATATTAGTCTATATAAGATCTTGGAGATTTTTAAGTTAAAATAATTTCATACTATAAAACTTGGGCGAATTATTTTTAGAAAAAATGGAAATTAGCGAATCTTGTTTTACAAAAACTATAGAAAACTAGCCCACCTGTGAATATTAGCCCCTAAAATTTTCCGTGCTCGACACTCATGCCCTCACAACTTGCCTTACATTTTTTCATGACTTGGGAACCGATTCAAGTCCTTAGCTACTGCATTTCATGTGACATTGGCCCGCTTTAGCCGCAACAACTTAACCAATTGCACCTACTATAAGTAGATTGTTCCTTGTTTGCCTAAGAACTACCTATAACTCATATTATGCCACTTATTTCCAAGCTGAACTTATCCCACTTAAGAACTTACCAAGACAAGGATCACATCTAGCCATGGCCATAAAAAAACTAAGAAACATAGCTTACATAGGTAATATTTCACATGTATGTCTAGTTGATATAAACAGTAGAGAATTAACTAAGAGTTTGTAAGAACCACAAGATACACAAGGCACACAAGATATAAGTTGGCACAAGCCAAGTGCCCCAAAACTTTTACATAACAGTGTAGAATATGAATTGTCTAAAATAGTTTAAAACATGAGAATTAGTCCAAAGGTGCCACATGTCATATAAAAAAAATAGATAAAGGAAAAATAGTTTCGTGTGCAACACAATGTTTGTCTTTATCTAAAATTTATTTGTTGGGTCCTTTATCGCAATCGTAGGCTTTCCTCTTGCAAATCTGACTATGAACTTCTTCTAATACACTTCATCCTTAGCACACTTGAATTCACTGACACTCCCTAGAACACACTTTTATGTGTTCATTTTCATGCCTTTTGACCTAGTTCTCCCTTGTGATGCCTCGACACTCCTTAACTCTCCTCAACATGCATTGAAATTTTCTGACATGTGTTAGCATGCCTTTTAATTCCTTGGCATGCCCTAAGCCTCCCTAGCTATCATGCCCTCACAACTACCCTTACGTAATTTGCAACTTGGGAACCCAACCAAGTCATCCCTTGACTACAAGAGCTTCACCAGGATATGATTATTACAACTAGACTATATTGTTGAATTGTGTAGCTTGGGAGGTAATCCACAAGAATAGTGAGATGGGTTTGTGTGAGTATGGTCACAAAAGGCTTTGTCGGTAAAGAACCCAAGAGAATGGGTTTTGGACCCAAGATGGGGTTTAAAATATAAAATAAAATTAAAAAGGAAAAATAATATTTCCTAAGGTCCAAGTGGATAAAGCTCAAAAGTTCTAGAGGGTTCTTCAGAGGCATATCTAGGAAAATATATTTAAGGAGGCCTTAGTATGAATTCAAGAACATCAAGTGAGAAGGAGCTCATTTTCTCAAGGAGGATAAGAGATGTAGTCCTAAAGTAAGTTGAGTTAGAGGGCAGAGTAAGGGCTGCTAAAGGGAGGCCATGATCATCCACCAAGAGAAAGATCATCGTGTGAGAGTTCACAAGAATGTGTCATATACCTTAATCGATTAGAGATAGGAATTAGGATGGAATATTATTCGTTCTCTTATGGAAGATAGAGCTCAAGAGAGGTGGCTCATGAACATTTGGGCATGTGATTTTAGTGGTGTTTCTATGTGAAGGCCGCATCAAATTTTGAAATAGTAGAGAGGGTTGAGAACCTATCTTGTGGTGGTTAGTAGGCAGCAAGGTCTATGATAAAGACAAACAAAAATGGAGGAGGGCATGAACTATAATTTAGTGCCATAACAGAGGAAGCCGTAGGTGTAATATTGACTGAGGTAATCATATTTTGAGGGTCATAGATATCTAAAGTTCATGTCAAGATTCAAACAAAGGAATGACCAAAATCTATGGATCCATATGAGCTAGGCCGAGTCTCTTATGGAAGAAATAGTTGTCCTTTTTCTATGGGTGGATAGGGTTTTTTCTAAATCAATTAGAATAGAAGTATAATTCCCGAGCTAGGGAGGTTTCCTAGCATGTTCAGTCCATAAGGTATGCCCTTAAGACTGTGACAAATTTGGGTAGAAGAAGAGGTGTCGTGACCCTTAGAGAGAGGTTTATCTATGCATTATATACCACATATTTGGAAGATGGTTTGCAGAGGTATGTGCAGAGATATAAAATCCAAAGGAAGTTGGAACCCGAGTAGAAGATTGGGCAGAATAACTGTGCCACATGAGGAATACATTGACATGAAGAGGAGTTGATTTGGGAGAATTGTCTATAGATTTTTGGACAGAGATATAAAGTACCTTATAAACTGTTAGTCAATGGACTATTACTGGATTATTTGTGACGCTAGTTCAACCATCTACAAATTTTTAGAAGTATGATAAGAGGAGTAGTTCAAATTTATTTATGGATTGGAAAAAAAAGAAATCAGTACACTAGAATAGTGATTTTGAGAGGACTCAAATCACTATTAGGTGGTAGATTTGAAGATCTCTAGATGAGTGCAGTGTGCTGGGCACCAGATCAGTAAAATAATTGACTTTTATTTTGAAAATTGATGACATTCCAAGTATAGTTGGATGGTTGTTAGGTGATTGTCAAAGAAGAGCCCTAAGTCTTGTACTTGTGAAGGAAAACAAGACTGGTTGAAGGGTAGGTTTATTGGACGTATTGTTGCTCCTAGAGACAACCTTGAGTTGCAAAAGCCTAGCGCCTAGGACATCTTAAAATCAAAGTTTAAATGTAGAAAATTTCCAGGGTGCCTCTGACACAATATGGATTAAGAGAGTAATGGTTGTGGTGGTTCAGAATTCATGAATACTTTGGGGTTTGGTTCATGAGAATTACCCTATACTATGAGAGGGCTCAAGAGGTTATCTGACAAGATGGATTTCAAATGGGAAAAGTATGAAATAGTGAGAAGAGACTTTCAAAAGATGCATAGGTTTTGAGAAGGAATGGAGGAGGAGGAACCTGCAAGAGACAAGCTTAAAAGTCTTAAGAATCTGCCTCCCGTGAACTCAGAACAAGCAGATGCAAGTGGAATATGACCAACAACAGAGATTCGTGGAGCATTAATTAAGGGAGAAAATAAAATTTAAAACACGAGCGTTATACATACACGAATTCATGGATAAAACATGCATACCACCGGTAGCTACATTACACGAATCATAAAAGCAACATAACATTGAAATATGATTATAAATAAATAGGAGATTACTAATAAACAAAATAATACAGATACATACTACTCATTGATCCATATAGAATCCAAATAAACAATGTTGTATATTAGATTATATTCAAAACATCTCTCCCAAATATGTATCTTAGAGCATAAAGAGCACAGTCACTCAGAACTACAACAAAACTTCTCCAAAAATTCAAAACCTTTCTTTCATCTCTGAACTCTCTACATATAGAGTTCCCTTTGAGGGTCTCTAGTTGAATAAACATTCATGATTGGCCCAAACATGTGAAATCAAAATATACTAACTAACTTATGGAGCATGCATCAAGAAATCACTCCTACAAGCAAAAAATAAAAATAGAATTGGGTCAAATCGAGATTTCACCAACAAAAAATCATAAGCAAACAATAAAAGAAAACAACTTAGTTGGCCACGGAGGCCAAATCTAGGAATCTTCAAAATGGGGTGGCGAGGAGTGGATGTGAACAGGTGGGCAGTCTAACTTCCATTACTTGACTCCACCTACTGTTGAAAACCTCCACTCCATGTTCTCATATTTTCCACTAACCATTACAGAACGACCAGACATGTTGCGTGTGCCTCGCTCTTTGACAGGGAATTCTTAGAAAAATTGAAGATGCCATAACTGTGTTTGCCTCGCCAACACCCATGATGTGTTTGAATTACAAAACCAGAGACCAGATTTCAGAGGGGGGACTGTCCGATCTGTGGTATTGGCTAGGGGGTGTGAAATCACTGCAGGCTGACACGTAGCACCAGAAGTGGTTTCCAAAATCAGCCATTTTGAACCTCACCCCAGCATTAACCTTCGAAAGGTGGAGGGGGTTGCAAAATATATCATGAGTCGTCGGATGTGTGATAGGGAGTGAAGATGAAGGAATAATGTCAGAGGCTTAGTGGTGACTGAAGGATGACATGGCATGGCAAAAGTGGGACCCGCCCGCAGATCACAATCAGAATGGGTTTGATATGAGCAACGGAAAGTAATAATTACACCTTGTGGGGAGCAATGTGTAATGTTTGGGAGATGACGTGGTGTGACAGAAGTGGGCCTCGCCCGCAAATTGCAATCGGAATGGGTTTGATATGAGCAGCGGAAGGTAAGAGTTATACCTTGCGGTGAATGAGGTGCAATGTGTGGGAGATGACATCACGTGACGGAAGTGGGGCCCGCCTGTAAATCGTAATCAGAATGGGTTTGATATGAGTAGCGGAAGGTAAGATTTATACCTTGCGGGGAGCGATGTGTGATGTGCGAGAGATGATGTTGCATGACTGAAGTGTGGCCCGCCTGCAAATCGCAATCGGAATGGGTTTGATATGAGCAGTGGAAGGTATGATTTATACCTTGTGGGGAGTGATGTGTGGTGAGTGGGGGATGGATGACGCGGCGTGAGTGAGATGGGGCTTGCTCGCAAATCACAATCGGAATGGGTTTGATATGAGAAAAGAAAGGTAAGAGTTATAGCTTGGGGGGAGCAATGTGTGGTGAGTGGGGAATGGATGTCATGGCATGACTAAGGTGGGGCCTGTTTACATCGCAATCTGGGAAATTGAGTAAGTGAGTTAACAAAAGTGTAAGTGTAAAGAATTTTTCAATGTGAAAAAGGTGAGTTGGTGTAAATAAAGGTTTTAGAGCAGGGAGGAGAAAAGGGGCTAAGGTTATATCGCATCGGGGGTTTTTCAAAGGAGTGCAATGGTAACAACAAATCTTTCCTATTATGACTACGAGGTGTTCTCCCATTCTACACTTGGACTGCCTGTCCATCCCTTTAGCTACTCCTGCTCTTCCTTCACTTAACTTTCAATGCTGCCTTATTCGATCATACAAAACAAAAGCCAACAGGGCCTAAGGGCGTGCAAACTTTGAAGGACTAAAGTAGCATTGAAGTGGGCTAGCCCACTCGCCCTGGTCCAATGTATTGTAAAGGATTGAGTTAGTGAGAAGAAGGGAAACCTCCATAGCCCTAGACTTGTCATCTTGGAGTAGAAGTATGGAAAAAATAAGCAAACCAAAGATCTGTTCACAAACGGAGTTGTGAAAAACTAATTGAAAACCCTAAGTGTTGCATATCGTAAAGGAAAAAAGAGGTGGTCAAAGGGAATTTTTTTTTTAAGTTGAGTTGAGTAACCTAAAGGAGTTGATTTCATTGATTGAGGTAGATTGAGGAGTTGCATAATGGGAGGCAAGAGGACCTTCCAGATGTGTTCATGACATGTGGATTGAAAGGGCTATATGTGTCCACCATAAAAAAGTGGGTCAAGTGTTGTCTTGTTCAAGGCAGATTAGCTTTCAAAGGACTAACACCAAGCTGTAGTTGTATTCCTTGTATCAGTGTGATTGGAAAGTGCCATGATACTTGGTACAAGAGCTCTATCCTATTCTTTTATAGTTCGTAATTTAACAAAGAATGATTTCAAAAAGTTAAAAATTGGCATGTGCACTATTTGATTCCCTGATGTGTGTATATTTCCTTATGCAAAGTAAATGCGTTGTGGAACTTGAGTGCGTTTGCATCAAATATGCTAAGGCCAAACAAAGATTATCATGTGTCATGGAAATTCAACATATGACTTGTTCACCTAAGAACTACTTGCAACTCATATTAGGCTAATCATGTCCAATCTCAACTCATCCCACTTAACAAGTTACCATGTGAAGGTTCATCACATCCAACTGTGGTCGTAAAAAAACTAAGCAACATAATTTACATCCTTACATGCCATAACATCTAACATGTTTTAAATTCCTTAGCACTATGTGGCAAGGGTTAGCATCCCCTACATTCCTTGGCAAGATTTTATATGCCCTAACACACCCTAGAACTTCCTGACACGCCTTGGTAATTTAGCATACCTTGGCCCCTCAGCACATAACCTTGTCACTCCCTCCTTAACACACCTAGAACTCATTAACACTCTCTCACACACACACTTATTCATTCATTTCCATGAAGTTTGATCTAGTGCTTCCTTGTGTTTCCCTGACACTCACTAACACTCCATAGCACACATTGGCACACCCTAGCACATCACACATCTTTGAAGTCCACCCTAGCACTCTGTTATTCCTTGGCACTACCTAGCATATATTGTCACTCTCTCCTTAGCACACCTAGATATCATTGACACTCGCAGTCACAAACTCTTATTCATGCATTTCTATGCATTTTTACCTACTTCTCCCTTTTGTTTCCATATCATTCCTTAACAGTCCTTGGCACATGTTGGTATACCCTAGCACCTTGGACATCTTGGCATGTCGCCTTGGCCTCTAACATGCCTTAACATTGCCTAGCATACCTTGTCACTCCCTCCTTAGCATGTCTGGAATTCACTAACACTTCCAATCACAAAATCTTACTTGTTAATTTCCATTCATTTTGACTAGTGCTCCCTTGTGTTTCCTTGGCAATCCCTATTAACACTGCCTTGCATGCATTGTCACATATTGGCCACATGTTGCCCTAGAACTCTAACATTCCTTAGCACTACAAAGCATTCCTTGTCACTCCTCCTTAGAACACTTGGAACTCATTGACAGTCCCTGACACACACTCTTATTCATTCATTTCCATGCATTGTGACATAATTCCCCCTTGTGTTTCTCTAGCACTCCCTAACACTCCTTGGCACACAATGGCACACCCTAGAACTTGGAACATCTTGGCGTGTTTTCCTAGCACTCTATCATGCCTTGGCACTTCCTAGCATGCCTTGTCACCCCATCCTTAGCACACCTAGAACTTGCTAACACTCCTTATCACACACTCTTATTCACTCATTTCCATGCAATTGAAACTAGTCCTCCTTTCTATTTCCCTGGCACTCCCTAGCATGCATTGGCGCCACACCCTAGCACCTAGCACATATTGGAATCGTACCTTCCCCGCTCACCACACATCGCTCCCCACAAGGTATAAATCGTACCTTCCACTGCTCATATCAAACCCATTCCGATTGTGATTTGCAGGCGGGCCACACTTCAGTCACACAACATCATCTCTCGCACATCGCACATCACTCCCCGCAAGGTATAAATCTTACCTTCCACTACTCATATCAAACCCATTCCGATTACGATTTACAGGCGGGCCCCACTTCCGTCACGCCATGTCATCTCCCACACATCGCACATCATTCACTGCAAGGTATAACTCTTACCTTCCACTGCTCATATCAAACCCATTCCGATTGCGATTTGTGGGCGGGGCCCACTTCCGTCACACCACGTCATCTCCCAAACATTGCACATTGCTCCCCGCAAGGTGTAATTCTTACTTTCCACTGCTCATATCAAACCCATTCTGATTGTGATCTGCGGGCGGGTCCCACTTCTACCATGCCACGTCATCCTCCACTCACCGCTAAGCCTCTGACATTATTTCTTCATCTCCGCTCCCTATCACACATCCGACAACTCATGATATATTTTTCACCCCCTCCACCTTTCGAAGGTTAATGCCGGGGTGGGGTCCAAAATGGCTGATTTTGGAAACCACCTCCGGTGCTACGTGTCAGCTTGCAGTGATTTTGCACCCCCCCAGCCAATATCATAGATTGGCCAAGCCCCCCTTCGAAATCTGGTCTCCGGTTTTGTAATTCAAACACATCATGGGTTTTGGCGAGGAAAACACAGTTATGGCATCTTCAATTTCTCCAAGAAATTCCTGTCAAAGAGTGAGGCATGCGCAGCATGTCTGGTCATTCTGTAATGGTTAGTGGAAAATATGAAAACATGGAGTGGAGGTTTTCAACAGCAGGTGGAGTCAAGTAATGGAAGTTAGACTTCCCACATGTTCACATCCACTCCTTGCCACCCCATTTTGAATATTCCCAGATTTGGCCTCCGTGGCCAACTATGTTCTTTTCTTTTATTATTTGATTATGATTTTTTGTTAGTGAAATCTCGATTTGACCCAATTCTATTTTTATTTTCTATTTGCAGGAGAGATTTCTTGATGCATGCTCCGTAAGTTAGTTAGTATATTTTGATTTCACATGTTTGGGCCGATCATGAATGTTTATTCGATTGGAGACACTCAAAGGGAACTCTATATGTAGAGAGTTCAGAGATGAAATAAAGGTTCTGAATTTTTGGAGAAGTTTTGTTGTAGTTCTGAGTGACTGTGCTCTTTATAATCTGAGATACATATTTGGGAGAGATGTTTTGAATATAATCTAATATAAAACATTGTATATTTGGATTCTAGATGGATCAATGAGTAGTATGTATCTGTATTATTTTGTTTATCAGTAATCTCCTGTTTATGTATAATCATCTTTCAATGTTATGTTTCTTTTATGATTCGTGTAATGTAGCTGCCAGTGGTATGCATTTTTTATCCATGAATTCGTGTATGTATAACACTCGTGTGTTAAATTTTATTTTCTCCTTAATTAATGCTCCACGAATCTCTGTTGTTGGTCATATTCCACTTGCATCCGCTTGTTTTGAGTTCATGGGAGGCAGATTCTTAAGACTTTTAAGCTTGTCTCTTGTAGGTTCCTCCTCCTCAATTCCTTCTCAAAACCTATGCATATTTCGAAAGCCTCTTCTCATTATTTCATACTTTTCCAATTTGAAATCCATCCAGTCAGATAACCTCTTGAGCCCTTTGGTAGTATAGGGTAATTCTCATGAACCAGACCCCAAAGTATTCATCAATTCTGAACCACCACAACCATTACTCTCTTAATCCATATTCTTTCAGAGGCACCCTGGAAATTTTCTACATTTAAACTTTGATTTTAAGATGTCCTTGGCACTGGAATTTTGCAGCTCAAGGTTGTCTCTAGGAGCAACAACAGGTCCAATACACCTACCCTTCAACCAATCTTGTTTTCCTTCACAAGTACAAGACTTAGGGCTCTTCTTTGACAATCACCTAACAACCATCCAACTATACTTTGAATGTCATCAATTTTCAAAATAAAATTCAATTATTTTACTGATCTAGTGCCCAGCACACTGCACTCATCTAGGGATCTTCAAATCTACCACCTAATAGTGATTTGAGTCCTCTCAAAATCACTATTCTAGTGTACCAATTTCTTTTTTTTCCAATCTATAAAAAAATTTGAACTACTCCTCTTTTCATACTTCTAAAAATTTGTAGATGACTGAACTAGGGTCACAAATAATCCAGTAACAGTCCATTGACTAACTATTTATAAGGTACTTTAGATCTCTGTCCAAAACTCTATGGACAATTCTCCCAAATCAACTCCTCTTCATGTCAATGTATTCCTCATATGGCATAGTTATTCTGCCCAATCTTCTACTTGGGTTCCACCTTCCTTTGGAATTTCTATCTCAACACATACCTCTGCAAACCATCTTCCAAATATGTGGTATATAATGCATAGATAAACCTCTCTCTAAGGGTCACGAAACCTCTTCTTCTACCCAAATTTGTCACAGTCTTAAGGGCATACCTTATGGACTGAACATGCTAGGAAACCTCCCTAGCTCAGGAATTATACTTCTATTCTAATTGATTTAGAAAAAACCCTATCCACCCATAGAAAAAGAAAAACTATTGCCTCCATAAGAGACTCGGCCTAGCTCATATGGATCCATAGATTTTTTGCATTCCTTTGTTTGAATCTTGACATGAACTTTAGATATCTATGACCCTGAAAATATGATTACCTCAGTCAATTTTACACATGCGGCTTCCTCTGTTCTGGCCCTAAATTATAGTTCATGCCCGCGTCCATTTTTGTTTGTCTTTATCACAGAACTTGCAGCCTACTAACCACCACAAGATAGGTTCTCAACCCTCTCTACTATTTCAAAATTTGATGTGGCCTTCACATAGAAACACCACTAAAATCACATGCCCAAATTCTCATGAGCCACCTCTCTTGAGCTCTATCTTCCATAAGAGAACCAATAATATTCCATCCTAATTCCTATCTCTAATCGATTAAGGTATATGACACATTCTTGTGAACTCTCACACGATGATCTTTCTCTTGGTGGATGATCATGGCCTCCCTTTAGCAGCCCTTACTTTTCCCTCTAACTCAACCTACTTTAGGACTACATCTCTTATCCTCCTTGAGAAAATGAGCTCCTTCTCACTTGATTTTCTTGACTTCGTACTAAAGCCTCCTTAAATATATTTTCCTAGATATGCCTCTTAAGAACCCTCTAGAACTTTTGAGCTTTATCCACTTGGACCTTAGGAAATATTATTTTTCCTTTTTTATTTTATTTTAGATTTTAAACCCCATCTTGGGTCCAAAACCCATTCTCTTGGGTTCTTTACCGACAAAGCCTTTTGTGACCATACTCACACAAACCCATCTCACTATTCTTGTGGATTACCTCCCAAGCTACACAATTCAACAATATAGTCTAGTTGTAATAATCATATCCTAGTGAAGCTCTTGTAGTCAAGGGACGACTTGGTTGGGTTCCCAAGTTGCAAATTAAGTAAGGGTAGTTGTGAGGGCATGATAGCTAGGGAGGCTTAGGGCATGCCAAGGAATTAAAAGGCATGCTAACACATGTCGGAAAATTTCAATGCATGTTGAGGAGTGTTGAGTGTCGAGGCATCACAAGGGAGAACTAGGTCAAAAGGCATGGAAATGAACACATAAAAGTGTGTGCCAGGGAGTGTTAGTGAATTCAAGTGTGCTAAGGATGAAGTGTATTAGAAGAAGTTCATAATTAGATTTTCAAGAGGAAAGCCTATGATTGGGATAAAGGACCCAAAAAATAAATTTTAGATAAAGACAAACATTGTGTTGCACACGAAACTATTTTTCCTTTATCTATTATTTTTATATGACATGTGGCACCTTTAGACTAATTCTCATGTTTTATACTATTTTAGACAATTCATATTCTACACTGTTATGTATAATTTTTCGGGCACTTGGTTTGTGCCAACTTATATCTTGTGTGCCTTGTGTATCTTATGGTTCTTACAAACTCTTAGTTAATTCTCTACTATTTATATCAACTAGACATAAATGTGAAATATTACCTATGTAAGCTATGTTTCTTAGTTCTTTTATGGCCATGGCTAGATGTGATCCTTGTCTTGGTAAGTTCTTAAGTGGGATAAGTTCAGCTTGGAAATAAGTGGCATAATATGAGTTATAGGAAGTTCTTAGGTGAACAAGGAACAATCTACTTATAGTAGGTGCAATTGGTCAAGTTGTTGCGGCTAAAGCAAGCCAATGTCACATGAACTGCAGTAGCTAAGGACTTGATTCAGTTCCCAAGTCGTGAAAAAATGTAGGGCAATTTGTGAGGGCATGAGTGTCGAGCAAGGAAAATTTTAGGGGCTAATATTCGCAGGTGGGCTAATTTTCTATAGTTTTTGTAAAAAAAAGATTCGCTAATTTCCATTTTTTCTAAAAATAATTCGTCCAAGTTTTATAGTATGAAATTATTTTACCTTAAAAATCTCTAAGATCTTATATAGACTAATATAATATAATTGGAAATTTAGATATTTTTACAAAATTATCATCAAACATTTTACGAATTTTCTATTATATATTACTAAAATTCGCCAAGGTTTCTAAACTTTCAAATACATATCCATCCTTAAAATTTTCCCTGGTGCCAAGGCATGCTATGGAATGCTAGCATGTACCAGATAGTTCGAAGGCATGTCAAATATGCTAAGATGTGTCAAGTAATAAGGCATGCCAAGATGTGCAAGGGTGTGACAATATGTGACAAAGACTATCAAGGCAACAAAAAAGGAGAAACAATTTAAACTACAAGGACATGAACACATAAGAGGGTTAATATGTCATCAATTTACCTTTTCGAGGAGGGGCATGCTAGGCACACCAATACTAGGTGGCAATAGGTTCCAAATGCCAAGTTTTAGTGCATTCTAAGTTCCAAATCTTCCTCTGTTACTTCTCATATACTTTCAAATAATTGATCTCAAATAACTTTAAACCATGCCAAAGAATACCAAGGCATTTTAATGAATTCTAGACATGCTAATACTTTCCAAGTGCCAACACGTTCCAAGTCCCAGTGTGTGTTAGAGAGTGATACACACGTTATGAAGTGGAAGGGCATGTCGAAGAGTGCTATGGTGTGACAAATTGTGCTAATGCATGCTGAGGAGTGTTATTGTGTACTAGGGAAACACAAGGGAGCACTAGGTAAAAATGCATGTAAGTTAATGAAAATAATGAGGGTGTGCGAGGGAGTGTCAACGAGTTCTAGCTCACATGAAAAGGAGGGAGTGACAAAGTATGTTAAGCACTAGTATGGCAAGCTAGGGAATATCAAGGCATTTCAAGATCAAGTGCGAGAGTGTGCTACGGAGTTTTAGTGTGAGTTAACATCTGCCAAATAGTTCCAAGACATGCAAGATGCTAAGACATGTTAGGATGTGTAGGGTGCCATGGTATTCCAATATGTGTTAAGGAGTATCAAGGCAACAAAAAGAAGAACAAGGTCAAATTGAAGAAAATGAACACATAAGAGGGTTAATAAGTCAGGAATTTATCTTTTTCAAAAGTGGCATGATAGGAACACTAATAATAGGTTCCAATACATGCCAAGTTGCAATGTGTTCCAAGTGCTCATTTCTGTTTATGCATGCCAAAGTGTTCCAGGGAATGCTAGGGACTACAAGGCATGCCAAAACATGATAGGAGAATGTTATGATATGTTAGGGCCTAGGAACATGTGCTTTCGTGTCCTAGCCATGGCAAGATGTTATAGGTACAAATGTGTTGTTATGAAACCAGCTCCCAAAATAGAAGAAAAGAGAGATCAACGCCTTAGAAATTAGCCACTTCGAGGGGGAAACCTCCTTTACATTACATAAATGAAAATTTCTTGGATGATACAAATGAAAAAACCTCCTTTCTATATATAGGAGTCCATGGGGTCACAATATAATCCTGGCCGACCTAACAATAATAATGTAAGGGCACAAAAATAACAATAGTGGCTTGTATGGGGCACAATAATAACAATATGGGGGCAACAGGGGTACACAATAACAATAAGGGGGCTACACTAAAGATAATAAGACACTACACTAGTAATATAGGGACCTAACATGCCCCTCTCATTCAAAAAAGCATTGTCCTTAACGCTTGAGTAGCTCTGGATGCTTCTGTATAAAATTCTCATTATGAAATCTTCAGTGGGTAAGTTCTTCCACTTTATGAGATACTCCGAAATTGATCGATTTCGTATCTGTCGAGTTCTTGTTTCCATGATTTCTTCAAGTTTCAATATGATTTTTCCCTCCTCATCAAGTTATGGCAATATTGTTTGAACTATAATTTTGTCACTTATAACCTTCTTTAAGCATGAAACATGGAAAACTGAGTGCACTCGAGAAGAAGCATGAAGCTCCAATTTGTATGCCATAATACCAATATTTTTCAACACCTTGTAAGGACCATAGTATTTTGGCGATAATTTATTATCCTTCTTAGCTTTCTTGACGGACATTTGTTTGTATGGTTGTAGCCATAAAAATACCTAGTCTCCTACATCAAAACTTCTCTCGCTGTAATGTTGATCTTCCTCAGTATTTCATTCGATTTTGTGGCAAATTTAGATTATCATTTAAGAGTTGGAGAACTTGTTGTAGATGCTCGATGTGATATTCATAAAGTGCCATAAATGGGGTCATTTTTGCTATAGTATGGAAGGAATTGTTATAGCACCATTCATATAGAGGTAACCACTCAACCCATTGTGTTTTTTTATCAGATACAAAACAACAGAGATATCCTTCGAAACATTTGTTCACTATCTCAATTTTTGCATCAGATTGAGGATGATAAGATGAGCTATGAGCTAGTCCACTACCCAAAAAAGAAAGTAATTTCGTCCAAAAATTTCTAGTAAAAATGGGATCTTTGTCACAAGGCTTACAATAATCTTTAGGTTTCCATGTATATTTTGAAGTGTTTCCATAAATGTAGTAGCAACTGTACTTGCTTTAAATGGATGAGATAATGCACAAAATTGTGCATACTTGGTAATTCTATCAACTACCACCATGATGACACTTTTTCCTTTGGACTTAGGTAAACCTGTGATAAAATCCATTGAAACCTCCCCCCAACATTGACTTGGAATGGATAAAGGTTGTAGAATACCCAAGGTCTTAAATGTTTCATCTTTATTTTGTTGGAAAACAAAACATTCCACCACAAACTTTTGAATATCAAATTTAAGGCCATCCCAAAAAAATTCTTTCTTCACCCTGTGGTAAGTTTTAAAAAATATTGAGTGTCCTCCTAAGGGAGAGGTGTGCAATTAAAAAAGAATATATTTTTTTAGTTGGGAATTCCTACAAAGATATAAGCATCTTTGTACCATAAGGAATAATTTTACCAACTAAATGTATCAGATGTACTAGGATCTTGGTGCAAATTTTGAATGATTGTCCACACTTCTTTGTCATTCTTGCATTCATCCCTTGCTTCGGTTATCCAATTTGGTTGGATAACTGAAATGGCACAAATCAATGCTTCCACCTTTTCATCCTTTCTTGAGAGTGCATCTACAACAACATTTAGCTTCCCTTTTTCTAGATAATTTCAAATTCATAAGCCAACATCTTTGTGACCCATTTTTTCTGCTCTTCTGAAGATAGTCTTTTTTCCAAAAAGTATTTAAGACTATAATGATAATTTTTTACATTGACGTGTCTTCCCATTAGGTAAGGTTGCCATTTCTTTAGTGCATGTAGTATTTCCAAGATTTCCTTCTCATAAATAGCTTTCTGTAAATACTTTCCTTTGATTGGACGACTTTCAAAAGCAATGGGTCTTCCTTCTTGCATTAAAACAACACCAATTCCATTTCCTGAGACATCACATTCCATAATAAAGGTTTTGGTGAATTCTGGCGTAGCTAAGACCGGTGCTAGGCACATTTCCTCTTTAAGATGTTCAAAGGCCTTAGTTGCTTGAGGAGTCCATGAAAATTCTCTTTCTTCAATAATGTTGTTAGAGGTGCTGCTATTCTCCCATAATTCTTAACAAACTTGCGGTAATACCCTGTTAACCTGATAAATCTCGCAACTGCTTTATGTTTCTGGGGATTTTCCATTCCTTAATGGCTTTAATTTTTTTAAGGTCTACCTTAACACCCTCCTGATATAAAATATGACCCAGATATCCCACCTCTTGTACTCTAAAGAAATATTTGGAGGTTTTTGCATATAATTATTTCTCCTCCAATAGTTTGAGCACCCTGTCAACATGTTGAATATGATCCTTCCAAGACCTGTTGTATATTAGTATATCATCAAAAAATACTAACACAAATTACACAAATTTTCTAAGGAAGGGTCTGAAAATGGAATTCATCAACCCTTGAAATGTAGAGGGTGCATTGGTAAGGCCAAAGGGCATTAAAAAAATTTCATAATGACCCTCATGAGTTCAAAACGTTGTTTCGGAATATATTCAGTCTTCATTCTAATTTGAGAATATCCGCAATGAAGATCCAACTTGGTAAAATAAATTTCTCCATGTAATTCATCCAATAATTCATCAACCACAAGAATGTATTTAATAGTGAGACTATTGATATCCCTATAATACAAACACATGCACCATGATCCATCCTTCTTGTGCACCAATACTGCTGGAGAAGAGAAATAACTTTGACTAGGTTGAATTATACCAACCTCTAACATTTTTGCAATCATACATTGAATTCCGCTCTTTTGGACATAAGGATATTTGTAAGGCCTGATGTTTGCAGGAGCACTTCCTGGAATCAAATGAATAGAATGATAATGATCATGAATAATTGGGAGTTCTTTGGGATTTTAAAACACCTTGGAATGATTATCCAAGACTTTTTGGAGATCTAGAGAAATAGATGATTTTGATGTTGGAACTTCTAGTGAGCATAATTGTGCAATTATGCCTCGTCGTTCTTTCTTCAGAAGCTTTGTCATGATATTAGAGGTTATTATCTTTTTCGGCTTCCCTGTGATACCCTATAATTCAACTTCTTTTCCTTCCAAAAAAAATTTCAGGAAAAGTTCTTGAAAATTAAAAGCTACTGTCCCCAAAGATTATAGCCATTGTACTCCTAGTACAACATTAGCACCTCCCATTGGAGTGGAGAGAATTGGAGTATTCAATACATATTCCCCCATGGTTAGCTTGATATTATGGCATTTTCTAGAGAAATTTATAGTTCCTCCATTTGCAACCATCACTTGACACTCTCATGTTGTGTATAGTAAGCAATTCAATTCCTTGGCTTCCCTACAATGAATAAAATTATGGGTACTGCATGAATCAATAAACACTATTACCTTTTTCTTATTGATATGTCCTTCTATATTGAGAGTTTGAGTGTTAATTCCTGCCAATGCATTACAGGATATGGTCGGACTCATTTCTTCTTTCTCTAGGGTTGGTTCCTGGTGTATATCATCTTCTTTTGAAGTTTCTTGTTCATTTTATTCCTCCTCTTCATAATAGAAGTAAAATAATTTCTTCTCAGTGCACTTATGAACTTTAGTGTATTTTCTATCACAACTGTAGCAAAGCCCTTTTGCTATTTTTTCTTCCAATTGTTGTGGTGTCAACCTTGTAGATTGTTGAAGTATAGGAGTAGCAACACTTCCATACTTATAGATGTGAATGGTAGGATTCCTTGTCGCCATAATTTTACATTCAATTTTTCTTGCCAACCTGAATGCCTTCTCCAATGAATCAGGTTCCCAAAGGCGAACCTAATGTTGGATGTTATCCTTTAAATTTTTTATGAAGACATCAATCTTGTGTTCCTCTGGAATATCAGTTACCCTTATATTCAATTTTTGGAGGTCATCAATGTGATCCACCATTAAACCCTTTTGTTTGAGATTTCTCAATTGGCTAAAGAATGTGTTTCTCTTTGTATCATCATAATGTGCTATCATTTCCTCGAAAAAAATTAACCAAGTGATAATTTATTTAGGGGAGAAAAGCCATTGATACCATACAAATGCATTTTATTCTAAATATAGAGTTGCAATACGTACCTTTTTTGTGTTTTGCACATTATTGATATCAAAATATTGCTCCATATGTAGTATCCATGTTATGGGATCCTTTACATCAAACTTCCTCATTTCGATATTTGGAATAAGGTGGATCTTCAATTCAATATTAGAGTTTATCAAATCATGATTAACATTAATTTTTTTCATCATGAGTTTCCTCTACTATCTTTTCGCCATTAGGAACCATTTCTTGTATCAACTTTGTCAAACCTTCCTTCATACCTTCCATGTCTACTTTTAGAACATTCTTCATGTCTTCCATTTTTTCTTCCATGTCATCGATCTTAGCTTCCATGTCATTCTTCAAAACATCCATCTTAGCTTCTGCACCTTTCTTCACACCATCCATCTTAGCTTCCATGCCTTTCTTCAAAACTTCCATTTCATTTTTTGTTTCTCTTTTCGAGAGAGAAAGTTGTTGCACTTTCTCTTGTAATTTCGATATATCATGTTGCACTTATTCATATTCATGTGTCATAGTAGAGACTTCTGGGGGCTTAATGTGTGTTGAATTATTTTTAGGGGGAATTTTAAAACCCAATACTGATATATATGCTTCAATATGCCCTTGCAATCACTTCAAACTAATTTTTCAAACAAGACTTATGCAATCTGAAAAAACAAATACACATATTTTTCTTTCTTTTGAGGAGCTCAATATTGAAACTATTGTATCTCTGTAATTTCATATCCTTAAGATTTTATATTCAGTCCTTTATTAGTCGTATGAATCTTCTTTCCAATGCCACATGTCTCACCTGATTGGGATTCTTCAAGACAAAGTTATCCTTAATCTCCCAAAATGACCTAATTATGGACTTATTAAATAGAGAGAACTTGTACGACGTTCCACGTGTCATTGTTTCCTCTTTCAGCTATGAAATTGATACAATGGAAACTACAGTCTGTTTACTATTGACAAATTTTTACAGAATTCCAATCCGATGCACACAGAGAGAGAGTTATGATGATTTTCCCAAGGTCACCTCTTTGAGATGAAATTCAGAAGCCAGCAAAAACCCTAACTTCCATAGGTCTTATCTATGAAAATGTTGCGAACCAAGATCTGAAATTTTTTCATGAAGTTCCTCATGATTTCTTCGCAAATGGGTTTTGTTTTTAGTTTCTGAAGCTTCATAGAAACAAAGTTATAGAGAAAATTCCACGATGACCTGTTTGAAGCAGCGAAACCCTAGAGTCCAAAGCTCTGATACCAAATTCTATGAAATCAACTGCCAAAATAGAAGGAAGAGAGATCAATGCCTTCTAAATCAGCCACTTCGAGGGGGAAACCTCCTTTAAATTACATAAATGAAAAATTCTTGGATGATACAAATGACAAAACCTCATTTCTATACATAGGAGTCCATGGGGTCACAATATAATCCTAGTCGACCTAACAATAATAATGTAAGGGCACAACAATAACAATAGTGGCTTGTATGGGGCACAATAATAACAATATAGGGGCTACATGCGTACAAAAATTATAATAATGGGGCTACACTAATGACAATAAGAGACTACACTAGTAATATAGGGACCTAGTAGATGTTCTAAGACATGTGAGGTGACAAGGAATTTTAGTGTGTGCCAAAGCATGTTAAGATGTGCCAAGAGTGTTGAGGAGTGCTAGATCCCTCTCATTAATAGAATTGAAAAATCTTGATTATGTAGTAAATAATATAGTTTTTACACACACTAGTGGAACTTTATCTAAATGAAATTTTTTAGATAATAAACCTAATAGACATGACTAATGTATTGATTCATCAGAAAACTATATTCTCATTACTTGAGGGAAATGATACACACTGATTACTTCTTAACAAATTGACTGACTCTAACCACTATATGGCCTTGGACACATAATGAAAAAGACTCCACAAAAATGATGTTAAATAGTTATCTTTTGAGAAAAAATATAGTAACATGCATACATCATCATCAAAAAATCATTGGAATGATCAATGATGACGAACATTTTTCAACTGTCACCAAAGGTAACCAAAAATGGCTTTGGTGAGGGTTAATAAAATATCGTCACCAGAAGTGTCACCAAAGAGAGAATTGGTGATGGGCCTTTAACAACCCTCACCAAAAATGTCACTGAAAATGGATTTGGTGACAAACCTTAAAATACCGTCACTATATGCACTTACAACGACATGTTTTTAAGGACCGTCACCATATGTGACATTGGTGAGGGATCTTAAAAGCCCGTTATAAACATAACCCTCATCAATGCCATTTATTCTTTAGTAAAATTTATATATTTATAAATAATTTTAACATAAACATAATATTTTACTATAATTAATATATATATATATATATATATATATATATATATATATATATATATATATATATATATATATATATATATATATATATATTATATATATATATACATACAACAATGGTTTATATATATATACCCATTTTTAAACCTTTTTTAATTAGAATATTGAACTTAATGCCAAATTTGATCATCAAAATACTTAAGTTGATGTGGAGGAGCCTAGAGGAATATGCTAATATATGTATAATAATATTATATATATACCTCTTTTTTAGTTAGAATACTCAACTTAATGCTAAATTTTATTATCAAAATACTTAAGTTGATGTGGAGGAGCCTAGAAGAATATGTTAATATATGTATAATCATAAATTAAATATTTTAAATAAAAAAAGAATTACGGTTTCGCTAATTCATAGGAAAGTATTTCCACTTAATAAATAAATATTAAGTTATAACTATTATTATTTTAGTGTTTTTTGTTTTAAGTTATTTTATATTTTTTAAATATTTTTTCTTAAAATTGAAAATCAAATTGCTATGAGTATATATTAATTATTAGAATTTGTGATGCACATTCATATGTCTCAATATTTTTTTTTTCAAAATTATAGAAGATTAGAATATTTCTAATAGGCCATGATGTTAATTTCTCTCTTCTTATTGTTTGACTTTGTTGTATGTGTCTAACAAAATTATAGAAGTTTAGAATATTTCTAATAGGCCATGATGCTAATTCCTTTCTTCTTATTGTTTGACTTTGTTGTATGTGCATATATCTTATGTTGGTCCTCTTCACTTGATTTAGCTGCAAGTCTTTCTATTCAAGGTGCTTTCTTAATTTGTCAATCACACTTTTTATTTCTTCAACATAACCATTCCTATCTTTTTGCTTGCTCCAATTGATCTCTTCTATTCTTTTCCATTAAGCTAGTTGTGTTGTCCAGGTAGTAACCTCTTCCTTAATATTTTTCTCCTTTTCATCCCAAAACTGCAATTTCTTCTCGTGCTCCTTGCATACATCTATTAGTCTACTAATCTCACTAGAAAATTCTTCAATAACAACCATGGTGTATGTATTAATATTTTAATGTGTAGAATGTGAGTCATAAATAAAATATTTCAATTTCAACTACATATAACATTTTATTGGTGTGTTTCTCAACATAGACCCATCTTAACTTCAAATCTACTTCTAGCCATGAGGATTCAAATATTTCTACTTTAAAACCTTTGTTTATGTTTAGCAGTCAATAAAAAAAATTGCATTTTGAGAGATTTGATTCCTCTTGGAAGTTGGTAGATGGAAACTTATGTAACTATAAAAAAAGTTAAGAAAAATAAAATAAAAAAAACAATATAACTCTAAAGGCTAAAACATAAACAAAGGGAGAGACCAAGCACTAACCAATTGTTGTCTTCTACTGTGAAATATAACACTAAGAGAGACCAATACTGTTTTAGAAATATAACACTAAGAGAGACCAATACTGCTTAATTTTTTAAGCTTTTCCCATCAACAAGTAAATTATATTAATTTATATATTTATAAATAATTATAATAAAAAGTGTAATATTTAAATACTATAAGAGCTTGTTGTCTTTGAATGCGAAATTTAATATTAAGGGAGAGACCAATACTATTTAATTTTTAAAAATTTTCCCATCAACACCCAAATTATATTAATTTATATATTTATAAATAATTATAATAAAAAAGGTAATACTTAAGCTAAATATATAACACAACCCCATGTAAATTAAAAAAATATTTTAATTTTAAATTGAGTTATATATATATATATATATATATATATATATAATAATAATAATAATAATGAAATCATTTTTAAATTCTCTTATTATTTATTATTTTTAAATATATATGTTTAATTTTTTTTACTTTTTATATCATACATATTTAAATTATATAAATATATATATTTATAAATATATATAGTAGAGGTATAATATTTTAATAAAAACAATATATCACTAGATATAGTTTAGGCGGGCACATGGCCATCAGTGGCATGGGCATGATGCTTTTTATCATCATGGTGAGGGAAAATAATGGTTAGGAATGATTAAAAATACTGTTATATTTTGGTTGTTGGGAGGTTGTATGGCTCTGATATGTGGATGTATAGTTTTGATTTGTTGATATTTACCATTCTATGCTTTGTATTTCTGGGTGGCTAACAAACTAAATATTTTTAAAAAATTATGGAAACTTTATGATGATTCCAAATTAATAAAAGATTTTGATTTACTTTAAAAAAATGTTTCAATAATATATAAAAATAAAAAATAAAATAAATAATTTCCAAATCATATTGTCATTTATTATTTCTAAATATATATGTATTTAAATTATTTATTTATTCAATTCAAAATATATATATATATATATATATATATATATATATATATATATATATATATATTTCAATGGAAAATTATATATATATATATATAATTTTCCATTAAAATATTGAACTTGATGCTTAGTTTTATTATCAAAATACTTAAGTTAATGCTTAAAAGCCTAAAAGAATCTAGGAATATATGTATAATCATAAATTAAAGATTCCGAATAAAACAAAATTAATGTTATTTTAATTAAAAAGGAAAGCCTTTTCACTTACTAAATAAATATATAAGTTACAACTATTATTATTTTAGTGTAACGTTTTATTATTATCAAAATACTTAAATTAATACTAAGGATCCTAAGAGAATATACCAATATATATAATCATAAATTAAATATTTGGAATAAAAAAGAAATTAATGTTACCTTAATCAAAAGGGAAAGCCTTTCCACTTACTAAATAAATATTAAAATGATATTTAAATTACATTTTAGTGTAATGTTTTTTTAAACTATTTTTTTTAATATTAAAAAAATGAAATTCAATTTACTATAAAAGCATAGTAATTATGGTAATTTGTGATGCAGATATATATGTCTCAATATTTTTTCATAAAATTATAGAAACTTAGAATATTTCTAATAAGTCATTGTGTTAATTGACTTTGCCGTATGTGTCTATAGCTTATGTTGGTTTTTTTGTCAAGATTCTTTTGTCAATTCTAAGGATTTATAAAATGATAATTTTGCTAGTTGTTATAAGAATTTTTAATGGACAGTGGGCTCCCTACATTCCTATATAACGGAATTCTTCTATGTACTTTAAACATAGTGAATAATTGATGCAGGAGCATCCGACTAGGGACGCAAACAGACAGCAGGTTTTCCTGTTTTTCGGTGATGTGTTGTTTTACAGGTCTTTGAACCTGTCCATGTTTAATTTGTATGTTCTTGATTAGGGGATTAGTTATCAGTAGGGGTTTGTTTTAGTATAACTGACTTTTATTTTAATTTTTATTTAAGAAACTGTAGTAGGGCTACTAGGCTTTTTTCAAATTTTGTCATTGATAGAATGAAAATAGAAATAATATGTAAAGTGTAACCGTGTAACTAACAGTGGGCAGTTACCAACTGGTAACGAATTTGCCCTCCACTGAACTACAAAAAGAAGATGAGGGTCACTTTACAGGGGTTCTGCAAACTGTCAAAGAAGAGAAGGAATAGACAAACAGTACCATTATTAAGCAGACCAGCCGTGTTGTTGTTTCTTATGAGTTACAAAAAATTGTTTATTTGAAACATGCAATTATGTTGACAATCTGTTGATTCAAACATGCAGTGACAGGAAATCATGATATTTAGTGAATAACTGTAGCATTACAGGCAGGCCATCAAAGTACCTAGTTTTTTTTTCACAAGACAGGTGTTCCAGATCGACAAAGAAACAATCAAGCGTTTCGTGAAGTTGAAAATGTGGAGACAGAGAACGAGCAAGTCATACAATACACGAAGGAAGTTTAAACCTACAGGTAACCATTCTTGTAACGATATACTTTCTGTGCAAAATGAAAAAAAAAACGATTGAAATTCTGCTGAATAGATAAAACAACCATATTTACAGTCCAATCATTATAGTTGCCTTGAATGTATTACAAATACCAAAACCATCTAAGTTAAACAAAATTACAGTTAGGGTTTTAAAACTGGAACCCTTACGGAAATAGAAGGTCGACTACTATACAGTCAATTAAGTTACAGTGGGATTCTTTTCCAAGCCCAAGAAAAAAAATTGAATGGAGAACAACGTAGCAACCCCAGGTTGCTCCTGGAAAGAGAAACCCTAAGACCTAGCGGAGAAAAAAAAAAGCCTGTGCAACTTCGGCAAAGTAGAACATGAATTGATTCTACCCATGGAGAGCGAGGCGTGAAGGCAACCCTGGACATTGGACTGTCGAAAACCAAAGGTCACCTGCACAGAAAAACAGAGGACGGTGTCAGTTCGACTACCCACATGAATGTATTCATTTCAATTTAAGAGCGAGGAGAGGGTTTGAACAAAAACCTTGCAAAGGAGACAGAACACATAGGACTTAGACTGAACGAGCAAAATTTGCCAAGAACTGGCCAGACCTGCTCACGAGGAGCCGAACGGTCAGAATGTGAAAGAAGTGAAACAGTAAATGAATCAGGGAGAAACAGCTTACCAGTTGTGTGCCGGACGGAGTTGAAAGAACCTGTGAAACATTGCATTCGAAAAACACCTGTGCACAAACGAAGGACGAGATTACCAGTGCGAATATTGAACGCAGAAGAAACCCAAACAGTGAGAACAGGGTTTTCAGAAAAAGGAGATAAACAATTACAGTGGGCAAGTTTTAACCCTGTCGAAGCAGCGAAATAACTGAGAGAAGTTTGCAACGATAACCAGCCACCATTGCAAATCAATTGCACAGACAGCCAGGACTTCGACAAGTAGTTACCAGAGAGACCAGACCTCACGCAGAGGCATAACACCAAACGAAATGACCGCCAAATGAATTAGTAACAAAACCTAAGGCGAGAAAAACGAAAGCACTACCATCGAGCTGGAGCATTAACTGAGGAGTAAATGTAGATCAACCGGGTGGTGTAACCAAATCATACGGAGGCTACGAATCCGAGAACCTTTATGACAATATTAACCACGAATCCGACGTGTGACAACCAATAACATTGTTAACAGTCCACGTAGCATTGCAGAGTTGGCATTCGTGCGTGCCAGGTTTTGTATATTGAAATTTAACTTGGGTTGTGGGTTGGAGTAACCCATCAAAGTGGTATCGGAGCAAAGTTTGAGGTCACAAGAATATGGAAGTTGGTAGAAGAGGACGAGGAAGTGGAAGAGCAGTCCGAAGAGCAACAGAAGAGGGACTGCGCGAAGAGATTCGAATTTTGAATCAAAGATTGGCAGCAGTAGAAGCTGGGGGGAGGAGAGATCCAGCGGATGACAGTGATGAAGATATTCCAGAACCAGCAGATGAATTCGAAGGGGTGACACCTGAACTCAGATTGTTGAAATCAGTGTTGTTATCCAGTCATAAGCCAAAGCATGAGCTTTCCACTTATGACGGAAGTTTGTCGGCAGATGTGTTATTGGATTGGCTAAGTGAAGTAAACAAATATTTTTAGTTTGAAGAAACCAGTGAGGACAAACAAGTGAAGTTCGCTGCCACCAAGTTGAAAGGACATGCGTCCTTGTGGTGGGACAACGTTCAGGCAGAAAGGAAAATGCTATATAAACAGCCTATAAGGAAGTGGGCCAGGATGGAGGCAAAGCTGAAAGAGAAGTTTCTGCCTAAAGATTATCAAATTATGCTGTACAGGCAAGTACAGAACTTGAGACAAAGGGGAATGACGGTTAAGGAATATACAGAAGAATTTTATAAGTTGAATTTGAGGGCAGGATATGTGGAAAATACCTCAGAAAAGACAACAAGGTTCGTGAATGGGCTGAGAGGGGAGATACTGGATGAAATCGGTATTCTCTCACCCAAAACTCTAGATGAAGCATACCAGTTTGCTTTGAAGGCAGAGAAGAAAATAAACAGGAAGCAAAATGCCAGAAGAGGAGGTAGATCTGGCAAAGGAAAAGGGAAGGCCTTTGGTAGAGGTAGAGGCACAGGTTCCAATGAAGAAGGCAGTAGTTCCAAATCTGCAGGGACAGCAGAAAAGGACAACAGCACTAGAGGAGGATGACCAGCCCAGCGAGGGATAGGAAATGGTCGGGGCAGAGGAACTGTCCAGTGATATAGGTGCCACAAGTGGGGGCACAAATCGTATGAATGTCCTGAAGATGAACCAGCAGGTGGGAGAGGAGCTTATGTTTCCCAGCCTGAGGAATCGGAAACACCGCCTCAGGAAGTGGAAAATGCACCAGAAACAGGGGAAGCCTTGGTGCTGAACAAGGTGTTGATAAAACCAGCGAAGGAGATTGCGGAACCAGATCAAAGAAAGGCTTTGTTCCGGACAGTTTGCAAATCACAGGGAAAGTGCTGCAAACTGATCATTGACAGTGGAAGTACTGATAATTTGGTGGCCACGGAAATGGTGGAGAAGTTGGGACTGAAAAAGTTGAAACATCCCACTCCCTATAAAGTGTCGTGGCTGCAGAAAGGACATCAACTGTTAGTTGATGAACAGTGCGAGGTGGAGTTCCAGATAGGAAGATATAAGGACAAAATTATCTGCGATGTTATGCCAATGGATGTCTGTCATATACTGTTAGGAAGGCCCTAGCAATTTGACAGAAAGGTAGTTCATGATGGAAAAACGAACTGCTATAAGTTTGTCAAAGATGGGATCAAGCACATGCTTGTACCCATCAAAGAGGAAGGTACAGCAGAAGCTAGTGGAGTAAAAGCGCTGCTGATGGGTGGAAAAGAGTTTTTGAAACAGATCGAAAACAATGATGTGAATTTTGTTGTTGTGAGAAGGCCAATAACAGTGGTACTGCACACAAAGATTTCGGATTTACCTGAGGAGATTCAAGACATGTTGCAGGATTTTGGAGATATCATAGTGGACGATCTTCCAGATGAGCTACCCCCGGAGAGAGGTATCAGCCACTGTATTGATTTTATACCAGGAGCTAGCTTACCAAATAAGGCAGCTTATCATATGAGCCCGAAAGATAATGAAGAAATTCGGAAACAGGTGCAGGAATTGCTTGATAAAGGACTGATCAGAGAGAGTATGAGTCCCTGTGCGGTTCCGACAGTATTAGCTCCTAAGAAGGGTGGCGAATGGCGAATGTGTACAGATTCGAGAGCTATTAACAAGTTTACGATTCGGTACAGGTTTCCACTACCGCGAATGGATGACATGATGGACTGTTTGAGTGGGGCAGCATATTTTTCGAAGATTGACTTGAAGAGTGGCTACCACCAGATCCGAATTCGAGAAGGGGATGAGTGGAAGACAACTTTCAAGATGAATGAAGGGCTGTATGAATGGCTGGTGATGCCATTTGGATTAAGCAACGCTCCCAGTACTTTCATGCGCCTAATGAACGAAGTACTGAAGGAGTTCATTGGGAAATTTGTGATTGTGTATTTGGATGATATTTTAATTTTCAGCAGGACGAAGGAGGAACACTTCCGACATGTTCGAAGTGTATTGAGAAGATTGCAGCAAAACAAACTGCTGATAAATTTGAAAAAGTGTACTTTTTTTCAAAAATAATTAGTTTATCTGGGTTTTTTGATTGCAGAAAACGAGCTGAAGATGGATCCAGAAAAGATTGCAGCAATAGTTAGCTGGCCATCCCCAAAGAATTTGTTCGAGGTTCGAAGCTTTCATGGCTTAGCAAGCTTTTACAGGAAGTTTATCAGGAATTTTAGCGGGATCTGTGCACCCATGTTGGACACAATTAAGAAGGAAAATCAGCCTTTTTGCTGGACTGAAGCAACAGAAAACAGTTTTCAGACTCTGAAGAAAAAGATCACTGAGAGGCCGATCTTGAGATTGCCAGATTTCAACAAACTTTTTCAAGTTCGTTGTGATGCCAGCGGTACAGCCATTGGGGCAGTACTTAGCTAGGAGGACAGACCGGTTGCTTATTTCAGTGAGAAATTGAATGAAAGTAGGAAGAAGTATTCGTCTTACGATAAAGAATTTTATGCGGTCGTTCAAGCCTTGAAGCACTAGAGGCACTATTTGTTAGGTAATGAGTTTGTGTTATTTTCTGACAATTCTGCTTTACAGTATGTTATGCAGCAGCACAAGTTGAATCACAAGCATGCAGAGTGGGTGGAATATCTGCAAAGCTTTACATTTGTATTGAAGCATATCAGCGGGCAATCCAACAAGGTGGCAGACGCATTAAGCAGAAGAGTTTTACTCTTGCAGGAGAGTATGGTGCAGGTGCTGGGTTTTGAACACTTGAGGGATCTATATCAGACAGATACATATTTTAAGGAGGCACATGAGGCATGTCAGAACCCTTTACTGCGGAATAACAGTCCATGGTTGGACTACAATCTGCAAGAAGGATTGTTATTTAGAGGAGGACAGTTGTGTATTCCCGATTGTTCAATGCGGGATAACATTATTCGGGAGAAGCATAGCGGAGGTCTAGCCGGACATTTCGGTATAGACAATACATTATCCCAGATAGAGCATTTCTATTATTGGCCAAAGTTGCACCGAGATGTGCAGAGGTATGTAAGCAGGTGCAAAATGTGTCAGTTGGCAAAAGGTCACAGCCAGAATGCAGGACTCTATACGCCATTGCCCATACCGAGTAGGCCATGGGACTCAGTCAGTTTGGACTTTGTCCTGGGTTTGCCTAGAACACAGCGAGGATTTGATTCAATGATGGTAGTGGTGGATAGATTCTCGAAGATGGCGCATTTTATACCCTGTCGGAAAACCAGTGATGCTACTCACGTAGCCCACTTGTTTTTCACAGAAATTGTTCGATTGCATGGCTTGCCGAGGTCCATTATTTCAGACCGGGATGTGCGGTTCACAGGACACTTCTGGCGCACCCTGTGGAAAAAGCTGGACACCCAGTTAAATTTCAGGTCCGCTTATCACCCACAGACTGATGGGAAAACAGAGGTGGTAAATAGGAGTTTGGAGAACCTGCTACGAAGCTTAATCGGAGAAAATTCGCGGATGTGGGATCACGTACTTGCCCAAGCAGAATTTGCGTACAACGATTCTTCAAATCGCAGTACAGGATACAGTCCTTTTTAGGTTCTGTACAGCATGCATCCTCGCGGAGTGCATGAACTGCGGGATTTGGGAAAGCTCGAGAAAAGAAGCGCAGATGGAGAAGATTTCGCTCAAGCAATGAGTGATCTGCATGAGCAGGTGAAATTGAAGTTAATAGACAACAGTCAAAGATACAAACAGCAGGCAGATTTGAAAAGGCGAGAAGTTCAGTTCAATGTTGGGGACGAAGTACTTGCTCACTTGCGCAAGGAACGGTTTCCAAAAGGGCAGTATAACAAATTAAAGTTTAAAAAGATTGGCCCCTGCAAAATTCTTCACAAGTTTTCTGCCAATGCCTACGAAATACAGCTGCCACCCGGAATAAGCATTTCGCCCATTTTTAATGTGGCAGATTTGTTCCCTTACATTGCCAGTCCCGGAGACGAAGAGGCAACAAGGCCAGAACGGAATACCCTAGATGAAGAGGATTTTTGGTTAAAGCAGATGCCTGCAGCGCAGCTCCTTGAGATCGAGGGTATCCTCGACACACAAGTAGCCAAACGAACACGCAGGAAGGACTATTTACAGTACCTGATCAAGTGGAAGAACCGTCCTATTGAGGACAGTTCCTGGCTTGACCCAGCACAGATTCAGAAAGCTGGCTATTCAGTGGATGAACTCATGGAGCGGAGCCATGAATTTTTGCTACCCCGGGAGTCTGATGCAGGAGCATCCGACTAGGGAGGCAAACAGACAGCAGGTTTTCCTGTTTTTCGGTGATGTGTTGTTTTACAGGTCTTTGAACCTGTCCATGTTTAATTTGTCTGTTCTTGATTAGGGGATTAGTTATCAGTAGGGGTTTGTTTTAGTATAATTGACTTTTATTTTAATTTTTATTTAAGAAACTGTAGTAGGGCTACTAGGCTTTTTTCAAATTTTGTCATTGATAGAATGAAAATAGAAATAATATGTAAAGTGTAACCGTGTAACTGACAGTGGGCAGTTACCAACTGGTAACGAATTTGCCCTCCACTGAACTACAAAAAGAAGATGAGGGTCACTTTACAGGGGTTCTGCAAACTGTCAAAGAAGAGAAGGAATAGACAAACAGTACCATTATTAAGCAAACCATCCGTGTTGTTGTTTCTTATGAGTTACAAAAAATTGTTTATTAGAAACATGCAATTATGTTGACAATCTGTTGATTCAAACATGCAGTGACAGGCAATCATGATATTTAGTGAATAACTGTAGCATTACAGGAAGGCCATCAAAGTACCTAGTTGTTTTCTCACAAGACAGGTGTTCCAGATCGACAAAGAAACAATCAAGCGTTTCGTGAAGTTGAAAACGCGGAGACAGAGAAAGAGCAAGTCATACAATACACGAAGGAAGTTCAAACCTACAGGTAACCATTCTTGTAACGATATACTTTCTGTGCAAATTGAAAAAAAAAACGATTGAAATTCTGCTGAATAGATAAAACAACCATATTTACAGTCCAATCATTATAGTTGCCTTGAATGTATTACAAATACCAAAACCATCCGAGTTAAACAAAATTACAGTTGGGGTTTTAAAACTGGAACCCTTACGGAAATAGAAGGTCGACTACTATACAGTCAATTAAGTTACAGTGGGATTCTTTTCCAAGCCCAAGAAAACAAATTGAACAGAGAACAACGTAGCAACCCCAGGTTGCTCCCGGAAAGAGAAACCCTAAGACCTAGCGGAGAAAAAAAAAGCCTGTGCAACTTTGGCAAAGTATAGCAGAAGACAAAAGTAGAACATGAATTGATTCTACCCATGGAGAGTGAGGCGTGAAGGCAACCCTGGACATTGGACTGTCGAAAACCAAAGGTCACCTGCACAGAAAAACAGAGGACGGTGTCAGTTCGACTACCCACATGAATGTATTCATTTCAATTTAAGAGCGAGGAGAGGGTTTGAACAAAAACCTTGCAAAGGAGACAGAACACATAGGACTTCGACTGAACGAGAAACATTTGCCAAGAACCAGCCAGACCTGCTCACGAGGAGCCGAACGGTCAGAATGTGAAAGAAGTGAAACAGTAAATGAATCAGGGAGAAACAACTTACCAGTTGCGTGCCAGACGGAGTTGAAAGAACCTGTGAAGCATTGCATTCGAAAAACACCTGTGCACAAACGAAGGACGAGATTACCAGTGCGAATATTGAACGCAGAAGAAACCCAAACAGTGAGAACAGGGTTTGCAGAAAAAGGAGATAAACAATTACAGTGGGCAAGTTTTAACCCTGTCGAAGTAGAGAAATAACTGAGCGAAGTTTGCAACGATAACCAGCCACCATTGCAAATCAATTGCACAGACAGCCAGGACTTCAGCAAGAAGTTACCAGAGAGACCAGACCTCACGCAGAGGCATAACACCAAACGAAATGACCGCCAAATGAATTTGTAACAAAACCTAAGGCGAGAAAAACAAAAGCACTACCATCGAGCTGGAGCTTTAACTGAGGAGTAAATGCAGATCAACCGGGCGGTGTAACCAAATCATATGGAGGCTACGAATCCGAGAACCTTTATTACAATATTAACCACGAATCCGAGAACCTTTATTACAATATTAACCACGAATCCGACGTGTGACAACCAATAACATTGTTAACAGTCCACGTAGCATTGCAGAGTTGGCATTCGTGCGTGCCAGGTTTTGTATATTGAAATTTAACTTGGGTTGTGGGTTGGAGTAACCCATCAATAATACAAATATTTTTAAAAGGTACGACTTTTCTTGGTTTTTGTTTTTTTGAATTTTTTAATGTTTGTTAATAGAATTTTACAATTTTTTCTAAACTTCAAATCCTGTTTTTATGAGTCTATCAGTGAGGTCAGATTTCAGTTTATATTTTTTATTGTTTGACTTTGCTGTATGTGTCTATATCTTATGTTGGTTTTTTCTCAAGATTCTTTTCTCAATTCTAAGGATTTATACAATGATAATTTTGCTAGTTGTTATAAGAATTTTTAATGGACAGTGGGCTCCTTACATTCCTATATAACGGAATTCTTCTATGTACTTTAAACACCGTGAATAATACAAATACTTTTAAAAGGAAAGGCTTTTCTTGTTTTTTGTATTTTTGAATTTTTTAATATTTGTTAATAGAATTTTACAATTTTTTCTCACTTCAAATCCTGTTTTTATGACTCTATCAGTGAGGTCAGATTTCAGTTTATATTTGTTAATAGAGTTTTACAATTTTTTCTCACTTCAAGTCTTCTTTTTATGGGATTTCTAAGTGATCATGTGTGGTCAGATTTCAGTTTGATCAGATCTGAGGTTTCTGCGTTGAACTTGCCCATAAGTTTTTTAAAGGTGTTGATTTTGCAGCAGGTTCTGTTACGCATTTAATCTGGCAAGCAACCGTCCTTTCACCACAAACTGTGTTTTTTTAATCGCAGAGATGAGGATGCAGGTCAGTAAGCTAGTTTGGGTCGTATGGATTGCCATCGCGCTCTTTTTCATCGGACAATCAGGTCATACTTTTTATACTTAATTATTGATACTAAGTAATTGCTTTGTTATTAAATATTAAACTCATCTCGTTGAGAACTGGCTGTAAATGGATGAGATTGCAGAGTGTCTTTCAACCTGGTCATGTTGGATAGTGCCCGACTGCACCGAGTGCCCAAAGGAGCTTAATTATTACTGCACAGATTTTGGAGCTGGTGAACAAAATTGCTGCCTCACGCAGTGACCACCTGCACGCAGTGTATTACTGCGAGAATTTATATTGCTGCCGAGGAATTGATTTAAATTCCTCCGTCTCTAAAAATATTCTTCTGTTAATTCCTCCTCCTCTAAAAATATTCTTCTGCTAATTCCTCCGTCATTTACTGTTCTTAAGTGGAATGAGACAGGATGACGAGGGAAAGCTAAAATAAGAGATAAAATCACATGTAGTTATCTGATTATGGGGTTATACTCTGTGTAATTTGTAAGCCAGGCTTCTGTGACTCACTTTCTTTCTTTGAATGTGGTTTGGTTTGTTATATGGCAATAATATTATGTGTTTTCTGGCTGTCACACAGCTGAGAATGTAATAGATATAAAAATGTACTGGCATATATAATATATCAGTGTTTTTTTCTTTTGAAAAAAAAATTTATCTCATTATTATGGAATGTTTCAATAAATATTTGTTATATGTGAATGTTCTTGGTATTTAAAATTTTTACTCTGCATAATCATTTTTAAAATGTTCTTGGTGAACGTTTTCTATTTTAATGAGAAGAAATCAAACTAAATTTCATTTAATTCTGAAGTTCAAAATTAGCAGTCATACAAATTCTTGAATAATCATGTTTTCTATTTTAATGAGAGGAACTCAAATTAGATTTCATTTCATTTTGGACTTTCAAAGTAAATTACCAGTTGAAAATTCTTGAATAATCATAATCGTATAATCATGTTTTCTATTTTAATGAGAGGAACTCAAATTAGATTTCATTTCATTCTGAACTTTCATAGTAAAAACCCAGTAATGAAAATTCTTGAATAATCATAATCATATTATAATGAAGGTTCTATAAACCAGAAAGAATGCACGGATGTACATAGCAAAAGTATTAAAGAAATTAAAAACCAAAATCTTCCTCGGCATAAAATAGACATATAACTGTGTATTCATTACAAACCATACCAACAACATTCAAGATATATAGGGCTAGTATGTACCATAACACATTTAACATAAATAAGAAAAGTAAAGTGAGAGATTTAAAGAGTATGCTTACGATGGTTGTTAAAATTATTACCAACACAAGAACTATACCTTTTTCATGAAAAAGATTGGCTTTAACGACTCTCAATAATTTTTGTACTGGAAAAATAGGCTACTTCTTTATATTAATGTAAAAAAGATAGTACATATTACATGGTTTTATTTTTCTTCTTTCAATAATCTTTATTGAAAACTCTTATATTTGTTGCACATTATTTGTTATATTCTATTTACTGCCTACATTTCAAATGTAATATTATCTATATAAAAAATAATTACTACATATGATTGCATGTCATCTTTTTAGGAGTTTAGTTGCGATTTTTTTAATGGGGATAATGTTACATGTCTTATGAAGATATGCACATGCCTCTATGAATAATTAATTTTAATGGGGATAATGTTACACGCCTTATGATGATATGCCCATGTCTTTATGAATAATTAATGCTACCAACATTAATCATGACTCTCTGTTTGAAAATAGAGAAATAGAACTTACCTGAGTCCCTTGCTATTCCTCTTTTTGAAATTAAATTTGTTGTCCTGTTTTGTTCCCTATATATGTGGTCAAAACTTACTTGTTGGAAGCTACATACCAATATTCTAATGGCCTTCATCTAGTTAGTTAAGATGGGTGGTCTGAAATGATTGTATCTCTTCAGCCATTCTATGATTCTCTTATCATCGTCATATATATGAATCTACTCTATACCTAGCCATTTAGCCGCAATGAAAACTCCCCATAGAGAAATGGCATGAGGTTTATTATTAGTGCCTTTTCCTCCTTTCCACCAGAAGTGAAAGAATTTTTTTGGATCAATATATATGGTTTCACCACATTCTCACTCTCTCCTACAACATGCGCCATCAAAAAAACCCACGGGGAACACTTGGCATATGTCTCTGATTTTGAATTCTATGTAACAGTTTCTCTCATTCGTCAGTCCCATTTCATTAAAATAAGCCATTGTCTTTATGGCATCCTCCCGGATCACTACTACTTTCTATTCAAATGTAATTTCATTGTAGTTACGCCAAATGGACCAAAAGATATAGAAAGGTAGAGTTATGTATTTGTTATAAATTTTGATCCATAACCATAGGCATGCATATAGTTATTGAAAATGTCCCTTAGGTGTAATATTGTAACGTTCCAAGACTCCTTCCAATAATTCCATCACATATGAACAATAGAGAAACAAATGTGTTATCTCTTATGTTCCCCACATGCAGAGGAGACATATTCCAGGCCTAGAATATCCTCGTTGTTGAAGGTTTTTCCATGGTAATATCCAGTCATGGATAGATATCCGACTAAAACATTTGATTTGATTAGGAAAATCCCACTTCAGAATGAATTGAAAATATTTAGGAAAATAATTTTCCCTCTCCTTGTTGGGAAAACTGATATATATATATCTTTTACCATCAAATGACCTTTCTTTATAGTGCCACCCCATGACATATGATCCTATTCTTCACAGAGAGTGATACCTACATTTTGAATAATTGTAATATAATTCTTCGATTCGTCTGCATATTCAGCTAGAAACTCTAAATCCCTTTCTTTATACCATGTCTACTAATCCATATAATAGGATCTTCGTTGTAAAATCTAGTTAAGAAAATAAATCTCTTTCTCACGGATTTGATTGAGTATATGGGTAGATAAAGAGTGCTTTCTGGTCATACCATCTATAGCATCTAGGTCTATGTTTATCTTAGATCCATCATCGATCTCCCAGTATACATGTCCCATAAGGTATTGTAAGACTTGTAACATGCTTCTCTAAGTGTAATATGCATATAATTTTTTCCTAGCCCCATTTTTCACCCATGTGGTGAAATATTTACCAAACATGTATTTATCCTTAATGATATTTGATGAGACGCAAAATCTGCATACTTCCCTCCACATCCTTTTTATGATTAAAGCCATATTGAAAATGGAAGGTTCTATGATCCCCCATCCTCCTGCTTCAATAGCTATAGAAATTTGAGACCGCCGCACCAAATTAATCTTACCATGAAGTTGGCTCCCGAACCATGTAAAGCACCCCATAATGGATTGTATCCTTTTAATTATTTCAAAGGGAAATATAAAAAGATGCAACCAATATACAAATAAATTCTGAAGCATCGATTTTAACATTACCATTCTTCCTCCCATTTTCAACCATTTGTGTTTCCATCACTCCAAATTATTTTGGAACTTCTCTCTCCATTATTCCTAATCCTTATTGTGGTATCTTCTCGGTTTCAGCCTGAAACCCAAGTATACAATACCTTCATCAATATGGCTAGGTTTCACCCCAAAGAGATCACAGATTTCCTTAATTATTGTCTCCTCTCTTCCATTATGTAATAAGTTAGAATTCGTGCCATTCATAAATAATCTTGTTGCGTCATCGAAATATTTGATGATTTTTTGTATAATTGTCCATTCAGCAATATATGCCTGCCCTCCAAATCATATATCATCGAAAAACAATAAATGTGATACATGATGTTGTATGGAAACTCTTATCCTTGAAATTTGACGTATGTCCCTTGTATCCTTCATTTTCCTACTCAAAGTGTCTATCACAAGCAGAAATAGTAAGGGTGACAAAGCACAACTTTGCCTCAGTCCTTTGAATGCAGGAAATAAATTAGAGGGACATCCATTTATAATCACGACAAGTTCTTTCTTCTTGATGCATGATTAGGTGCTCATTTTTATGCTAAAAAAATGACAACCCTGCCCTCTGTTCATACACATAATTGAAAAGGATATGGTAAATCACCTTTACTTAAACTTGATGTTAAATTTGAGCTGCCAATGTATAATGGAAAAGTGATTGTAGAGAAGTTGGATAATTGGATTCGTCACTTGGAGGTTTATTACATAATTCAAAACCTTCAAGAGGGTGACATAAAGATTCAATTGGCTTACTTAAAAATGGAGGGCGCAACAATTGTATGGTGGGAAGTAAGGACACAAGATGAGATTAAAAACCATGGTAAGATCTCAATGTCTTGGTATAACTTTATTGCTGCCATTAAAATGCGATTCTACCCTCTAGCTTAAATGAAAAAATCTGTTGTGTTGGAAAAACATTAGAAAATAGTGTAGGTTTTAACCCTGAACAGAAATATCTACACACGATTCTTATAACAGAAAATAAACAATAGCAAGAGCATAAAACATAAAACAGATAAACACAGAGATTTTCCCCTGGATCCCAAATCGGGACGACCGGCTTGATTTTTCATTATATTCCTTTTAGTGTTACAACACATATATATACATGCCGGAGCATACATAAACCCCAATCCATTAACCCTGGATTAGAACATAACCGTAGTTCCCTTGACCGGATCTACAAAAATACCAGGGGCCGAAAACCATCGAACCCCAAAACCATGGGCGGATCCGCCTATGAGTGGGTCCGCACAAAAAACAAATTTTGGCCGGGGCGCTGCCCCAGACCCCAACGGTGGGGACTGCTTCGCCCCTCGTGACCCCCCAGCTACGCCCGATGCAACATACAACGCGTGGGGCCAATCGTGGAAAGAATATAACACATACCCAACATTCTCCCACTTGTTGTTTTCTTTCCACAGGGGGCCACAGGAGAGCTTAGTCATTGGCCCTATTCTTCAACACCCATTGTTTCTCTACACCAAGAGAACTTCTGAGTGCTCACAGACTTCGTCAATGCATCTGCAACATTCTTCAAAGTGTCCACCTTTACCAGCAACACCCTTTTAGCCTCAACCATATCTCTAACAAAGTGATATTGAACATCAATGTGCTTTGTCTTTGAATGGTAAGCAGGGTTCTTAGCCAAGAAAATTGCACTTTAGCTATCACAGTCTATCCTTATAGCTTGTTGTACCAACCCCATACTTGAACACAATCTCTGCAACCAAACTGCTTCCTTGCTTGCATGAGTGGCTGCTATGTATTCTGCCTCTGTAGTTGAAAGAGCCACTACGGACTGTCTTTTACTCATCCAACTGACTGCGCCTCCAAATAGGCTAAACACATACCCACTTGTAGATCTTCTTTGGTCCATATCTCCAGCCCAGTCTGCATCAACAAAACCATGAATGTCCAACATTCTTTCCAATCCTGGTCTTCCCTGGTAGCACAAGCCATAATCACTAGTGCCACGTAAATATATGAAAACCCGCTTCACTGCTGTCCAATGCTCCTTCCCTGGGTTTGACATAAACCTGCTCAATACTCCCACTGCATGTGCAATGTCTGGTCTAGTACAGACCATTGCATACATCAAGCTACCCACTGCACTTGCATATGGAACACGGGACATATGCTCCTCTTCTTCTTGTGTCTTGGGACACTGTTCAGCAGACATCTTTACACCTACAGGAATAGGAACCTTCACCGGTTTACTATCCTGCATATTGAACCTCTGCAATATAGTCTCGACATACTTCCTCTGGTTTAACCAGAGCTTCCTCTTTGCCCGATCTCTCTTAATTTCCATGCCCAAAATATAATTTGTAGCACCCATATCCTTCATGTCGAATTTGGAGAACAGTTGGGTCTTCAAATCTTGGATAATTTCTTTGTCATTTCCAATCAACAACATATCATCCACATACAAGACCAAATAAATAACACGGTCACCAATTAATTTAAAATAAACACGGTGATCCTCCTTGCTTCTGGTGAAGCCAAGTCCCCGTATATAGGTATCAAATTTCTGATACCACATCCTTGGTGACTGTTTTAACCCATACAGGGACTTCTTCAACCTGCATACCAGTTCTTTCTTACCCTTCACCATAAATCCTTCGGGTTGCTTCATGTAGATCTCCTCTTCTAGATCCCCATGAAGAAATGTTGTCTTCACATCCATCTGTTCTATCTCAAAATCAAATGCAGTAGCAACAGATAAAAGTAATCTAATAGAAGTAACTTTGGCAACAGGAGAAAAAATATCACCAAAGTCAATTCCCGGCACCTGGGAATAACCTTTCGCTACCAATCGAGCTTTGTATTTCTCCACCTTGCCTTCTACATTCATCTTCTTCTTAAACACCCATTTGCTCCCAATGGGCTTCCTTCCATCAGGCAACTCCACCAGATCCCATGCATCGTTTTTGTGCAAGGATGCCATTTCATCAACCATGGCCTCCTTCCAGAGTTTTCCATCCTCTGAATCTGCTGCCTCCCTGACAGTTCTGGGTTCATCATTAGTTATAGTTAAGGCAAAACCTGAACAGAAAGCAGATGGACTATACCTTTCTGGTTGCCTTCTTTCCCGAACTGATCTTCTTAAAGATGGAGTTTGTGGCTCATCATCTTCTGAGTCTTCTTCTGTTGTAGAGTCTGATTCATCCTCCTTTAGCTCAAACTCTATCTTCTCAGGTTCCTTTGGTAGGACTTCATGTTTAACAACATCTTTCACTTCTCTAAACAACACATCTCGGCTGTACACAACCTTCCTTGTTTATGGGTTCCAAAGCTTGTAACCCTTTAAACCATCCTTATACCCAATAAAGATGCACCTTTCAGATTTATTATCCAACTTGGTCCTTTTCTCCTTTGGAACATGTACATATGCATCACATCCAAATACCCTTAGATGTGAAAGAGAGGGTTTCTTACCAATCCATACCTCAGGTGGTGTCTTATCCTCCAACCCTGATGAAGATGATCTGTTAACCAACTAACATGCAGTCTCCATTGCCTTTGCCCAAAATTCTTGTCCTAACCCAGTACCACTAAGCATGCTTCTTGCCTTTTCCATCAGCGTTAAATTTCATTCTTTACGCAACTCCATTTCTTTGAGGTAATAGATAGTCAGCACGTCGTGCTATACCACACTTCTTACTGCAAAGACTCTTCAAATTCCTTCTTGAGAACTCCCCACCATTATCTGTCCTCAGTGCCTTTATCTTCTTCTCTGTCTGATTTTCCACCAGAGCCTTAAATTATTTAAATTTGTCAAAGACTTCAGATTTCTTCCTCAAGAAATATATCCATGTGTTCCTTGAGAAGTCATCTATGAATGAAACATAATACACAGATTTTCCTAGTGATGGACCTGACACAGATTTTCCAAACACATCACTGTGCACAAGTTCTAATATCTTGTTTGCCCTCTTAGCACCCGAAGGAAAACTCACCCGATTCTGCTTCCCATATACACAATGTTCACAGAAATCGAAATCGAGAGAACAATTAGACATACCTTCTACCATACCATCTCTATGCAGTATCGGAAGGCCCTTCTCTCCAATATGTCAAAGCCTTTGATGCCATAGCATGGTCTTTTCTCCAGAGACAGCTAGACTTTCCGTCCCACTTTCGGGAACCACAGAACTGTTACACCCATCAATAACAGTGCTACCTTGTAGCTTGTACAGAGTTCCAGTCCGAACTCCCCGCATTAATACCAGTGCTCCCCGAACCATCTTGCAGGCATCTTTCTCGAACACTGTTTTTTCCACCTGCATCATCCATCTTTCTTACAAAAATCAGGTTTCTGGCCAATGCAGGAATGTGAAGAACACCAAGAAGTGTTCTAATCCTTCCACCTTGTAGCTTCAGCGTGAATTTTCCACGTCTGTTGATTCTAGCCTTCCTATCATCACCTAAGAAGACATCACCACCATGATATTTCTCATACTCGCAAAACCACTCCCTATGAGGAGTGAAGTGAAATGATGCACCCGAGTCAATCAACCATTACTCATGATCTACATGTGTATTTGAAGAAGAAGCCAAATACACATCCCCACCTTCATTCGAGGTGGTTTTGCCCTGCAGCCAGAAGGACCTTCATCGGATCCCTTTCCTTTCTCTCGGGGAGCTTTAGATGCGCATTCCTTTTTGTAGTGCCCTTCCTTTTCAGCATTCTTTCAGCATTTCCGGCACACCTTTAAAAACTTTCCAGGAGATTTAGATCTCCCTCTAGATTTAGATCTCCCACTCGAAACCTTATTCTTGTTTCTGTTTTGGGACCTTCCTCATACAAATAAGGCATCTCCATTTTGACCCTCCATATTTCTCAGTCTCATTTCCTCCGACAGCAAGGCTGAGACAATGTCATCAAAATTCAAGGTAGTTGTATTGCTACCTATTGCAATAATCAGACTGTCCCACGAGTCTGGTAGAGAACACAACAAACTGATGCAATTATCTTCATCTGAGATTTTAATATCAACAGATGACAGCTGACTTACCACAATATTGAAGGCGTTCAGATGCTCTATCACCGAGTCTCCATCCTTCATCCTCAGGTTATACAGCTTTTTCCACAGGAACAACTTATTCACCGGAGACTTAGATTGGTACAAAGTCCCAAGTTTTTCCCACAAATTCTTTGCCATAGCTTCCCCAGATACATTCAACAATACTGAATCTAAGACACACAACCGTATTGTGCTCTTAGCCTTCCGATCCAGTTTCTTCCAGTCTTCATCGACATTGCCGTTGGTTTAGTACCTGGATCTACCACGATCCAACGATCTTTATCCACAGCCAGATCCTCCATCTTGAGCTTCCACAACTCAAAACTCTGACCATTAAATTTCTCGATCTCTATCTTTCCGCCGCTCGCCATCTTCTTTCACCGCAAGAATCGATCCGGCAGATCTCCCACTGAACAGGGTCTACCACAGGCCCGAGAAAAAAACCCTCAACAACAAAGGCGTCCCCTTGAGGCTGAAACAGCTCTGATACCAAATTTAGGTTTCAACCCTGAACAAAAATTATCTACACACGAATCTTATAACAGAAAATAAACAATAGCGAGAGCATAAAACATAAAATAGATAAACACAAAGATTTTTTCCCTGGATCCCAAATCGGGACTACCAGCTTGATTTTTCATTATATTCCTTTTAGTGTTACAACACATATATATACATTCCGAAGCATACGTAAACCCCAATCCATTAACCCTGGATTAGAACATAACCGTAGTTCCCTTGACCAGATCTACAAAATACCAGGGGCCGAAAACCATCGAACCCCAAAACCATGTGCAAAACCATGCACAAAACCATGGGCGGATCCGCCTATGAGTGGGTCTGCACAAAAACAAATTTTGGCCAGGGCGCTGCCCCGGACCCCAACGGTGGGGACTACTTCACCCCTCGTGACCCCCGGCCCTACGCCGGCCCGCCCCCCAACGCATGGGGCCAATCGTGGAAAGAATAGAACACATACCCAACAAATAGAAAGGTCAAAGTGTACAATATTACACTCATGAATTTAGGAGAAGAGCTCTTATGTTAGGTGTTGATTTGCATTCTCAAGAAACTTTGTTAAAGTATATTAGGGGTTTTCACAACTATCTTAGAAATATTATTCTCATGTTCAATCCCACAAAATTAGATGAGGTTTGTGTTCAAGCCATACATCCAGAAGCAAGAGGGAAAAATAGTGTGGATGAGAAAAGTGATAGTTTCCTTGAGTATGAGGGTAAAGGAAAGGGTAAGTTTAATGGAAGAGGAAATAAAAATGGTTCTCTTAAAATAGAGAAAGAGAAACTCACATGTAAACATTGTTCAAAGAAGGGCCATGATGAAGACCATTGTTTGCAACTCCATCCCAAAATCCAAGCCAAACAAACTTAAAAACAAAGAGAAGGAGAAAATCATTGCAATCATTGAATATGAATTAGGTTCAGATTCAAGAGATGAAACTAAGATTACAACAATGGGTTTTAAGGGTAAGAAAATAGCAAGCACTTGTTCTCCAAGTTTTTATAATGTAACTTAGTATGGAGATACAAGAATTGAACTCTTTCATATTAGAGTTTTTTCAAGAATGCCAAAATAGACACACTATTTGATAGAGGTTCTCAAGATAATTTGATTTCTCAAGCCTTAGTTAAGAGGTTAAATCTAGAAATTGTTACACATCCAAAACCTTATCCTTTAGGCTGGATATGAAAGAATGCAAACTTGCAGCTAACAAGGAAGAGCATCCTAAGGTTTTCAATCAATTCAAACTTTCTTGAATAAGTTGAACTTGATGTAGTTCTGCTTGAGATTTCAGGTATTGTTTTGGGAAGTCCTTATCTTTATGATAGGAAGGTAGTATTTCATCGCCATAAGAATAAATACCACTTGTTCAAGGATAAAATTGAGTACATAGTTAGAGCGCATAAGAAGAAGAGAATTTTGTCTCTTATAATTGCAAGAGAAATGAAGAGAATAGTGAATGCAAGTGAAAATTTTTCTTTGTTAATGTTCAAGCATAATGGTGTTTTGAATGAGACATTTCAAAAATATGAATAAAATGATCAATATGGTTTCATTGAAGTTAATAATGTTTGTAATAAGATGTTTCAAGACTCTAACATGTTGCCTTTGAAAAGAGGTAAACAAGATGAGAAAAAATTGCAGTAGTCCACATTAGTGTTGAACTGTGATGGAAACAAGATGCCAGTGCAAGAGAGTGCAAAGGTCAAAGAGAAAACGCCAAAAAAAATTGACAAAGAAGGCATAGGTTCCACAAGTACTTGGTTTTTGTTTCAAAATGGTACATGGCAATGGAAAAACACTTGGTCAAAGTTCGATGCAAGTACAGGGCAAGACAAGCTAAAAATCGCCATGTCGATAGTGTTCCAGGTGAGACAGTTTTCAAGTTTGCCTTGACTGACGACTAATATGGGAACAAGTTTGTTTCTTCAAGGAAAGCTTGTTGTTCTGCAAATTCTAGGAAATTGCAGCTTGAAGGTGTCTACAACAGCAATACAGGGTCTCCAGAATCAAGGAAACAAATTCATTTTTTGAAAAGCTCATATTGTTGAACTTAGGAAAATTCCACTTGATTGAGACTAGACTGGTGAGTGTTGGTGAAAAAGGAGGTCTCTAGGAAAGACCCAGGTTCAAGTTTGAGGCCAACAAGTTTTTCGTGTTAGTCTAGGACAATAATGACATTTTCACCCTTCTCAAGGGAGAAGAGACTCTCACCCGAGGCGTGTCGTGATGTTAGTAAGTTTAGAGACTAGATCATTGATGTTCAGGAAAGATTACTAGCACAGACACTAACTAATAAATTAGAGGGACATCCATTTATAATCATGACAAGTTATTTCTTCTTGATGCATGATTAGGTGCTTAGTTTTATGCTAAAAAAATGACAACCCTACCCTCTGTTCATACACATAATTGAAAAGGATATGGTAAATCACCTTTACTTAAACTTGATGTTAAATTTGAGCTGCCAATGTATAATGGAAAAGTGATTGCAGAGAAGTTGGATAATTGGATTCGTCAATTGGAGGTTTATTACATAATTCAAAACCTTCAAGAGGATGACATAAAGATTCAATTGGCTTCCTTGAGAATCGAGGGTGCAACACTTATATGGTGGGAAGCAAGAACTCAAGATGAGATTAAAAACCATGGCAAGATCTCAATGTCTTGGTCTAATTTTATTGTTGCCATTAAAAGGAAATTTTACCCTCTAGCTTACATGAAAAAAGCCATCATGGATTGGCAGAATTTTAGACAATTAAAAGGGCAAAGTGTGCAAGATTACATTCATGAATTTAGGAGAAGGGATCTTATTTTGGTTGTTAATTTATCTTCTCAATAAACTTTGTTAAATTATATTGGGGGTTTTCACAACTATCTTAGACATACTATTCTCATGTTCAATCCCATAAACTTAGATGAAGTTTTTGTTCAAGCCAAACATCTAGAAGTAAGAGGGAAACATAGTGCAGATGAGAAAAGTGATAGTTTCCTTGAGTATGAGGGTAAAGGAAAGGGTAAGTTTAATGGAAAAGGAAATAAAAATGGTTCTATCAAAATAGAGAAAGAGAAACTCACATGTAAACATTGTTCGAAAAATGGCCATGATGAAGACCATTGTTGGCAACTCCATCCAGATTTGAAGCCAAACAAAATTAAAGCCAAAGAGAAGGAGAAAATCGTTGCAATCATTGAACATGACTTAGGTTCAGATTCAAGAGATGAAACCAAGTTTATAGAAATGGGTTTGAAAGGTAAGAACATAGCAAGCACTATTTCTTTAAGTTGTTGTAATGTAACTCAAGATGAAGATACAAGAATTGAACTCTTTCATATTAGAGTTGTTTCAAAGCATACCAAAATAGACACACTATTTAATAGTGGTTCTCAAGCTAATTTGAATTCTAAAGACTTAGTTAAGAGGTTAAATCTTGAAACCGTTACACATCCAAGACCTTATACTTTAGGCTGGATATGCAATAATGCAAACTTGCAGGTATCAAGGAAGTGCATCCTAAGGTTTTCAATCAATTCAAACTTTCTTAACGAAGTTGAACTTGATGTAGTGTCACTTGAGATTTCACGTATTGTTTTGGGAAGTTCTTATATTTATGATAGGAGGGCAGTATTTCATCGCCATGAGAATAAGTATCACTTGTTCAAGGATGAAATTGAGTACATAGTTAGAGTGCATAAGGAGAAGAGGAGTTTGTCTCTTATACATGGAGGAGAAATGAAGATAATATACGTGAATGCAAGTCAAAATTTGGCTTTGTTAATGTTCAAGCATAGTGGTGTTTTGAATGAGACCTTTAAAAAAGATGCATCAAATGAACAAGATGATTTCATTGAAGTTTCTAATGTTTGTAATAAGATGTTTTAGGGCTCTAACATGTTGCCATTGAAAAGAGGTAAACAAGATGAGAAAGATTTGCAGTAGTATACATTAGTGTTGAGCAGTGATGAAAACAAAATGTCGGTGCAAGAGAGTGCAAAGGTCAAAGAGAAAGCACCAAAAAAATTTGAAAAAGAAGGTATAGGTGCCACAAGTATTTTTTTTTTGGTTTCAAAATGGTACATGGCAATGGCGAAAACACTTGGTCAAAATTCAATGCAAGTACAAGACAAGACAAGCTAAAAATCACCATGTCAACAGTGTTCAAGGTGAGACATTTTTAATATTTCCTTTGATTGATGACCGAGGTGGAAATAAGTTTGTTTCTTCAAGGAAAAATTTTTATTCTGAAATTTCAGCTTGAAGGTGTCTCCAACGATGTCTGAGGGTCTCCGAATCGAGGAAACGAGATTCATTTTTAGAAAAGCTCATATTGTTGAACTTGGGAAAATTTCACTTGATTGAGACTAGACGAGTGAGTGTTGGGGTGAAAAAGGAGGTCTGCGGGAAAGACCCGGGTTTCGGGTTTGATGCCAACAAGGTTTGTAGTATTCGAGACAATAACAACATTTTCACCCTTCTCGGGGAGAAGAGAGTCTCACCGGCGTGTCGTGATGTTAGTAAGTTTAGAGACTAGATCATTGATGTCGAAGAAAGACTACTAGCACAGACAATAACTATGAGCGTGCAGAAGCAGCATATATATATATATATATATATATATATATATATATATATATATATATATAAACTCCAAGAAATAGCTATCATTCATCATAACATGTTCATAGCACTGAATTAAAATTTTAAACTAGGCATACATTCATCATAATCGATTAAACATCAACCAATTCAAGATCTACACAACAACAACTCGATTCTATTAGCTTGGATGAAAACAGCATAAGCATACTCCACAGAGTCTATTACAATGTAGTTCCATACAAAAGGCTTCACACATAGCTCTCTTGAGGCTCTAGTTCCTATCAACCTCTTTTCGGATTGACTATCTAACTAACAAACTAACTGCCTATTTGTTCCTTGTGACTGACATTGTCAGTCCTTGCCTCTTTTGCACTCGTCTGGTCCCTTGCGCTCTGATGTCCTCCATTTCTTCTTTATCACTAGGATTTATATTTTTTGTTCTTCTCTCCCATGTCTGCCATTTGCGCTGTTCTCTACCTATGCCCCGCCACCTGTCTTCCAAATTTCTACAACTGTGACAGCTCCCTGTCTACCTTGATTGCATTTCGCCACCTATCCACTGGCTCTCCGCAACTCAAAAACTGTTCTATCCAAAATAAAGTCCACAACAGGCCCTGACCAAACATTATTGACTCATCCTAAGTCAACCTTTCCCTGTTGTTGCAGCTTCTGGTGGTCTATCAGCTTTCGATGCTGGCCTAGTTTCTCATGTTGCTTCTATCTCTTTCATTTCTTGTTCTGATTTTCCCTGTTCCAACAAAGGCCCCAACTCGGGAACCTTGTTCAATGCTAATTTTTTGAGTTCTGTAAACTCATCTATTGCTTGCTTCCACACTTTAATCATAGGCTCCATTTCAGTGATGACCCTGTCAGCATCAGTTGCATCCACCACCTATGTCAGCTTGCTCAATAATTCCTGGATCTTTGGCTTGGCCTCAACCGACATTTTTTGTATTGCCTTGGCCTTTTGCTTTACACGTTTTCTGAGGTTCCTGAGAACTTGATTTGTTGATGCTGAGTGTTCTTCAATTGCCTGTATTTTGGTTTCAAGTGCATCTTCTTGGTCATACAGTCGTGTTTTGTTGACCGGTCTCTGGCTCCTTTGATTTCATGGAAAATTTTCTGAAGCTGCTCTAAAACTGGTTGTTCTTTCATTGTCAATGAATTTGAGCATTCATGTAGCTGCTCCAATAGGCTATAGGCTTCTTTAACCGTCATCTTGAGGGTTTTCCTTATGCCATTCATCTGTCTATGCCTCTCTACTACTTTCTTGGCATATACTATGGAAGGATATGGAAATTTTGGCTTGGTTGCAAGCACCTTTTTCAGTTCTTGGTTTTCTCTGCTCAGGCTCGTGCATGTCATTTTTACTCAAGTGGATCTTTCGACCATTGAGCTTGCCAAAATATCTTCAGGTGTTTTGTTATCCTTGGAAATGATGGTTGGCCATAGGTCTTTAAAGACCTCTGTTACTTGCTCCAACTGCTTTTGTAGGCTATCCTTCCTGTCTTGAAGT